>JACDOX010000161.1:20197-365955 GCA_014549065.1 Cardinalis cardinalis | reverse complement strand
TGTTAGGGAGGAGGAATAACAGAAATCCTGCAGATACACAACAATCACAAAAAGACAGTGGCTGTCCACATCAAGGGGACGATTTTTAGTCATACTTTTCCCTACACATTAGGGTCTTAGGACAAAGTGAAGTCAATGGAGCACTTGACCTCCAAAGCGAGTTTTCGAGCAGCCCCTGTCTGGCTACACAGATTTTCCTACCGATTCCCGAGAGGACAGCAATTAACGCAGCAGCCAAATTAATTTAGGGAGTTGTTCGGAGAAGAATGAAGTGTCGGTGATTGTGCTGCTACACTTGTTTTAGTCTTACCCTGCACTTCTACTCTGGCGGTAAGATCAGACCGCTACACGTGTCAGGGGGACATGGGGGGCAGGGGGCGCGCACCCCGAGTGCCCCCCGCCTCCGCGGGGGCTGGCGGCCGGAAGGAGCCACGGGGAGTCCGGGAGCACCCCGGGCCATGCGGTCACTTACAGACGTGGTCATCCATCCTCAGCGGCCTCCGGAGGCGGATGCTGGCCGGGATGGTTTTGTCCATCAGCTCCTCGACGCTCTGCAAGAAGCGCCCGCACGCCGTGGTTAGCTCCCGCGGGGCGGCACAGCCCGCGCCGGGAGGGTCCGGCCGCGCAGCTCCCGCTCCGCACGGCGCCTACCTGCACGCCGACGGTTCGCAGCATCTCCCGCTTCTCCTGCTCCCGGGGCCCGATGTGCCGGCGGGAGAAGTCATCGTGCCGCGGCAGGAGCTGCTCGATGCACCGCGCCGCCTCCCCGCCGCCCCAGCGCCGCTGCCCCGCCGCCGCCCACAGGTGCGGCGCCCCGCGGGCCGCCAGCCGCCCCCACCAGCGCCCGCAGCTCTGCATGCCCCCAGCACAGCCCCGCACAGCACAGCACCGCCACCGCCGGGCGCTCGCACTTGTGAGCGGGGGCGGCGCGGCGCGGCCCCCACCGCCCGCGCCAATGGGGCCCGGGGGCGGCGCCGCGCTCGGCCCGCCCGCCGCCACCTGCCCGCCCGCCCCCGGCCCTGACCCCGCGGGGAGGCCGCGCCGAGCATCCCCCGCCGGGCTGACCCGGCTCTGCCCCGGCCTACGGACACATCCCGGAGGACATTTTCCCAGTAGAGAGGGCTTTCGTTCACAAAACGAATAGGAGAAAAAGGTTTTTGTGTTTCCTTAGCAGAGCGTGGAGTTGCTTTTGAGCGGCGAGCTGTAGGATGAGCAACACGCTGTTCACAGCTGTTACTGGGGCGTGTGTGTCTGTATGTCTATGTTTATTAGTGCTTAAAGTTTTGGTGACGTTAGTCCTGGGGAGCAGAGAGGTAACTGGAACCTACTTTCCCCCATCTTTCAGTTCTGTGTCTCTCTGAGGATGATATGATCATAGTTACAAACTTGTATGTTTGATTATAAACAGGTGCCCGCATTTCTTCATCTTCCAGAACTAACCCCAGAGTTGCCACATTGAGGATATATATTTGAATCAACATTTAAATAAAATAACAATGAAAGAAAAAAGTCCAAGATGTTCATTAATTTCATCTTAATTGTATCACAGATCTATTGCCTCCTGAATTTAGAAAGATAACTGATCACTACTTTGGAACCCAAAAATGAGTTTACTTTGCACCAAAAATCACCGATTCATGCAAGCTCTCCATTCCTGTAGTAAACATGAAATTACTTCTCTGATATAATCTGAGCTATCATAAATACTGTATTTGAAAGGAAAAGGCCCTCACAAATTTATGCTGGTATGTATTTGGAGTAATGATTTGAGCCCTGGTTTCAGAATCAGAGATCCCTAAATTACGTGAGATAAGCTTGCTTTGAACAGCAAAGCTGCTTGATGCAAGGGTTCATGATACAAATCCAGTACTGACTTTACTGATAGTTATTAAAATACAAATACATGTTGCTTTTCTCCTCTATTTATATATATTGCTTCTCTACAAATATGATAGTAGCAGGAAGAACATTAAAACTTTGCTGTGGGTTTTATCTTGAAATCATATAAGTGAAATAGAAATATTAGAAAAATGCATTAAAACCATGATAGTAACAAATTAATTCCCATTATGACTTTGTACCTACAAAATTCCTTTTGAGTCTAAAGCTTTTTGAAAAAAATTGGAGACTGTGTTCAAATATTCTTTCAGACTATGTTTAAATAATAAGTGTTCTTAAAAATTTATCCCTTTTCTCTGTCAGGTAGTATCAGGATGATATTTCACACAAGACATTACAGTCAGCACACTCAAAATTATAACTTTGCCAGAATTGTTTCTTCAATGTGAGGTCAGAGTTTTATAGCTATCTGTAGTGCTTTAGGAAGTGAAGTATGAGAAATAGAGAAGCATCCCAAACAATATCTTTTATATCCATATTTCTTCATTTTCCAGAGCTAATCCAGATTTAGTTCAACTTGAAAACTACGCATTGGAGCAGGAAGACTGGAGAGGTGTGCCGCACAGTAATGACAAGGTATGCCCACTTCACCTTGGAAAGCACCAGGTCTGAAGTGCTTTGTTAAGCCACTCTATGGATAATGCTTTTTTTATTCAGAATCTCAGCACAGACTTCAGCTTAGCATGGGCTATGTGTAATCACTGTGATAGAGATACAAGCCTGGTTTATGTGCTTCATCAGTTAGACAGCTCTTTAGCACCTTATTGAAAACTATTATTTATTGCCTTAGCTAGCAAAATAGGAATCTTGAACAGAAGATGCAATAGAAAGTGAAGCTTGGATATCAAAGGTGACTAGTGCTTTGATATCAAATCAAGAAAAGCTAGCTAGTCTCACAGCTTTGAATAAAAGTATCACTTCAAAATACATAGCCAACAAAACCAGCTGTTTTCTTTATGTATATCAGCAGAATAAAGGAGGTTTCTTGGAAGAGAAGAAAAGATTAGGAAACTGCATCTTGCTATTATCACAGCTATTTGCACAAAGCTCAGAGGTGCAAATGTCTTTGCCTGATGAGCTGACCATGTGAGCTGCTATGTAACTTTTTGGGACATCAGTTTTGTTAGACTTTAAAAGGAGTGCCCTATACCCTTTAAATCAAAGTGACATGTTGTATGTACTTTCTCTAACATTGATATTTTTAAGCTTTCTCTGAATGTCTTGACACCAGTTGTGATTTAGATAAAAGATCTATTGCAGTTCTAATACTGCAAGGTTCATAGGTGGTGATGGAACTATCCTTCTGTGCTCTTTTAAGATAATGAATTATCAAAATAAGAAAATTGTGTTGTATTCTTTTAAGATTCACTCCAGTTCCCCCCTATAACCCACAGAGGAAAATCAATGCCAGCTGATGTGCCTCTGCACCACTGCACCACAGAACATAGAGACTGGGTCAGATTACAGTGTTATCTGTAGTCATAACCAATTTCTGATTCTGGCCAATGACAGCTACCTAAGGGAAAACACAAGACTTAGGTAAAAAGATGTACTGATATCAATCCGCAGTATTTTGGTTACCATCCTGGTAACTGAATCCTTCTGCCTTTAGTAGTCCTTAATGTACTTTTTTTCCCAAATTCATTCAGCTGAGCCATGTAAACTCTTAATGGAATAAATATAACAGTTTACTCTTCAAAAGCAGTCATATTATAATCCTTTCTTCCTTTATCTACAATTCCTTAAAGTAGTGAAAAGCACTCATAATATTAAGGACATTTCAACAAGTAAAGCAAAAGAAAAAAATGTGAGTGTCAGTAAAGACAGTCCAACATATCCGGAATTCTGTTCTGATTCAAGATTTGTTCTGTAGAAATTCCTCAAAAGAAAGAAAGTTTTTAGCAGTTTAAATTACTATCTCCATGGTTGCTCCTGTTTATGGATTTGTAGTGTAACTGTAAATGTGTTTGGGTTTGTGCTGTATTGCTGCCTTTTAATTTGAGACATCTTTAACAAATTTTTTTTTTATCTTCTGGAAATATATCTGTAACATGATTCTTTGTTTAAAATAATACTTGAAAAGTACTATGGCTGTCAATACATAAAGAACAACACAGCTTCTTGTCCACTAACACCTTCAAGTCATTCTCTTCAGGGCTACTCTCAATCTATCTTTGCCCAGACAGGATTTGTGTTTGAGATTCCCCTCATCCAAGTGCAGGACCTCACACTTGACCTTATTGAACTTCCAGAGGTTTACAGAGGCACACCTATCAAGCCTGTCCAGGTTACTGTCGATGGCATCCCTTCCCTCCAGCACATTGACTGAACCACACAGATTGGTGTTGTCATCACTGGTCTCCACATGGACATTGAGCAGTTGACCACAACTCTTTGAGCACAGCCATCCAGCTAATTCCTTCACCCACTGCGTGATTCATCCATCATGTCCATGTGTCTCCAGTCCAGAGACAAGGATGGTGGGCAGGACACTGTCCAATGCCTTGCACAAGTCCAGGTATATGATGTCAGTTGTTCCTCCCTCATCCATCAATGCTATAATCCTTCATAGAAGGCTTCCAAACAGGCACAATTTGCCCTTAGTGAAGCCATGCTGGCTG
Organism: Cardinalis cardinalis; assembly: GCA_014549065.1. NCBI lineage: Eukaryota > Metazoa > Chordata > Aves > Passeriformes > Cardinalidae > Cardinalis > Cardinalis cardinalis. The sequence continues at coordinate 361,435 of JACDOX010000161.1, read as the reverse complement.
TCACAAATCACCTCCCTGTCCTCCATGTGGCCTAGCATGGTTTCTACAAGGATCTGCTCAATGGACTTGCTGAGACCATGAGATGACACTGACTGGCCTGTAGTTCACTGCGTCTTCCTTATTTTCATATTTTCTAAAATGGTTGTCCTTCCTATTTTCTAGTCAGCAGGAACTCCAACAGACTGGGGATATTCACTGAATATACATGTAAGTATCCATGAATATTGACCTTGGAGTAAAGCCATTCTAATTCCATTTAATGTGTGGACAAATGCTGAAGAAAGCAAGTGTCAGAAGGTTTTTAAGGTACTAGGTATTAGGGGTTTTTTGCATTTCCTCTGTCAGAGAGCACCACAGTCCTGCTTTTCCCTCCAACTAGGTGTTCCAGGAGTAAAGAGCAACTCCAGGGCATGGTCCCACAGGTATAGTCATATCAGGGTGAGCCAGGTGTTGGTAGTAGGATCCATTGATAGTCCCAGGCAAGAGATGAACCAGGTCCAGGCAAGAGCAAAAGGAGATGAGACTACAGGTAGGACAACAGACCAAGTTTCATCTCCAATCTGAAATTCATACAGCAGACAGGAATAAAGACAGTGGCAATGGACATCTGAGAGCTACATTCAGGAGGAAAACTAGCTACCAAGTGGGTTTGAGGTCTGCCCAGCTAGCAGGGCCAGACAAGGGGGGAGACCAGCATAGGGCAAGACAGCTGAGGGTCCAGGGCTGTGGTGAAATGGAGACCTTGGTTCACAAGCAGTGTGTGCATGCCTTGGGTGAGCCTGGTCAGGGTAAGTAGATTCCAGAGGTGCACTTGGTGTCTGGACTTTCTCCTATAACAATCACATGGTTAGGTAGGGACCCTCTGTAGGCTTTGCCCTAGAATAATTGAAAAAGACAGGTTTTTAAATTATTCTAAACCCCCCTTAATAATCCAGTCCTCTGGCAAAAAAAAAAATCTCTTAATCCTTCAACCTTTTAAACCTCTTTTAAATCTTTTTCATACTTTAAGTCCTTATATATTTGGAATTGGGGATTTCCACAGAAGAGATAAAGAGCATTAACTCCAACCATCACTGTTTTGATCTCCATCTGCCACTTTGCTCACTGATGCTGTGCCTAACTGAACTGCCAGACACTTCCTTGACACATAGCCAAGCAGGGCAGCTGCTGCTCAGTCTACGGCAAACATTTCTCCTTCCTAAAAACTCAAATTACAATAAAGTACATGGAGTATTTTCCCTGTTATCACTGTCAATCCTAACAAAAGCCCACTAATGTCCTCTATAAAGCTTCCCATGAAGGGCAGAAGGAGCTGCACTGGATTTCTTACAAAGGCAGAATTATTTGCTGCTGCGTAGGTGATTTTGTAGTCTCTCTTTTTTGCCACTTGCTCTTTTTTAAGTTGGTTCAAAGGTAAGCTTGATAGACCTTGAATACAAATTCAGTTACTTAATACTGGGCATGTTAACCCTTTTATCATGTTATTTGTGTCCATTGGCTTTTCAATACTGAATATGACTGTATGATAAGAGTAATGCTTATGTAATTATATCAGGAGGTGTTATCTATTATGTATACCTTTGTAATAGACATTGCATGACAAGAATTTCTCTTGCCTAATCTAGTTTTATTAGGCAATAAAAAAGTTCTCCCTGGCACAGAGAGACCTGTATACTCCTGACCCTAACAGGTGTACCATGATGACAAGGTACCGAGATATTCTTTGGGAAATAAACATCTGACCTCTTATTCTTATCTAGAAGTTAAAGGTATTACACAACAGAATACGCAGATTTTGCAAATTCAGGGAGTCTAAAAGTTGAGACTTGTTTTTTCAGAAGACTAGATTTTGTGTATGCATAGAATTTTTCTTGTTATTTTTCGAGTAGAAAGGGAATTATCTTTACCTTTTTTTGTTCTTCAGCTAGCACACCTATACAAAGTGCTGAGATGGCATGTTCAGCAAAAATTTTTCTTTCAAAAAAAATCTCAAATCCTACACGTCTATCTAGATTATCAGTCCAAGAGATATTAGTGAAACCATCTTGAAAAACACAGAATAAAAATCCTCCTCCTGTTGTAAGATTGGGTCACATCTGCTTGTCTTTGAACAAGATCCCTTAGTAAAAGGAAATATATTACAAAGCCATTTTCCTTGTTACTGTTTGAGTTAAAATTCTATTAATTTCTCTCTATAAATCAGAGAAGTTCCAATATGGCAAATCTCTTTCATCTTTATATCTTTGTATCAAGAAGAAATCCTGCAGTTCCTTGGGGGAACTTCCCTTTCTGGGGAGTTTCTGAGTCCTCATCTGCTTAAAGAAAGCTGTTGCTTTCAGAACTGTAATGATTGATGATTTTAAGGGATTATTTAAACCAGTTCTGCAAATGCAGCAAGTGATTCCATCAAAACATACTTTCTATCTGGCTCTAGGTGGCCTACAATCAGTTATGGCACTGTGTTTGATCATAGTCTGACTATGCCTACATATACATAGATTTGTCCATATAAATGCAGATGAAGTTCCTGAATGGATCAAGATAAGATTTCATTCTATTGTGTCCATCCTAAAAAGACGGGTAATTTTTTTTGATGAATAAGTTTTGCTAACCTACCAAATGATCACAGGAGATTAATATCACAGGCAGTACAAGCTAGGAAGTGGCACTGCATGGTGAGGATAGGGGAATGAAAGAAATGGGATTGGTTCTTCTGATAACAAACTAACTAGAAGCTGCCAAGATTTGTTCAGCTATCTTCTTGGCCATTTGCAGTTGGTTAGAGTATGTGATATTTTTCAAACTCCTAGTGAACATATCTACATGAACTCGTAAATATAGATCAAGACTGAACCATTACTGAAAAATTCGTCTCTGAAATCAAAAGTGAATAAATACTTTAATGTTACATAATATCTTAGTTAACATATAACTTAGAAAAAGAGTAAGATGTTGCAATGTCCTGGTTGTGGTATTAGATATATTTTTGCTGTTCCTGCTAAAAAAAAAAAAAAAGAAAAAAGAAAAAAAAGAAAGTAAAAACTATCAAACATAGCTACAATATAAACTCCTTAAAAGGACTGGCTCTCACACACTTACTAGACTTAAGATGCAGCCATACTTCCTGTAAACATGCCAAGTGCAGTAAGCATGCTTTACCTGACCACGACTCACCATTCATTTATGGTCCCCCAGAGATTGCACATGATTTGTACAGCCATGACTCTGCGGTTCTGGCCACAGAGCATGCACTAATATTGATTCAGTGCAGTACTGCATTGACATACTTTGACTCTCTTCAGGATTTAAACTCATGATAATGAGCTTCAACTAATCCAGAATTTTGGTTTTTATTGCAATGTGGTAAGGCAATATCCTGACTCATATGGAGAAGGAAAAATTCTCAGATTTTGGGGGCCAATTGGGAAGACAGACTGCAACAAGAAAATGAAAAATGCAGCTTGGAATATCTACCTGACAGATTGACAGGAAATGCTGGTCATTGTCAATATGATTTATGTGGAAGAAAGGTGATGGAATAAGCAGCTGGTTATTCCATCTGAATAGAAACTGCAACAGGACTGGCCAGTGGCAAAGAATAAGAGAAAAAACTGAGAGTGAGTTAGGAGTAACAGAGAATCTAATGCTGAAAAAATAGTCAAATATCTACCTATTTACTAAATAAAGTAGGCATCCTAGTGAGAAAACAGCAATCTTAAATATTCTAAAAATATATTCTAATGCACATGTCTAGAGACTAGATAAAACCTGCAGAGAAAATCCTAAATCTTAATTTCATGATTTTCAGTGGTTCAGTTGATTTGGATGTAAAGATAGCCAACAGGTAATTAAATTAGCATGGTCATATACAATGATGAGAGAAGCTGAGAAATCTCAGATGCTACTAACAATTCGCTTGCTGTTTTTCAACATAATTATGATAAAGGAAGAACACACCATCTAATATAATTTTCTCATTACAGCCACTCTACCAAAGGATGACATGGCAAAATGTTAAGTAACAGATAAACCAAAGCAAGAAGTCAGAATTTCCATAGTACTATTTTCTGAAAATTATATTGTTTCATACTACATCTGCTTTTATAGCACTCTATACCCATTACCCATGGATTAATCTATCTATCTTCACTTTCTTATGTACACCTAGTTAATTAAGGCTAGCCTGTTAATTTACTACTGCTGTATGAGAACATTAAAGATCACTATCTTCTAACAGTGCTAATATATTAGCCTCCCTAAGTGCAAATATTTAAAATGTATCATCTCTGTGCTTACGTTAACCAATTGCAAAATGGCATTATGCAATTCTGTCTTTGGTAATCTTTTACAAAAGTTGAAATAAATAATAGGATCAAATCACATCTGTTTTTTACTTGATTAAGGTTTCCATGAGCTAGAAATACAGCCTCTGAAAATTTTGCAGGAGGTAAGAGCATAATCACACTTTCTTGTCTGAATGACAGCTGCTTTTTAAAACATAATATCATGTAATTATAAGGAGCCTCCAGAAACAAAACCACATAACTCTCCTTACTGTTCCAACAGAAGTTTTGTACTCTGTAGAAAAAAATTAAAAGCCAGAAATAAGTCTTTCCAAAGAAACAGCCTAGACACATTGGTAGGGAAAACACTGGGTGAGGAGTACTAGCTAATACAGTCTGTACCTCCTTGTCTAAGCAATTCTTAAGCAAGGTAAGCAATATGCACTCTAAAACAGGACTTAGCACTCAGAAACACCTAAAGTAATAAAAAGCAGTAGTGGCATTGAAATCAAAATAATAGAATAATTTTGCTCTCCTGGACATATCTCATTAACCCATTCAGTCATATATGAAATAAACAAATAATTAAACTCAGGTCACCCATTACTAAGAAGTAGATAATAAAACCTGGAAATTTATTACCTTACATTTTAAATTTATGACCAGTATCAAGGAGTATGTGTCATGTTTCTCTAAGAACATTTATTTATAAATTAGCCTGAGCATTTCAGCAATTATTTAGCAGGAAATAACAGAAGAAATGAAAAATGGATGAAGAGATGCAAAAAAACCTGCATGGTAGTAAGAGAATTTAAAGAAGTATAAGGCTCTGCAATTTTAATGCATATGGAAATGTATATGAATAGTAGTATTTATCAACAAAACAATTAAATGTTCAGTGAAATAGTCTGTCCAAAAATTGGAGAATTTCCAACAGCCTGTTTAACTAAAACAATCTGAGAATCACAGCTTTAAGGGTTCTATTTCCTTGTAAAATAATTTTACTTATCTGAAGTTTTAGTCCTGTTCAGAAAACCATGCAGATAAAAAAGATTGACAACTTTCCCTCTGGGTACCTTGAGCCATCTGCCAAATGTTTTTTATTGGCCGCCCAATAAAATATGAAGTAAATTTCTTGGTATCAAGTGATATAAAAATGGTAATTTTTTCCTGTTCTCATTAATAAGACTCTTCATAATCCTTTTCTTAAGGAAGATCCTACAGAGGCCAACACAGCATCAGTCACATGATTATACTTACCAGGGGATTTATCACAAACTCTTAGCAAGTAAAAAGTTAATGTAAAATCTAATCTCCTTTGTGCCCCCATTCCTGTCCCCCAGTGTCTGTCTGTTCCTACTCCCACCCATACAATCACCCAGTCATACTTCACTACATGCTCCTCTGCCCTGCAGAACCTGGTGAACTTGTTCTAACAGAGGCTTTAGAAGTAGGATGTGTTGGGTTGTGAACTACGTCCTGTTTACTCACTATACGTTGAGTAAATCCTCATGCTCCTCAAAATCCTTGCCTTCCAAAAATCACAGTGTTCCTCTTTGCCAGTTTTCAAGAGCTTGGGGAGATAAAGGACCATAGAAAAGACATTTGGATGGAGAAAGGGAGGCTTTTGGTGGGAGGGGATCTGCCACCTTCCCTCTAAGTAAATATTATCAGTGTGTGCTTGGGCTTGTGAAAGTACAAAATGTTACACTTAAGTGTCACTTTGCATTGACTCAGAGAAAGATACAAATAATATACAAAGCTATAACAAATAACATGTCAGTTTTAAATATAACAATGAACAGTGTGACAAACATTTGTTTTATAGCTGTTCTTAGAAAAAACAATGAAAAGTACTATTTTAATGCTGACCATCTTCCAAAATTGGTCCGTTTTATTCTGAAATGTGATCGATATTTTGTGCTTTTTGATTATCCACGACTGTCAAATTACTTATATTTTTAGTTAAATAAATACAGAATAGGTATTTGGTAGAGAGTACAGATATATTTCTATTTATTAGAAAAATGCTTTTATTTTATCTCTTTACTTTACAAAAATTTCTGAAAATGAAATTATTACCATAATTTCTTGCATAGTTCAGATGCTTTTCTAGTAATTAATATTCTAACAGTCATTTCACTCCCATATTAACTAGAGTTTGCACTACAGCTGCTTTTTATTTTATATGGAATATAATATTTTTCTCTTTCTAGATAGCTACCAACATTTTTTCCCATAGATATAAAGTGAGAAGTTGAGTCTCTCCTTTCCCACAATGGTCTTATGTGCAAAGTGCAACTTGTTTCTGATGTTTTTGTAGCTTTATATACTTCTGCGATGTTCATGGTTATATTGTCCCACATCTCTTTAGCTTGAAAAATCAGTTAAGCAGTCCAAGGGTTGGTGCTAGAGCCCAATGAAAAGGAATTTATTCCAGCTTCTCTCAGCTCAGGAGAGGTTGCTAAGAGGGCATACTCTTGTGTAACTATGCAAGGACAAACCTTTTAAATTTTTTCCTAAGAGTGCATTTTTGTCCTATCAGTGATCATATTTTTTGCTAAAGCACGTATCAGATGTAAATGACTTGACTATACTTCGTCAAGCTTCAGATGAGAAAAAAAGGGGGAAAAAAGGGTCAGAAAAAAAATTAAAAATTACTATGAGTTACAAAAGGAAGAGCTAAAAGAATCAAACAGGCAAATGGAATTTATCTGTACATTCCTACTCGGGAAAACAGGAATACTGAAAAAAAATTGGAATGCTTTTTCCTTTTGGCGTCTACTCTGCCTGAAGGGGAATAAAGCTACTTGCTGCAATGGCAACCTCTTCCTACAATTAGTGGTTTTGTGAAGGAATAGCAGATTGGTGCTCCATCTTCCAAAAGGACTGCAATCAGCAGCTATACTGTGTGTCAGAAAGCAGGACTCTAGAAATCCAATTCTTCCAAAAACTTGCCTTCCATGCTTAATCTGGGAAAATAAATGTATCAGCGGATTTCAGGGAGTCTCGCTTTGACTAATTATAATCATCCTTTTCTCAGTTATGTCATTTTTGGTCCTTATATATCTATTCTCTTCCTGCCTCTTTTGGGTTTTTGTGTTTTGTTTTTTACTTTATTTTATTTTATTTTGGTGGGGTTTTTTTTGTTGTTATTTTTGTTTTTTGTTGGGTTTTTTTTCTGCTCTACTGTTCCTATTTAGTTTCTTTCAATGTTTTTTTTTCAGAGTAGTGTCTTGGTTTAGGAATGGTATTCTCCAGTTTAGGGCTACTACTGAAACCATGTGCCACTCACTCACTCCCCTGCTTTCCCTTTGCCCTTCCTTGGGGTGTGTTGGAGAGAAGAACTGGAGATGCAAAAGGCTGAGATAAGAACAATTTACTGGAAGCAGCAATGAGATAAGAAAACGGTTGGCAGCCTCAAATGCTAACTCTGAATGTAAAAAGGCACTGCGTGCATTGCCCTCTGATCCCGAGCCCACCATTGCTCAAATGATCGGGGCGTGCAACCGCCCAGCAACTCCAGAGCACTCTGCTGTGCTCCAGGCACAAGTCCTCGCTAACGCACAAACATCTGCTCAGGAGGACAACAGGAAACAGCCAGAATAAACTGCTATGCTCCAAATGCAAGTATTAGCAGAGGCTCTCACAGCCTTTAAGGAGACCATTAAAAACCAGCAATGACAAAAACTAAGGTCTTGCCACAATTGTGGCAAGGAAGGACATTTCACAAAAGAACCAAAAACAAAGTTGTAACAAAAGCACTGTGGGTGTAAAGAGCATTGTCAAGGCATACTGTTGTCACCAGGCAGGAAACTGCCAGCAGAGCAAAGGACAATAGCACGTGATGACACAAACATCCCTGTCAAGCATGCCAGAGACCACCAGCTGCCCACAAATCAACAGCTATGGTGCATCATCTCCAACCTCCCAGCTGCAGTGCCCCCAGGCACCAGACCGGAGGTGCTGACTGCACAGCCAGTACTTACAGTGGAGATCGTGCATCATACTATTTCCGCAGGGAAGTCAGGCCTGGAACAACGGCCATGTACATTCTTAATCATAGGAATCAGTAGGACCAGCTCAGAAGGATTTTATGTGACACTTTCTGTTCTAATGGTCACTGCAAGCCAAGAAATCACAGTCCTTGCCAGGTGTCCTGATCCCCCGTGTTTCATTCCTCATGGAATAATGATTGCACAAGGTTTTCTCTTACCTGAACCACACTGTAGTACCTCCTTCATTGCTTGGACTATGAGGGTCAGTTGTGGACACCCAGAGATCAGCTGTGTTGCAAACCACATGGGAAAAACCATTGTCCTCAAGGGACTCGTTGACACTAGAGCCAACATAACACTAATCTCCAAATGCCATTGGCCGCCAGAGTGAACCACAACTCCATCATTAGACACTTTGTCAGGTATTAATGTGACAGCTTTCATAGCCTACATTCTATCAGTTTTAAGGGCCCTGATGGATATGTTGCCACTACCAAACCATTTGTGGTTCAGGATGATATAGTCTTGTGGGAAAGGGACTTACTGTCACAGTGGAGAGCAAGGCTGGAAACAAATTTTTAACATGGGCTGCCGATGAGCCTGACACCCTAAAATTAACTTGGACATCAAAGTGGCCCATCTGGGTTGATGAGTGGCCCTTGTCATCTGAGAAAGTGGTTGTGCTTGAACAAGTAGTTTAACAACAGTTAGACAAAGGTCATCGTGTTCCAACTACCAGCCCCTGGAATACCCCCATATTTGTGATTAAAAAACCTCATAGTGAGAAACAGTGCCTCCTCCAAGACCTGAGGAAGGTAATACTATTAGTGAGGAAATGGGACCTCTACAGCCTGGTTTACCCTTGCCAACCATGATTCCCAAGAACTGGAACTTAATCATTACTGATTTAAAGACTGCATTTTTAATATTCATTTGCACCCAGATGATGCACCACAATTTGCTTTCTCAGTTCCTTCTATCAATCAGAAAGCACCCTTAAAAAGATGTCATTGGGTTGTGCTACCACAAGGAATGAGAATTTATCCCAGAATATGTCAGTGGTACATGGCCAAAATTTTGTCTCCCATTCGGGAGAAACATCCACACTCCATTATTTTTCACAATATGGGTGATATCCTGATAGCAGCTGAAAACTATGCAGCCCTCCAGGAAACTTCCCAAGATGTCATCTCAACAGAGTAGAATGCTGGATTCACTGAAAGCAAGGGAAAGATTCAACAGCTTCCTCCTTGGAAATACCTTGGATACAAAATCACAGAACAGATGATTACATCTCAGACTTTGCAACTAAAAGACCAATCTAAGACCCTCAATGAGATGCAACAACTCCTGTGAACAATCGATTCAATCATTATTAGGAATTACAAATCAGGATTTAGCCCCCCTATTTGATTTACTGAGAGGGGACACAGCTTTGAATTTGCCCAGGATGTTCAGCAAGGAAGCCCAGGAAGCCTTGGATAAAGTGTTGCAAGCCATTGAGTTGTGTCAAGCCCATCGATTCAACCCTAATTTACCCTTTTTATTTGCAGTTCTGGCATACTCTCATTTGTATGGTTTAATTTTTCAGTGGGATTTAAAAATACAGGACCCCTTATTAATTTTAGAATGGGTCTTTTTATCATACCAACAGAGCAAAACAATTACCACTTGCCCTGAAATCATATCTCAACTAATTATAAAAGCTAGATCCTGAATCCTCTCCTTTTTGGGGAAGATTTTTCAGTTATCTTCACATCTCTTCTAATAATTTTGAATGGTTATTTCAGCAATCTGAATGTTTTCAATTTTATTTAGCAGATTTCATGGGCCAAATTTTAATTCGTTATCCTAAACCTAAGTTATTGCATTCTGTGGAGGCCAGAAAACCAGCCAAGGAAAGGCTTGCTGCATTCCCCTGGAGAAACAACCCCTAAATCCTAACCTCGCGTTCGTGGTGAGCTAAAAGATTCCCCCCAGAATGCTTTGCTTCTGTATGTTAATTCTTTGTACCCCATTGGTCCCTCCCCTTTGCTCCACCCCTGTGCCCTCATCCCATTCATCTGACTGTTCTACCCTGCCCCTCACTATTCCTGTTTCCCCTGCCTGTGTGGTCTCTTCGTCCCTGGACTCCCCTTAAGGCAGAAGCAATAAAGGCTCTCCTTGGAACTCCATGAGGACCCTGTCTCCTTCTTCTGCATCACCAGGATCCTAAAAGAGCTTGATCACTGCCCCCAGGACGTCCTTCTAAGGCTACTTCTTGGGAAGGACATGGCACTCTGACCAATGCTCACTTGCTGCGACAGCATTCTTCTGTTAAATTAATTTTAAAACCCTTGCAAAGCCCTTATCCTCTTCATGTGATTACATTTTTTGCAGATGGTTCAAGAAAATCCCAGAAATCTGTGATTACTAGGCAGAATCGAAATACAAAGGAATGGGAATCAGATATTGAACAGTGGAAGACTCACCACAAATTGTGGAGCTCACAGCAGTCATCTGTGTTTTTTCAAAATTTGTGTGTCCTTTTAATTCAGTTACTGATTCTTTTTATGTTACAGGAATGGTCGGGAGAGCTTAAGCAGTGTTACTTAAAACAGTCTCCAACAATAAGCTATATAATTTACTTAATAAGTAAATTATAAGTTGCAAGGGCCTTTCCCCTTGTCACCTGGGGAAGAGGATTTGCCTGTGTGTCCGCAGGTGCGGGACCGAAGTGGATACCAGCCAAGAATATCAAACCTCAGTTACAGCCATTTCAGGAGCTCACGGAACCATCAGAAGCTCCAACACGGGACCTAGCGAAGAACCAAAGAGCAATTCCAGAACAAGACCAGGACTCACCAAGGACTCCTAAAAAGACTGAGAATTACATACTCCTTGCTCCCAGTTTGTAGCCTTCTCTATTTCCTTCCTCCAAGTAACACCTGGACAGTCTTGCAACCAAGGCAAAATGTATGGGTCACCCTTGCTAACCTCAACAAACAGGAGAGACCATGTGTCTCTCAGTGGCCAGCCCTAGTAACCCCTTTTCCACCTGTAAGGTAGGGTTACTTATGGATGAGTGGCCAGTTCCAGAGGATACCATCTGTGCTCTGCATATCTGGGGTCATAGCTCCAAAAACTAGAAGTTTAACTCCGTAGATGATTGGGACCACTGGACCAGAAATACCACAGGCACCAACTGAGCCCCAGGAACTAGAATTATTTGGGCCAGTAAAAAGGCACCCTCTCCTGGATCTGCCCCTGTATAAAAGTCCCTGCACACCAGGGCTCGTGATCTTTTGTCCCTGGACTCTCCTTAGTAATAAACCACCTTGGAATCTCTATGATTCTCTCGTTCTTGTCTCTGCCTTCAGTGCTTTAGCCCACTGCTGTGCTTTAGAGAGCAAGCCCCGCTCTACTGTTGCTCAGATCGCATTGCATCTGGGAACAGCCACTCCTGGTGCTTTACTGGGAGCTAGTGGGTGATTCCAGCACTGTGTCAATATACTCTTCTACTAGATGCATTTCTCTTCAAAAATTTACATCCTATTTCTCATCCTGCAGTTAGGATCACTGATTTTAGTATTTTCCATTTACCAAAATCATGTTGGGCATTTTAAGTAGAGTCAAGATCATCATCATCCAAGATAAGTATACTACTCCACACATGTCAGAAATTTTGCTGTTTTAATCCTTTTCTGATTCTAGTACAGCAGATGCTATTCTTCACTGTCTTAAAGCTAGAAGTAAAAAAAAAGAAAAAAATAAAGGAAAAAAAAGTGTCAGGTGACGTTAAGCATATTTTTGGACTTCCTCTGGTGCTGTGATGTTGTAGGTTTTATTACAGTAATATTAATGGGATGGATAGCTGTATCTAAGGGCAATAATGGCTACATCAAATCAAATCATGAGTGAGACCAAAAATGTACTAATGTTCAAGAGTTTCTTGGTTGATACATTCCAAAATCTTTAATGGTTCTGAATTCATGGTCTTCTCAGAACCATTACAGCATTGCTTTGAATTTAACCAATTATTTTTTTTTAATCCTTTTAAAGAAGTTTGTAAACTTCCACACTGAAAATAAAGGAAACACATTGTGGACTATCAAATGAAAACTCAAAATTTATTTCAATATTTAGTTACATTAACTCTCAAAATGATGAATTGTTAAAACTTTAAATGTAAGAATTCACAGAATCACAGAATCACTAGGTTAGAGGAGACCTTAAAGATCATTGAGTCCAGCCCATGCCCTAACATGTCAACTAAACCATGGCACTGGAGTGTCACATCCAGACTTTCTTTAAACACATCCAGGGATGGTGCCTCCACCACCTCCCCGGCAGGCCATTCCAGAACTTTATCACTCTTTCTGTGAAAAACTTTTTCCTGATATCCAACCTATATTTCCCTTGAGGGAAATAGGTGCAGCTTGAGACTGTGTCCTCTGGTTCTGTCAGTTGCGCCCTGGAGAAAGAGATGAACCCCACCTGACTACAACCACCCTTCAGGCAGTTGTAGAGAGTGATAAGGTCACCCCTGAGTCTCCTTTTCTCCAGGCTAAACACCCCCAGCTCCCTCAGTCGTTCCTCACAGGGTTTGTGTTCCCAGCCCCTCACCAGCCTCGTTGCCTCCTCTGGATGCGCTCAAGCGTCTCAAGGTCCTTCCCAGACTGAGGGCCCAGAACTGGACACAGCACTCGAGGTGTGGCCTCACCAGTGCCGAGTACAGGGGAAGAATGACCTCCCTGCTCCCTCTGGCCACACTGTTCCTGACACAGGCCAGGATGCCTTTGGCCTTCTTGGCCACCAGGGCACACTGCTGGCTCCTGTCCAGCCGGCTGTCACCAGCACCCCCAGGTGCCTTTCCAGCCACACTGTCCCCAGCCTGTAACACTGCAGTGGGTTATTGTGGCCAAAATGCAGGACTCAGCACTTGGACTTGTTAAACTTCATCCTGTTGGACTCTGCCCATCCATCCAACCATTCCAGGTCTCTCTGCAGAGCCCTCCTACCCTCCAACAGATCGACACACGATCCCAGCTTAGTGTTGTCTGCAAACTTACTAATGAAGGACTCAATACTCTCATCCATGTCAATAAAGATATTGAACAGACCTGGCCCAGCACAGACCCCTGAGGACACCACTGCTGACTGGCCCCAGCTGGATGCAGCCCCGTTCATCTCCACCCTCTGGGCCCGGCCACCCAGCCCGTTCTGAACCCAGCACAGAGTGCTCCTGTCCAAGCCATGGGCTGCCAGCTTTTCCAGGAGTGTGCTGTGGGAGACAGTGTCAAAGACCTTGCTGAAGTCCAAGTACACAACATCAGCAGCCTTTCCTGCATCTACCCTGTGGGTCACTTGGTCATAAAAGGAGATCAGGTTGGTCAAAGAAGATTCATACATTTCTGTTGGAACTCAGTACATTCCTCCGGGTGTCCAGAGTTGCCAAGGACCCTGCCGGGGGCTCGGAGACCCTGGCACGCAGCCCAGAACACCTGGGGATTTGATTTTGACCCCTGGAGCAAGCTGCCAGCCTTGTATGAGGACCTGAAAGTCATAGAAGTTTGAATAGTATAATAATAAAATTATCACAGGGTGAAAATGTAGATTTTAGGATTTTTGGTATGGGGGTTGTGGGGACAAGATGGAGGAACTTGGGCGTGTCTAGCCTTTCTTCTTCTTGTTGTTCTCCATTTTCTGCTGTGATGTTGGCACTTTGGCATTGGTTTAGAGTAGAAGTGCACTGTCTAACATAAGTGATAGGTATTGGGAATTAAGTGTAAATATGTTATACGTAATTTGTAGTATAAAAGGACAACACAGCCTCGGGGGTGGTCAGAGTGCCTGTGGCTGCCCTGCTGAGCATAAAGGGGTTTTAAAGACAAAACCACAAAGAATAAACACTGCAGGTGATGGAAGCAATGCTTTTTAGACTTTATTTTGGTAAAGAAGCTTTCCTAATTTCCACCTATGAACATGGGTGCAGCAGACTTTCCTTGTGGTTGACCTTTCTTGTCAGTCAATTTGTGGCAGAGTCCACATCCATCTTCTTTTGACTGGAAAAATTTGCCAAAGTAGTTCATACAAAACAATTTATTTTCATGGTTTATTTTCAAATTACTTTGGGGAGTCTTGCAGACTAAACTGGGCTTTCAGCTCTTTCCATGGTATCTTTGAGCCAGTACTTACTTGGTTACTGTCTACTGCTTCCTCTCTTCTCCTTCATGACTCTTTTTGGGCAGAGACACACACTCTTCAAGACAACAGGGAAAAAACCCTCACATATTCACCTGCTTAGTAAGAAAGGACAGAATATATTTCTGGATGAGGGCTTTACAAAGAGATGTAATCATTTTTCTCAGTTCAGCCCTCAAATCACACAAATGCAGAAAAAGGACAGTAATGATTAAATGCCACTTGTTTTCAGGTTCATATTTATCAGATTCTGTGTGGACTTCACTTTAGAGAAGTTTAACTTTTAGCTTAAATGCAAGTAGTTTGATTACTGACATAGCCAAGCCCTACTTTCTGCTATTGCAGTCTAAGCATATTAGCTATTTTTTTGTGGAAGAAAGATACCTTAACTACTTGGGGATGAGGCAAGCAGAAGATAAAGACTGCCACCTATTGTTCCAAAATAAAGCACAGTTTCTGCACATAGCAAGAGACCATGAACATTTTGAGTTCAGTGCTCCAACCATCTCTACCACTTTCCCAATACAAATATTTTGGTTCCCCTAACGTATGAACTTTTATCTAAGTGGAATCCATTTTGGTCTATTCCTAATTTATAAACTGAAAGACTTTTCCACATTTCAGTGAACGGCATCAACAAACCAAATACACAGGAAGTATAAAGTACCTGGGTGAGGTGTTTAATGACAAAGTGTATTTGCTTTCTTTTCTGGTAAACCCATGTACGTGAATTCTATTATTTATTTATAGTGGAGGAAAGAAAAAATTTATGTTCTTTGTCCTACTCTGAATATTCATCTTCACCTTGTCATTATCATGGAATAGTCTTTTATACATGTAAAACCACTGAAGCCCATTAAAGTCACATAGGTACTGCAGACAAAATGGACAGATACCGCGAAAATTTTGATCTGGAAAACCATTAAATATAGGTCAGAAAACAGTGTACTGAAAAGAAGACAAATTAATTGACACAGAGGGGAGACAAGGTGACCTGATTATATACTGTTAATTTTTTATCCCTTCCACACTACAGTACAATTAAGACTCTTGTCCATCTGTCCAGTACTACTGAAAATCAGAACTACATTTTTCATAAATCTGGCAGCAAGAACATGACCAAAGAAAGTGTTCTGTCCAAATAATGAACCTTTGACTGCTTGGCTGAACTGGCTGGGAGGCCAGAATCCAGGCCTCAGAGACTTGATGCCTATGTAGACTTGAAATAGACTATTCTAGCACTACAGCCCTGCAGAGACAGTATGAAGTAGTCACTCTATTTTATCCTGACAATTTTTGAGAAAAAGAGCTGTCACGTGAAAGAAACATTGTTTCTAATGAAAGTGATTACTGTTAAATACAATAAAGTTCCCTCTATGTTTAAAATAAAACATCAAGAGTACATATAACAGAAACAAATACTTAATGCGAATCCTCAACTTGGAAATTATCTAGTCTGGCCTTTGTAAGAGGTGCATAGATATTCTCAGAATTTCTACATAAAGCAAAAAGGTTCTGAGACAGAGAACTCAAAATACTTTTCATCCGGATACTCACGTTATTGGAAGAAGGATACCTACCAGCTGTACCCATGGATAAACTTACTCACTACTTGTCCTGCTAGTGTTTTTACTGTTCATAATTCCCAGTTAAAATGTGCCTAACTTCATCTTCCTGTTGTGGAAATGTTTAACTGCTACAGAGTTCCACGAATGAAATCTGAATGAATGAATTTCCAGAACATTATGAGTTAGAAGCTTACATATTGCTGTCAATATTTTAAAAACATTATGACAAAGATGCAAAACTGACAGAAGATATACAGTCAAAGAAAAAACAAAAAGTTGTTTCTTCTGTTATATAACATAACCAAACTGCATACTCTTAATGAAACATACAGGCCACAGAAATTTTCAGAGACTATTGAGAATAAAGATGTGTGCTAATGTCTTTACAAATAATGTGATGAGTGAAAGTATGGGTGCTAGCGCTTTTGAAATGGGGCTTGATGTCTGTACTAACTTTGGGCAACTGGTTGTTGCAGAGCCTCAACAAGGGTCTGCACAAGCCTGAACTTCTGAACTTATGGGTGAAATAGTAGATTCAAGGGGGGGAATATGTAGCAGGTGGTTTTGGGGGGAAATATGTGGTAGGCGGTTCAGGAAAGTTGTACCTTCCTAGTACCTCAGCCAATGGGGAAAGGAAGAGGACAACATGTGGCAGGGAGTTCAGGATAAAAGGAGGTTGCGCTCTCTGAAACCCTGAGAGAGAAAACCCTGTGGGTGTGTGCCCGAGAGGACTTTCTCACTTTATTTGAATAAGGCTGAAGGACTCCTCTGTCTCCTTTTTAGCCATAAACCTCTGGCATTTATGAATATTTCTCACACTATTACATTTAAACAGCCAATACTCACACTGTAATTTATAACTCGGTGCAGCAGAAATTGTAGCAATCCACACAGTCTAGACAACTATATCAGGAGCAGGGTAAAACCCATCCCACTGGCATCAGCTTCTCTGCTCTGGGCCAGCAGTGCTTTGTTTCTGGTATTTGCTGCCATCTCACGTGTTTCAAGAAGTACTGCAGTGGGATTTTAGAAGCCAGCATTTTGTACATCTTAAATAACTTTAGATAGCTATGTGACTGCAATGTGAAGCAAATACATTACTTAAAATTCTGGAATGATTTCTTAGTGTTGCTGCTATGTGATATGGAAATGACCTACATTTAAAACCAAAATGAAATATTCTGCTCCAATTTGGGTGAAGTAGCACGTTGCGACCAGTTTTCAACTCTCAGTATAATGAAGGACATTGACATGCTTCCAGACTTCCAGCATAAGTCCACAAAATTGTCAGGAACTGGAGAATATGAGAAGCAGCTGAGGGAGATAGGTTCGTTCAGCCTTAAGAGGATGAGGCCTCAGGGTAACACTATTGCTGTCCACCATTAGCCAGTGGGCAGGCACAGAAAAGATGTGTGAGAAACAACCCCTCACTTCTAAAATTTTCAAGGCTTATTAAACCTTTGCAAATACAACAAAGGGCTGAATAAGGAAAAAGAGCAGAACTCCACAAGCATATAACACACAACCACCTCCTCATCTGCAAAATGGCTGCTCCGCCTTTTATAGCCCTGCGGGCGCATCAGGCAACCCTGGCCCCTCCCGAAGTCTGTCGGTCAACTTCTTCTTCGCCGCCCATTGGTGGAGACGTCATCCTTGCTACTTGATTGGAGGCCAGGTGTTGTCACGCCCCGCCTCCCCGTAGCAAGCCCTCCCTGATAGGATAGCCGAGGCTGTGTGGTGACAACAATATAGAGGGGGGAAGGCGAGAAGGTGCGAGAAGGACAACAGTGCGCGTCCAAACAACAGACAACGACCTAATTGGAACTTCTCTTAACATACACAAAATATTAATTTCTTAACTGTGAGAGCCAATCGTTATATTACCCATCTATAACAGATGGAGCTTTCTTGGAAAAACACAGTGAACAGACAAGACAAGCACCTTCATTTCAACACAGGAAATACAGGGCATATTGCAGAAAAAGTTTTCACCATGAGTGGTACCACACTGAAACAGGGACCCAGAGGTGTCATGGAAGAAAAATTTGTAACTCAAACAGATGTCCACTCCTCAAATCAGGAGCAGTTCCTGACCACTGTGAAATAGAGAAAATACACTATCACACAGCAAAAAGACTTTTTTTTTTTTTTGTTCAGAGGTTTGTGCTGCCTAGATATTGCATCAGCAACTTAAAACACAGGTAAGGGAACTTACAGGTTATCCTTTTCTCTTACTTGTTGTTGTCTTGGTACCAGGGTTTTTGTACTAGCTAACACTAGCCTTACAACATTGCCCAAAATATGAAAGTCAGGAAGAAAGCACAGAAAATCTTACTTAAACCTCAGTAATTAAAAGATTCTTCCTCCCAGATAGAGCATGCCAGCAATTTCACAGGTGCTTTGAGATGCACCCATGCAAGATAAGCATGTACCGGAAATACTGTGCCAGAGCAGTTTAATGAAGCCAAAATGCTGATTTATTGATCACACATTGCTACGTAACTACTCTGAAAAAGGCCCCTGTCTTTACTGCCATCTATCAAAACAGAAGTTCTTAGCTACTGGCTTTGAAAAATGATGTCAAGGCATAGCTTTCCATAGCCACAGCACTATGAAGATTAATGCTCTCACACTACCCATGTGCACCCTTAGTCCCTAAGCTGGGGCTGCTTGAGCTGGTGGCTGTGGGAGGTGCGCACTTTGGCAACACTTTAACACACTCCGCGGCACTTCGTGGCCTCACAGAGAGCTGTGACCTGAAAGATGAGGAGAGTGTTGATTTGATACCTTCCAAGAGTTATTGCTGTACTTTCTCTTCAACAAATACTCTGCATGAGTCTTAGAGATCACATTTGAAAACAATGTAAAGTCATCAATCTTTTCTGCTTCACAGTGAACTAGCAAGCAGGTAACAATGAGAAACTGCACTCAGCTGCACTTTTTTCTTGTAAGCATTAAACAAGTATTTTATTAACCCCACCAAAGGTTTAAGGAAGAAGGTAAACTACTGAACTACTCCTTCGATTTCTCCTACTCATGTTAAGTGATATGAAATTTGTTTCCCTAGGCAGAAAAGGAAGATTCATTTTAGACATTGCTAGACATAGTAGTGCCCTACAGAGATATTCAGAGATAAAGCTGCACAAATTTTGTTAGTGCATGATACTGTGTTCAAATGAAAAAATAACGTAGATGTCTCTGAGCACAGCAAAATTAAAGCAGTAGGTATGCTCCCCTCCAAAAAAACCCAAAAACAAACCACCAAAAAAAACCCCCAAAACAAACCTGCCCAGAAAGTCCTGTATTTTCAGGCTTCTTTAGTACTAAAAAACGTCGTTGACTCTCAAAGATGAATGTAACTATAACTTCTTTTAACATAATAGGTACATTTGAGGAAGGACCGAAGCGGTCTTGTCCTTCAGTCATATTCTGGTTGTTTTTCGCTACTTTCTAGAACACAGCCAGCAAAAGCAAAATAGAAGATTAACATAGATTACTGATAAGTAAGAAAAGCCAAAGCATATCACACAGTGATTAAACCACAGTCTGATTCATTTTAGCAGCATCTGAACAGTCAAAATTATACAGTACCATGGCACTTCAGAAAGGAAAGACATCACATTGAGCACTATGGGCCTTTGCCACCAAAAGCAACATTAAACTTTTGCAAAAAAAATCACATTTGCACAGCAGTACTGATTGATAGGGGACACTATGGCATAGAGATTGATTAGAATAACCATGACGACCTTGCAGCTTGCTCTGAGAGATCCACCATTCCTACGGACCTCTAAGGTCCTGCCAATTCTGAGGTTACAAGCCTAAGTGTAGAGGGACTTCTTCACAAAAAGGGTTATTAGTGGAATCGGTTGCCGAGGAAGGTGATGGAGTCACCGCCCCCGGAGGTGTTTAAGAAAACATCTGGCACTCAGTGCCATGCTCTGGCTGACTTGGTGGTGTTCGGTGATAAGTTAGACTCAACGGCCTCAAAAACCTTTTTCCAACCTAGCTGTGATTCTCTAACAGACCGAGTTTGCTCTAAGCTTTGCGCTGGCATTTTCCCCGGGTGCATCCCGGTGGGCGCAGCGGCCGCTCACGGGCCGGGCCCGGCCCAGAGAAGCGGGCAGATCCCTTCCGGCCCGCAGGCGCGGTGGATCCGCCCGAGCAGGCTGCGAGGCCGCCCTGACCCGCGCTGCCGGCTCCGCCTTCCCACAGCGCCGCTGCCCCGCCCGGAAGCGCCGCCCCCCCCTCCCGGCACGTGACGCGCCGGGCGCCGCTCCCTGGGTCACGTGCGCTGCCCCCGCGAGCGCGCGTGCGCATCCAGCAGCTGTCATCCGAAATCTGGGAGCGAGGTGCTTGCCGTGCGGGCAGGGCAAGGCAGCGGCAGCCTCGAGGGGACGGGGGACCTGGCGGCGGCGGCGGCAGGGAGCAGCCCTGCCCCTGCCGTCCCGTGCTCTGCCCTGCCCTGCCCTGCCCAGTCCCGTACCGTCCTGTCCTGTCCCCTCCCGTCCCAGCCTCCCCGCCACGCCGCCCCGCCCCGCCCCGCCCCTCATCCCTTCCTCCGGCCGCGCCTGCCCGCTGGAGCCTCTCCCGGACAGGTGCGGAGGGAGCGCCGAACTGGCTCTGGCGGCGGCCGCGGGTGTGCGGCGAGGAGGTATGGGGCTGGGGGCGAGCGGGGGAGGCAGCGGGGCGGCCGAAGTGGGTCGGGCCAGGTCAGAGCGGGGGTGCGCGGCGGGTCGCGGCGGCGGGGCATCGCCGGGCGGGCCCGGTTCCGGGGCGCGGGGCGGAGCGGCCGAAGTGCCGCCGGGCAGCTCCCGCAGGCGCGATGGGTCCCGCGGCAGCCCCCGCGCCGGCAGGGGATGGGTGCGGGGGCTCCGCGCCGCGGACGAGAGGGTGGCGGATGGGACCGAGGTGGGGAAGCGAAACCGGCGGCAGTGGGAAAAGTGGGTCTGGCGTTCCTGCTGGCCGCCGGCAGTTCTGGGTCGGGGCTGCCGTGGGTGCTCTCCGGGACGTCGGGCGGGTTCTCCGCGTGGTCGAAGTGCGTGGACGGAGTGAAATAGAGCTTTTTCTCTCTTCGTGTCTGTCAGGGATTTGATGAAATTGTTGCGGGCTTTCGAGGTGGTCTCTTTTTGGTGCAGCTCGTTCGTTCCTGCATGTAGCTAAGACTGCAGGGTTGTGTGCTGAGTGAATAACTGAATTAAGCGCCTGTTCCACATCTGTCCGTGGTTGTAAAACGCTTTCGAAGCTGATTTTGGGATCAGGTCTCTCTGTCATGGTAGTATTCTCTCGATGAGGTTACTCTCCTCTGATTTTAGCTGAGAAAGTGAGTGGGAAGTGTGTGCAAAATATTATTTCTCATAGGTTAACTGTGTTAGGAAGAATACTCATATGTCCGTGTGTTTTTTTAAAACAATTATACTAGCTTAGAGAATAAACGGCATTTATATTTTACTTTTTGATGTACAGCTTTATGATTCTTTGCTGAGAATTACCAACTATAGGAACTGAACTTACTATTTAGTGGCTACTAAACCAGCATCTTTTAAGCGGAATCACTTTTTCCACAAGAAAGAAACTTAGCGACACTTAATGCAGTGGGTTTTTTTATGTCTATGGGATAAAATTTGACTTGGGCTTTACCTTTGTTTTTGCTTGTACTGTCATAAGTAGCTGGTGGCATTGCTTCACAGAAGTATTTTCCAAACACAAGCATGATTCCTGTTTCAGTAGTTGAAATGAGAGTAAGCTGAACTACTGACCCTCATGCTGGTTTTTTTTCTCCAGCTTAGGTTTGGAGTGGTCTTGGTGTTAGCATTTTCCTTTCTAGGGACTCACCCAGGAAACAATATGTATCACCCAGATATGTGGACATAGTTAAATAGCTGTTGGATCAGAGTTGGAATAAAGTATATGAGAGAAAAGTCTTTATTCAGTGCTTGTTTAAAAAAAAACTAATCTGATTTTGTCTCTGTCTTTTTTTTAAAATGGTAAATATGATAAAATAGGAAAAAAAATCAAATCCTGTAAGTTTTACTCTTTAACTATTGCTAAGTATTGCATGGAGTATTTTGTATCTCTTGAGCTAATTTCTAAACAAATCAAATAAATAGTTCTGCACTAAATCTTGAGTGCATTGAGTATTGCATTCAAATAATAAAATTATGTTGTCAGCTGCTCATTATTAGAGTATTCCTCAAGTAATTTTAGCAAACATAGTAATTTTTAAAAAATGCAATTTTATGCTTAACTGTATTATAAAATATTGGGTGAAATAGGTTGTAGATTAAGGACTTTCTTGGTTTAAGCAGCTCTTAGTTGGTCTAATTCTTAGTTCTGCAGGTAATTCACTTTGATATTCAATTTTTTTTCTTAGTTTTCTTTTAGTGAGATATATTTCATCAACATTATGCTGAACAGAATGTGAATAGGGTTGTGGTGCTGTTAAAGGTGGTATTTCCATCTTACCACCTCCAATATAAATTAAAAAAGCCTCACCCTAACAACTTTTGAAGCATGGATTCAGTATACATGGAGCTTCAAAGTGAAGATGTATTACCTGTTAATATAAGGTATTTGCAAGATCTCTGAATGATCACAGGGATGGTTCAAAAAGTGATGTTCTGAAATGTCAAGATTTTAATACCTCTCTAGTAAAAATCTCCGTAGTCACTTGATAGTTTGATAATTCATATCTCAAAATCAGCAAGTGATGTAGTGAGTTTTTCTCCTGATTTTTGTTTAGAATCACAGAAGACATAGGATATTTTGAAGATAAGCAATATTTTATACTTGGAGGGTAGTAATTGTTGTGTAATCAAATAATATAATAGAGACATTAATGAGAATTTGCTGGTCCAAAGTCCCAATATCTGTTATAAATGAATTATTATTGTAGTTTTCTTGTATGAAGACTTAGAGTTTACTTCAGGTTTCATAAGTGGCATTGTATGTCGTAATTAATTTTGTTGTAGTCTTACCCTTTCCTCCAACTTAATTTCACCTGTTTACAATTGTGGAATTACACATAGCAGTTGAGTTGTTGGCTTTGTCTGTGTGAGTAGTTGTACAACTGAGTTATGCAAGTACTCACTTTTATCCGTAATTTTGTTTGTGCCCAACATCTGTGGGACAGGATATTTGGGACACTATATTTAGGACAGTATACCCTGAAAACTGAGGACCATCTATATAATCATTATGATCTATATAAAAAAACATTAGAAAACATGTCAGAATTTTAAATTTAAGGTATTAAAGTTGCCAGAGTTAAGGTTCAAAACACATCTCTTAGTGAAAACTGAATACTGAAAAAAATCCAATGTCTAGTCAGTTTCTGATTCTCAGACAAGGTGGGATGATTCATTGACTGATGCAGATATTTTAGGGAACTTTTACAAACAAAATATGCTCCAGGTCCTTTGTGACATTCCTGCCAGTAAAATGTAGAGTAACTTGATTGTTGGGATTTACCTCATTACATCTGTGATATCCTGCTGGATTTTGTCTAATAAAATTAAAAGACTTGTTATTAGCAGGTAGCTTGTCTCTAAGAAGACCTAGATAAATACTTATATTCAGGGTAGATGATGTATGACAAACATGACTGTGCTCAGTCAGGTTTTGTTTCACTTTCACGGTTTATTTCTTTGATTAAAAAAGTATGTAAGTTGCCAAAATGGTAAATGAGCCTATGGCTTTGTAGCTGGATAAATTGTCTATAGTTTTAAACTATTTTGAAAAACAGTTATTTCCATTTAAAAATAAATTGGGGAAAAGTGTAGAAGTCTCTAATCTAGGCTACAAATGAAGACATAGAAACAGAAATGTGGGAGAAACTCCAAGTTTTAGAAATCAAATTCTTCATGTCTGAGTTTGACTTGATGGAAGTATTTGGAGTATGTGATTTGAATAAATTATGATTAATATTTCAAAGCTGAGATAAGTAAAATATTTAAAACTTGAAAAAACAATTAATTAATAATAGAGGGAAAGCATTTTCTTAACTGATTTGTTGCCTTCAAAGTTGTAGTACAGCTTATACTTATATGAGTTGGTGAAACTTCTAAATTCACAGTATTGTGGAAATCTCCTTTAGATTTATTGTGATGCGGCTCTGTGCAGAGTCATAGAATGTTGGAAGGAACACACAAGGACCCCTGAGTTCATCTCCTGATTCTACACACAACCACTCCAAAAATCACGCCATGTGCCTGAGAGCATTGTCCAAATGCTTCTTGGACTCTTGTCAGGCTTAGAGCTGTGGCTGCTTTCCTGGAGAACTCATTCCAGTGCCCACCCACCTACTGGGTGAAGAACCTTTTCCTGATATCCAACCTAAACCTCCTCTGACACAAATTCAGGCTCTTTCCTTAGGTCCTGTCACTGTCACCACAGAGAAGAGATCAGTGCCTGCCCCTCCTCTTGCCCTCACGAGGTAGTTGTAACTGCAGTGAGGTCTCCCCTCAGTCTCCTCGTCTCCAGGTTGAGCAGAGGCCTTAGCTGCTCCTCATATGGCTTCCCCTCAAGGCCCTTTACAGTTGAACTTGCCCCTTTTGTCTGATATAATATTGTGGGTAAGAGCCATGTAGTTGCCAGATAGCATTCTGTGAGTTCATTGGGTGGTCTGCCACTCCTGTTAAATGGTATGTCATTTCAGGGGCCTGGGATCAGTCAGGAGTGAGGAGCTTTTGGTCATGCAAGCTGACCATATGTGTGGTTTACTTTAGTATGCATGCTTTCAGTCATAACAACAGAAAGGCATGACATTGCTGGATATGGCTTGGCTGCTAGGTATTTGATCTGTGGTAAATCAGGCCAAGATGTGAGGGTAGGGGAATTGGAACTAGTCTTTGAATTACGAAATGATTTATGAGAATGGAAGTGCTCACACTGAAGGTGAACTTTTTTAGGACTGCAGAAATGCAGTTTCAGGTGTTCCATAACTAAGCAGGTTTAGAGAGACAAGTACATCTTTCTGTTTCCCAGGTTAGAGAGCCTCATTTATATGTTCAATGTTTTTTGTTTATTCTTTTTCTTCCCCTTTCGTGCTGTCCTTATTCAGCTTCTGATAAAGGATTTGCTATATAGTAGTTCCTTGGGAAAATTATTATCACTGTAGCATATCCCTGAAAAAAATGATATATGTTTTGATTTTAAGGGCTTGTGAAGTCATAGAATGTCCTGAGTTGGAAAGGACACACAAGGACGCCTGAGTTCATCTCCTGGTTCTGCACAGAACCTATAAGAGCTATAAGAGCTGTAAGGGTATCTTTTGGGAGGAGACTTGTTAGAGGAGTTAATTAAATGCTATATAGGCAGAAATGACTGGGCTACTAAAACTGTGCTTAAAAAAAGTGCTTAATTAGGAAGGAGTTGACATCTACCACCTGTGATTTCTATCCCCAGCAATATTATAGGCTGCATTAGCAATGAATGTTTTTCTGAAATTTTAGATACTTGTAAATTAGCTTTTTGAAAACTGAGAGTTAGGCCAAACCGCTGTCTGGACTCTTTGAGGACTACACCCAAGTTTGAAAACGTTACACCATTGTGTGGGTTGATGGTTCACTTACATCTTAAATACTGCTTTCAGCTTGGATATTCTTTTCCCTTGACTACAAGTAATTTACTGGAATGGTAGAGATCCAGATGATCAGAAATATGGAATAGATTTTCTGTGGTGAGACTAGAAGTTTTAAGCTTAGGAGAAAGACAGATTGTGTAAGACCAAGGTAAAGATCTGTACGACCTGTATGGTCTGAAGGTAGATAAGAGCAGTTAGATAGTTGTTCTCAGTATGCACATGAGCTATGAGATGAAACTAAAATGTGAAATATTCAACATACACAGAAGAAGATATATCAGTTAGCATATTGTTGATTGTAGAATGCTTCATCATGAAATATTTTGGATATTAAAGGCTTACAAAAGTTCAAAATCATGGGGAAAAAAAAATCACACTCTACAAAATGCAGTAATATCCTCTATGTTTAAGGATTCTTTGGTATATACATTGCTGAAGAATGAGATGGTATCTGAAAATGTGTATTATAAGCTACCCCAGCACTTACGTATATCTCGATACCTGCTGTTAGCAATTGTGAAGATGTGGAGACTAGTTAGGTTCTTGATAACTTGCTTTTGCCATTGCTGGAGGCTGTTACATGCTGCTTTTATTTCGGACTATGGATTTCATACCTGTGTTTTAATAAGAAAAAGTAGAAACTCTTGAGTCATGGGTAGCAGATAAAAATGAGAAAAATACTTTATCTGTATTTTTTCCCCCTTGCCCTTTGTCCCAGATCACTTATTTTAAGATGTTTTTCATGCTGTGAGCCTGGTGTGGGAGAAGAATATCTAGGAATGAATTCAGGTCATTTTTCAGTTCAAAATTTATGGGCTCAAGTTGAGCCAATTTATAATTTTGAAACATTGTTGCTGAAGGGTAGTACCGGACATAGAAATTTAAGCTTGTAATGAAGCTTGCAAACTACTCACAGCTTTGTGGTAAAATAGAGGTGGTTTCAGGATCTTCAGAATATAGTTATCTACCCAGATTCTTGGTTTCTTAAGTTTGTAGAATCTATTACAATCTTCAGTACTCCTAACATTTATAAACTTGAGTCTTTCTGATGATGGTGAATATCTGAGGAATACATACCTAACCGTGAGATTCGGCCTCATATCACAAATACAAAGCATTATGTTCCCTATATTTATTTTCACTGTTAATACAGTCAAATAACCTAAGTAACAGATTTGGAATTCCTGATGGATAGGATCTCTTTTGAAGCCGGGAACATAAAGTAGGCAGACATAATTGCTTGCATGTTTACCATTATTAAAGGAACAATTCAAGCGTAAGTATGCAAACCCAAATTATACTGAGAATTAACTATTTGCATGCCCAGTAAACTGTGCTTTTATTTTTCCAGTTGCCTGAAAGTGCACTTATGCAATATTTTGGATTTTTGGATTTGCTTTGCTGAGCAGTACAAGGGGTTGGATGGTACCTGCTTACAGAATGCTAACAACTTCTTAAAAATGATGAATCTACTCACAGAGTTTTTACTTTTAAGTAAAATTACTGCTGGAAGTAATATAGATTAAGGCACAATTTTCTACTACTTTTCTGCTTATGCAGAGCTGGTGGTTCAAACGTGGTTATTTTGCAAAACAGCCTCAAAAAAAAAAGCTAGGGCTTCCTGTACATGCCTTTCTCTGGACAAGTTTGTTTTCTTGTTGTTATCTACTGAAAAAAGTTCCCAGGATGAATTCTTGTCAAATGTTTGTTGTCCCATAATTAGTGTGAGTGAAAATTTGGAAGAAAAGGAAAAAAAAGTGTGTTTTAGTTAATTTATCTGTGAGAAGTGGTGACCTTAAGAGATTTGATTTTTTCCCATCTTCCTTCATACTTTTTTTCTTCTGCTGAAGTTTTTTTTATGTAATTTGTTTAATTTTGATAGTGGAGTAAAGCTTGTGTGCATTGCAATTTTATGTATTAGAACATAGAGATTAAAATAATCTTATCTTTCAAAATATGAACACATTTATTTTCTGATGTAGTGGCCTATAGTTTTTTATTGCTTTTCCATGTTAGCTAATAATTTTGTGAAAGCAGAGTAGATGTATTAGTCTGTTTTTTCGTTTTTCTGCTTTTTCGTTTTTTTCAACAGTGCTTTCAGTAGAGGGGACTGCCCTAAGCAGGCAGTCAAGAGATGCGTTCCAGAGAGCATCTTAAGAACAACTATTTTGTCAAGTCTTGTGTAGTCTGGAGCCAGAAAGTTTGGATTCCCCCCGATGATGGGCGGACTTCACAGTACTGGTTAGTTTATTTTAGACTAGAAGCAAAAAGAAGTGTATAGCCTGCAGAGCAGAATATTAAGGCAGAGAGAGAATATTGTAATACCAAAAGTTGGTTTAATGTAGTGAAGGCTATAGGTTTTTGTGCCTTTTGACTAACTGCAAATTAACACATGCTGTTTTTTCTAGTATGTGGACATTACAAAGAAACAATTCAGTGTTTTGGCAGTGGAGGCTGGAAATTGTAGCTGCCTGGTACTAATTTATAAAGGCTGTGGTGGGGTATAGAGGTCCTTCCCTTTTCTTAGGATATAGAAGAAACAATTACGTAGATTTTGCAATTACCAAAAAACATGTGGACTAAAATGTGTTATCAGGCATGTAATGTACACTTCTGTTCTTTAGCATCAGGTTTGTTATGTCTGTACAAGCCATGCACTTTAGATTTTTGCAAGATTTGTTTAAAAAGCACTTTTCCTGTCATCATAACTAGTGAAATACGTTTGCATCTTGGATTATGTAAATAAATGTAGCATTAATGAGATTTCATCTTGCTTTATGTGAGCTTTTCTAGTGTTGAACTCTGGTGTTTTTAGTTCATCAGATTTCTTGGGCTACATACTGGCATAAATGTGGATGATTGAACTTTGCTGACCTCATGTTTTCCCTTCTGCAGTATTAAGACTAATGTAGCATTAATATTTTCCTAGCTGATGATTTGAAGGTTTTAACAGGGCCTTGCAATGGCTATAAACTTTTCAAAAGGATCAGGTTCTTTAACCTAGTTCCTGGTTAGACAATTTAGCTCTTCAGCTGGCAACTTTGGAGAAACTACATTTTGTATTTTATTTACATTCATTTATTTCATTGTTTAATCAGACACTTCCAAGAAATAGGCAGACTACTTGGTCACTAAGAAATTGAAGGTTTATGGACAGGCTGTGGAGTTTATTGGATCAGGTTCATAGCTTGGGCTTGTTTGGCTAAAGCTTTCCCATGATTAGCTAAAAAGCTTCTTTCAGTGTTATGTAAAGTACTAATGATTTGAGTGAGGTTTGTTCACATTTTTTTCACATTACTCTTTGTTTTTCTAGGTAATTATGGGCATCTTTTTCAGCGTGCAGTACTGTTGTGCAAGGGGACAGAAAAATGATTACAATGCTGATATGAGGGACTTAAAATAACTGTAAAATTTCCCTGTATACATATTAGAATTGAATTGGAGGGCCAACATTTTTTGATTAGTTTGTAGCATAGGGTTATTTTTGTGTTAAATTTAGACATTGTAACTTGGTACTTACCTCTTGCCTGCTGTTTCAGATTGGTGTTTTGTAATGAAGAAATGCAATAATGAAATTGTAAAACAGATTTAAGAAGTTACAACTGATAGATCATAGTTATAAAGAAGGTGATGAGTTACTAAGAAATCCTAAAATTAGTAGAAACATCTAATGGACTTCTAGCATAGCAGGTTCTTCGTAGCCTTTATGATCTTTGTGCCACCTGATCGAAAGATGTTATATAGTTGAATCTTCTTAAGGAGTTCTTGCAAACATTGTACTTGTCAAGGAGCAGCTTTACCCAGTAAGTTAATGAGAAGGTGTTTTAACTGAGGAAGAAGGGTTTACACAAGAGCATAGATTGAATAGTTTATTTCTACTGAAAGTAATGCAGCTGTCTGGTCTGTATGCTCATTGTTTAGGGGCCTGGACCCTAAGGTAGATGGAAGCTGGTAGAAACAAGATCTGTGAAGGGCAGGGTGTGTATTTTTTACACTGCAATGAAGCTGGGCAAAAATTCAGCATTTCTAGTGCTCTACACATGTGCTCATAATTAGTAGAAATTTATTAATTCTGCTCGTGATACAGATTGAGGTTCCTCACCGTACAATATGTTGCCTGCTTGAGTGCGTACTTAGTTACGGAGAGAAAAGGGAATAATCTTGTATCTTCCCAAACAGGATTTTAAGAGTCTGGTAGCCAGGCAAGAATGCTGAGGTGTGATTGTGGCAACGTGAGTTAATCATAGTTTATTAGCTCAATTAACAGCCCTAAATTAACTGAATTTCTTCATTGTGTCAAAGCGCCAGGGTATATTCAGTTGATTTGGTATGTGGCTGTTTTTAGAGCAGCTTATCTATTAAAACTGGTGTATTTTGGTGAGATGTTTTGGTTAAGAGAAATTTTTATCATGGTAATTTATGCAATGATAACTTTGTTATCATTGCATAAATTGTTGTGCCTGGTGCTTGAAATCAGACATTGGCAAATTAATCCTTCAGCTTTTCTCATAGCTGAACCACTTGGATATTGATTTTTCTTGTCTCCTTACCATTTTGCATAAGGAATATAGGAAATATTTCAAACTTTTACCCTTTCACATTAAAAAATTTAATTCCAAAGAAGAGAGAGCTTGAAGCCTAAAGGAATGAATACAGGCACTGTGATTTCTTATGCTCTTCACCCACAGAGAAAATGAGGATTAAATGGTTGGTAAGAGGTTTCCTTTTGACACTGACTTTCTATATGTATAATTTAATTTCATGTGTTTACATAGTAACTGCAAGTTAATTGGTAAATCAAGTTATGCTTTTGGAAATGGGCTTAATCTGTGATGTGGGGAAAGGTGATGCAGGTGACATCTGACACAGTGTGCTTGTATGATACTAAGTTGTGTATTTAGCTGGTACAGGCTGTGTTTAGGATTCAGTATGACAATAATGCTGATAAAACACTGATATTTTGGTTGTTGCCAGATAGTGCTTAATCTTAATCAGGGGCTTTTCAGTGTTTTGCACTCTTCCAGTAAGGAGATGCACAAAAACCTGGGAGGGAGATGACCTGGACTGGCTGAAGGGCTGTTCAATACCGCAGAAAGCCATGTGCAGGATATGACATGGATGAGTTACCCAGGAGGGTGGCTGATGACAGTTTGTATTGTGTATCACCTGGGCTTTTTTAAGTTTTATTTCTCTCTCTCTCTATGTTAATAATAAATAAAAATAATTTTTACTTATTTTCAATTATTAAGGTGTTCTTAACTCGTGAATTTTTACTTTTTCACTGATTCTCCTTCCAATCTCATTATGGATAAGGGAAGTGTGATCAGCTGTGTGGTATTTAATTGCCAGTTTGGCATCTGGTGTTTGGCATGAAGGGTTGAGGTAACCACAGCTCTGATCAGAGCATGTCGGAAGAAATTTGTTACAAGCAGTTTTTTTGTAAGGTTAGTGAACAATTTTATGAACAGCAGATGGCACATGGTAATTTATACTTGGAAATTGCAGCACCTTCTGATCTGAAGGTAATGTGTATCTGTCACTTGCCTAAAGTTCAGTCCTTTCAGGAGCACTGTATCCTGGTATGAAATGGAACTTTTTCTTTTAGTCAGCCTCAATGTAGAAATGGAAATCAGAGGAAATGCTGATTTTGTGTATAGCTTACTTGCTTTTTTTCCTCTGTTGAAGTTTTCAGAGAGTGAGCAGGAGCATAGTTCTGTTGTTAAACTGCTGATAGTGAGAACTAAAAAATCCAAGTGCTCTTCCTCTGTATTTGCAGTGTGAGTGGGAAGTGCAAAATTGGCTGTCATGGTTTAGTGTAGTTTAGTTCTTAGTTAAGGAAAAAAAAAAAATCATGAGCTACGGAAGTGATTCCCTGTAAGGACCTTAGGAGCTTCCTTTGGACCTGGCAGAACCAATCAGCTGGCTAGTTTTGAATATTGACACCCTGTTAAACCACTTAAGAGAGCTGAATGTGCCTTTGTGAAATCGCACTTAAAGATGAACAAGCCCTGGGAAAAACCTCTCTTGCTTACGGCCTTCGAACAGGTAACTGGATGCTGGCCAGGCCAGGCCCTGCTCTGCCGTGGGGCTCATGTGGCCTGGCCGGGCCGGGCGCTGCTCTGCTGCAGCGCTGGCCTGGCTGGGACCTGCTCATGGCCAGGTCAGCCGGCAGCATGGCTCAGCTGAGATTCTGCTGCTACCGCTGAGTTCCAGCCGTGGCTGGTGGGCCAGGTCACTCTGCTCAGCTTCAGGTGCAGCCAGATTCCGCTCCATCCATGAGCTGCCCAGCCACCCTTCTAGCACTGTGGAAAATCATGCAGGTGAGAACAGAGGTTGCTCTGCAGCCCTGTGCAGAAAAGCAACCCCACAGCTGGAATTGAACGTGGCAGGGGCCGGGAAACAACCATGCTGCCGGAACTACCGCTGCCCGGCAGAGCTCACATAACCATGCACAGGCCAGGGTGAGATATTAACTGTTTTAGTGCACAGATGAAACTTGCAGACATCAGTCCTCTCTCAAGTGAGAGAAAAAGGAAAGGGTGAAGACACGTAAAGAAAACATGGAGACACCAAGGTCAGTGAAGAAGGAGTCAAGTCCCAGATGGGAGGAGTTTGAGGAGATGCCTTAGTCTTGGGCTGAAATTCTCTTGTAAGGCTACGGTGAAGGTTTAATTGATAAACCAGACTTTTTTTCCCTGTAGCTCATGGAATGCATTTGGGGGGATGTAGCGTTCTAACAACAGCCGTGAGCAGAAGCACCAGTGTTGAAGCAAGCAGATGGTGAAGTAGCTGTGATCTAATGAGAAGCTTGAACAGAGATACGAGAGATGAGAAACCTGGCCCCAGGGATGAGAGGAAAAAAACCTCTGTTCCCAGAGATAAAAGAACTTCTATTTCTATACTAGAACAGCTTATGCTTAAAATTGCACCCCAGTAAACTTAGATGACCCATGATGGTAGTTGTGGGAAGACTACCAAACCATGGGAAGAGCTTCACGATTGCAGATTTCTGGGTGGCTGCAATTCATGAAAATTAAAAGCATGAGAGAACTGTTTCTTGTGGAGAAGTCTCCATGGCATGGCAGGAGAGACTTCTCTCCCTAAGTGAACTGAAGAAAGATTATTTTATTATTTTAAAAGCGGTAAACTGACTGAAAATACCAGATTTGTCTCTTTGTGTTGTAAGCAGGAAAAGAAAGAAGAGTTGGGGGGAGGAGAAGTGTTCTGAAGATTTTTTCTAATTTCTTACTATTTTTTCTTTTAATTCTGTTAATAAAGTTTTCTTTGTACTCTTTAAAGTTTTGAGCCTGCTTTGCTCTCCTTCTAATCCTTATCTTGCAGCAAAAAATTGAGTAAATTATTCTAATGAGTGCTCTGGCATTTGGCCACTGCTAGACCCAGTACATTGTTTTTCTCCATTTACTGAATGGAAATAGTGATATTTTATTAAACATGTAGCTTTGTTATTCTGGGTTATGCCTGTGTAATGTAACTCTCTAGACAGAGAATGTGCAGATAGGTCTACACAGGAAGATCCTAGATTAACTTGGAAGCGTGAAAGCAGAGGTATGGCTTGGGCTGTGTGCTTGTCATTTACAATAGAGTTTGTGCTGGGTAAAGGCTGAGTATTCTCAAAGGAGTAAGGATAAAACGTAAGCATTTCTTTTGTGCCTTTCATATTGGCCTGGGCAGATAATTGTAGATAATTTTTTTTCTGCTTGAAACCATGTATGTTGAATGTCAGAATTGGTTTTACAGATTATTCTCTATAGTGTATGATTTTTTTTTTAACAGGTAGATTGAAATTGAACCAGAATGGCTGCTGTTACCTCAGATAGTCCTCCAAACCCAAGCTGCAAAATCATGACTTTTAGGCCTTCGATGGATGAATTCAGGGAATTCAACAAATACTTAGCACACATGGAATCACAAGGTGCTCATAGGGCTGGAGTTGCAAAGGTAAATATGTATAAAATAGAAGAAAAATGCTCCTAATACCTGATCTCCCTTGTATTTTGCTGATTACAAACTTGACCTTTTTATTTTATTTTCCAAATTATTTTCAAGGAGTAGTTAATGATTTGTTACTATTTTAAGAAAGAGCTTTTCAGTGTCTGATATTTCATGCAGACTAATGAAGGTGTTGTGCAGTGTTTTTTCTCTAACTGTAGGTTGTTTACAAGTTTACAATAGCAAAAAAGGATCTCTTTCTAAGTAGATTCAAAATATATTTGGTCAAATCAGAACAAAGCAGGGAGTTGATAGTATAAATGAAAGTAGTCCTGATATACCAGATGTTGAACGTGATGTTTTAGGGTTGTGTAAAGCTTTCCTGGAGCAAATAATCCCACTTCATTATGGTGAACATAAAGATGGTAAGGCAGTGTTTGAGTGGAAATAGTTTTCTTGTTGTTGTTAGTGGGAACTTCAGGCACACTAACTGCGGCTGTATTGCTCTTTGAACAATGGCACATCCAGGACCTGAGAGCAGGAGCTCCTCCTCTATCAGAGAGGGATTGTCAGAGGTTCAGTCTGACATAATTTAGTGATACATCATATAATTGTTTATGCTGTGTCTGTTTTGCCACTTTCCAAATGAGCAGAAACCAGTGCAAATCTAGAATTACCAGCTAAGTTATTTTAAGTACTCTGTGGGAGCAGCTGTCTCCATCACTGGGTTTTGAAGCTAGTGTTGCATGGTCAAGACATTTAGAACCTGAGTGAGGAGGAACAAAACTTGAAATCCTTGGTTTCCCCCCTGCCTACTCCTGCCTCCTGCTTCCTGCGAAACAAAGCAAAACCAAACTCGTCACTCTTTGAAAACCTTGTAGGTTGTTTTTTTCTCATTTCAGCTGATACAGTACATAGGTTATATCCTCAAAATTTTCTCTGCCAAAAGAAGTAGAAATGGGATAAATAGGCTACAGTGGAAGGCCTGTGCTGAATTTTTCCTATGTTCAGCTGTGTTCTGGAACTTGTTTGTCTGTTTGGGGATGACACATTGCAGTCCTTTAATCTTGAGTAGTGACCTTCATTGTAGTGGTTGGTTGAGCAGCAGTTAAAGCGTCTCTTGCTGTTTTCAGTCTGTCAGGTACTTTCAACACATTACTAGGTTGTTTTGAGAATTTTATGTTCTGTTTTTCACTATGTTTTGATATTATCTCAAAAATTTATAAATGAAGGTTAACTAACTAAGTATTTTTTAAAACAAATCTTATCAAGTGAAAAATTAATGCTGCAAAAGTTTAAGGGACGTTTTTTAAGTTTTTGATATTAGCTTTAAAATAACAGGAAGTTTTGATAGTAATAGAAAATTAACTTACAGGGAACCTAATTTTTTTTTAAGTCCAGGATATACAGTCTCAGGTATGAATGCAAGAAGAGTAAGGACTACCAGAAGAACTATAAGTATTTGCAGAAACAGTAATTTAAGCTCTAAACAGAGAACACAATCAGAGTAGGCATACCCAACACTTTAGGTTAAATGTGAATGTGTAAAGGGAGAAGACCTGTTACCTGTGTAGAAGAACATGTTTGTGTAAATGGGGATGAAATGACTATAAGGCTTGCACATATTGAAGGAAGGAAGAAATATGGGAAATAAAATGTTGAAAACACTGCAACTACCATTGAAGTTCTAATACTATGTCTGAAACAAGTAATTAAGTTATAAGACAAACAATATCAAACCATTGACAAAGCAGATAAGGTACTATGGTATCCCTTGAGCAAATTGGCAAAAAAATTACCATTAGGCTTCTGAAAGTCTGAAATGAGCTTTAGGCGCAGAAAATCTATTTTAGTCTTACTGTTACAGAGGATTCTATACTTAAAAAGGAAGACAAAGGCTGAAAACAATAGGACAAATGACAGACAAGGGACACTGATAGATTAGTTGTCTTTACCGGAGAATGCTGTGTTTAGAAAACTCAAACTGCATTAATACAGAGCAAAAGAGTTAAATTAATTTGCAGTCACACTGGCAAGTAGAGAATTTTAGAACACTATGCTGAAAATAGATACTGGCAAGTGCAAGGAAAACAGCTTTCAAATGAGTTGGGGAGTAATAGTTACATAGAAGTAGTAGCCAGTGCCATTCAGAATCAGATCTATGGGAGATTACCAGTATATGAAAGAGGATTTAACAGAAATGTATGTGTTGATAGCACTCTGCTGTCAGTACTGACACGCAGTCTTCATGCAGGAGACTGACTGGTATAACTAAGACATCCCTATCTGAAACTGTATGTTTATTGCACTAAACAATACTAGACTATATTAATATGCTTAGGATCTTTGATAAATAAATAAATATATAAATGGAAAAGTCTTGCCTTAGATTTTTCCTTTTTCATATTTGAGCATTCAACAATGTAATTGATGAATTTGGTCTAGGTTGCTCCCACTGAATAAATCTAACTTGCTTGAATTAGAAGATGCTATTTTTACTAAAGAAATTATGAAGAATCTTCAGTGGGACAGGTCAGTGGTAAAACCACAGAGACCTAGTCATTATTTCCAGCTGTTATACTGGCTAGCTGTGTGTTGCTATGAACATGATATATTAACATCTTCAGTCTTTGTCCTTGTCTTCCTTAGAAAAAGCAAATTCTTTGGGGTAGAAAGTTTATTTTTATCTTCTTTTAAAACTTTTTTTGTGTATCAATCCCCACAGAATTCACTTCTCTAACCAGCACTCCAATTATAGCAGTAATAAACATACTCCAGTTAGCTGGAAGGGGATATTTTGAACCTGTATTCATAAAAATATTTTTATTGCTTAAAGTGCATTGACCTTGAACTAAATAAGATAATGCAAATTTTGCTTTTCAGTATTCATATATTTGAGCCAAACCTCCGACTTCATGCTTAATAATCATGAAAATGGAAATCTCTATGCACATATTTGATTTCTATGCATATTTTCTGAATGCATGACTTCTCTGCTTCCAAACTAGCATTTCATATTTTGTTAATGTGAGTATAATTTAAGTGTTCTGTGAAAGAGATAAGTAGAAATCACAAGATGATTGGATTATTTTTTTCTCTAAAAGCAAACAACGCTGAAACTTGCTAAATAGTTCCTGTACAGCAGAAGTCCTGTGGAAACTGAGAAGGAGAAGAGGAAACAGGGAGTTGCATTTGTGTAAAAACTAGATAAAAACACCTGTTTATGTGTAAAATAAAGACATTAGCTGTGGAAGTATGTTACTATTAGATACATTTCCTTTGGCTTGATGTTTGTCTTTCGCTGTGTGCTTTTAGCACTGATGGTCTTGACTGGTTTTCTTATGATTATTTGAATACATTAACATTAAAATATGCCTATTTGTGATTGCTTTCCAAAGCTAGCAAATGATCTTAGGATCTGTTTTAGAATTTTATTACTTTCATGGAGAGATGAAATAGTGAAATTTCTAATGGACTCTTATAGATGGACTCCTAAAATGTTTGTAAGAAAATAGTCTAGCTGTGTAGCTTAAGGACTGCCTCATTGTGATCCCTTTATTAAAACTGTTAGAGAGATACCTCTGCCTGAATTAAGGTGCAAATGAGACCGTATGCTGAAGTCAGAAGTATGGATTTTGTTTAACAGTAAATATGAGAGAGAGAGATAGAAACAGAAAAGGAGGGGAGAGAAAAGGGGGAGAGAAAGAGAGTGACAGAGAGACAGGTTAAGTAGAAATATCACTACTGTGGTTTCCATCTTCACCACCTTATTCTGGTCTTCTTGGTGGTGAGGGTTGCCCAAAAACCACAGAATTCAGTAGATTAATAGACATTTGAACCAGGTGTGAATGCCTAGGTAGCTGACCTCAGTGGTGGGGGCAAGTTTGATACTGTCTCTTGGAACAGACTCTGGATCTGTTGCATCCCTTTCCCTTAGGGAGGAGTCTGGGGGTGCCTCGGGGTTTTCGGTGGCTTATGACACTTCCTCAGCTGGCTCTGACATGAATGCCCTGTGGATATGGCTATCCAGGGGTCAGGGGGATTTGCAGCTGAGTATAAGGGAGGATGGGTGTTCACTCCTGCCCAGAGGTTATGCTACACCCCAAAACTTTTCCTCCTCCCCACTGGGGGAGTGTGAGCAAACCTGGCCTCAGCAGATGGGCCTGTGGGCTATGGTCTCCCCCACCCCAAACCTAACCAGAGCTGATTTTCAGGGCTGCTGCTGGGTTTGGCGTTCTTGTGGATGCCGCCTTCTCCCTCAGCCTTACTTACTTTTCCCTAGACCAGAGATAATTGAACAATCATGTCAGATGAAGTATAGTATCTTATCTTTCCTTAGGTGCTCAAACTCAGAGTCCTAAGTTCCAGGCATATTCAGGGAGGGGTGGGCTGAGATGGGCACAGTTTGTTTATGCAGTTTTACCATAATGGGGAAGAAGTTCTTGAGAACAGTGTTTAAGCCTTTAACCTTAAAATTTCAGTCTCTCACACTACCTGTAAATTATGAATTAATTATTCAAATAATATCATTCACTTGTTGCATGTTTATAAGAGCTGTCCTACTTTATTTTAAGATACTTTAAAAGTTTCCAAGCCACCGTTCATGGAAATTTGATTTCAACTTAGCAGAAGAATGAAAGTAATGAGTGGATCAAAAACCATGTCATTAAGCCTTTGGACAAGTAGAAGTTCAAAAACAAAACCAAGCCAAAAAATTTCTATATAAAATTTTTTGTTGCTCTGTTTTAGAAGTGATACATCTAGAGTTATTTTTTTTCTGCTGAAATAATATATGCAAAAAATGTTCAAAATTACACAGCCTGTTAAAGAATACTGGTACAACTACAGGCTTCTTTGAAATTCTTAATGATTTCTTCTGCTAACACTTCAGAATCTGCTGAGGAGTTTTCATAGACTGTTGGTAGTTCTGCGGTATTTGAAATAAATGCATTAACTTTACAGCTGGTTAATCTGCACATAGCTTTAATCTTCAATTACGGGATTAAATAATGTAATTATAAAAGCTAATGTATCTAAATTAGTGCACATGCTTACTGTAATAGAGCTGTACCCTGTAGTTTTATGGGGAGTAAATTGAACAGATTCGAAAATCTAAAACAGCTGTATTTTTTCCATTCTTCAGTAAAAAAAATAGAGTTGTACATACTGTTTATACCAAATAAGCAGGCTGACAGGTTTTTTTAGGAACTTTTATTTTAATTGAGGATAAAAAATTTATATCTTTGAGTCTTTAGGTGTGGAAAAGACATCTCAGATCTTTGAGCCCAACTTTTGAGTTAGCACCTGCATGTTCACCTCTAAACTGTATCTCCAAATGCAACATCCATACATTTTTTTAACACTAAATGTATATGATGTTATGGA
Organism: Cardinalis cardinalis; assembly: GCA_014549065.1. NCBI lineage: Eukaryota > Metazoa > Chordata > Aves > Passeriformes > Cardinalidae > Cardinalis > Cardinalis cardinalis. The sequence goes on along the minus strand of JACDOX010000161.1, from coordinate 322,485 downwards.
TTGCAAACTATTTGTCAGTTATAAAGCTTTCTAATTGGAAAAAATTTATCAACTCTGTTATTATAAATGTGTATTTTTGCACAGTTGCCTAAGAATTGCTGTAGATTGGTGAATTGCTGCTTGTGAATTGAGGTGATACTGGGCATGTTCTGAATGGGTTTTTAGAGTGTTTAGGAGCACTTACAGTATCAGTTAATATGAAACAGTTGGTACGCAAATGTTCCTTTGATCATGTGGGCATATTCAACTGTTCCTTCAATTTTTTTCCAAGATGTTTTGAATTGTTGCAACTGTGCTGTTCTGTTTTGTTTTCTGTATGTAAAGGTTATCCCACCAAAGGAATGGAAGCCAAGAAAGCATTATGATGATATTGAAGATTTGGTGATTCCTGCTCCAATTCAACAGATGGTCACTGGCCAGTCTGGACTTTTCACTCAATACAATATTCAGAAAAAGCCCATGACGGTGAAGGAGTTCAGGGATCTAGCCAACAGTGACAAGTATGTACTCTTGCTTAGCAAGACTAATATTTATCTTCACATGTTGTGATTTCTTTGAATTGTGCAAGGCTGCTGGTGATTTCTTTTAGTTTTATGGAAGGGTACCCCTTCCATACCTTGTGAGTGTAGTGAGTGTGAGTATTGTTTGTGTTTGTTGTTGAAAGCATCTGAGGCCATGGCATCAAGAAAGCATCTGAAAAGCCTGAGACGTAATGCTTTCTGTCTACTTTTTTTTCCTTTATCTTCCAGAAGATATAGAAAATAGTGAAGATGATACAGATGTGTATCTGAGTTTTAATTTGATTACACCTATTAATGTTTAATTCCTAGATGCTAGAATGGCCTATCACTGTGTGATTCTGAAAACTCCAATATCTTTTATAACCAATCCAGAAGCTTTTGCATTAATCTAAGAGAACTCAATGGTATCTGGTGAATGTCAGTGTTGTGATTATGGCAAGATGAATATTATGGAAGGGGGGAAGAAAAGTTTGTGAACGGCTGGGCACTGTACTGTTGAGCATTTCAAGAAGAGGGAATTGATAGAAGGAATTCTTGCCTCTCATTTTGGCCACGTAACAAGAATATATTTTACTTGACTGTGTCCTCAAAACTGAGTGGAAGTGGTTTCTGGAAGATGAGTCAAAGGATCTTAAAAAGAAAAGATACTTGAATGGGAAAGGTAATACTGCCTTAGTTTGAAGGCGAATTTCTATTATGGCCTAATTAAGAAATTAGATATAAGAGTAGAAGCTTTTATCAAGATCAGGAAAAACTAGGACATCTAAGGCTTTTAAGGAGGTTCCTTACCAAATGTTCCATGGGAACCTATTTTGTAGTTCTTGTAATTATTTGTTTAGTAAATATTAGAGGTGAGAGTAAATCATATGACCTATGTGGTATTTGATGTGATTTTCAATAATACTTTTTCATAGATGTTAAAGTTTACATTTTATTAACCCCTAATAAGTTGAGGTACACTAATTTCTTAAAATAATTGATTAATGTAGAAATGCTGGGAAGTTTTTCATATGTATCATAGTGTTTGTTAAGTTTATTATATTCATGATGGAATATATTTTGGAAACGTTTCTGATTTCAATATTTATGGTTTTTACTGAAATCAGATGGCAACTTAATTTTGCATTGGCATGCGAATTTACATTTGCATTGGCATGCAAAGGTAGGACAGTTGGGAGGACTTCCTGTCTATTACTAGCTGTAGGTCTTTCCAAATATTTGTCACTGCTCTTGAGAAAATGTGTGACATAACATTCTGTGACACTCTTACTGCAGTTGATATTTCTTAAATTATCAAGTAGCTGAGAGCCTCTGTAGTCCCATAAATACAATTTTGTTCCTTAAAGGAGAAGACTTCTATGCTAAAGACTTTTTCCTTGAGTATTAGGATGTTGCCTATTTCCTCTGGGTAGGAGAGAAAGGCCATGAGCATCTAGATTAAGTCATAGTTGCCTTTAAAAGGATCAAGTGTACTCAGTCTAGTGCATTTAATCTTTTATTTGTTTAGACATTTGGAGCTCTCCACTGAACCAAAATGCTTCTCTACTTGACCTCTGGGAAATAGGAGCATATCCGCATTCTGTAATCAAGGAGTTCATGTGTGCATGTTACTTAGGGCCCAACAGAAATACAATCTGATTTCTGGAGCTATCATTAGAAATAATAAAACAATTCTGTTTCTGAGAATGCTTTGGTTAAGATGTGTTTAGCTTTGGTTTTTTTTTTTTCCTTCTCTGTTCAGATTTATTACATGATGTGGATATACTTTGTCTCCATGTTGTATGTTTGGATTTTCTTTCCAGTTGTTCAGGTATAGCATACTGGCTATTCTACAATGAAACTGTAGTTCTCAGAGTTGCAATAATAGGGGAGTAAATTTTCTTTTCTGAAGACTTAAATATGGAAGTACAGAGGTCTGACAAAGGATCCTGAGGCAAAGCTGTTGATAGATGTTTCTATGGTACTGTGTTGGTCTTGTTCCCACAAGATTTTGAAAGGCTACATGAGTAACCTTTCAAAAGTATTTACGTAATATTTAAGCATGTACGTGTGTGTTACATATCTTGTGTTGTTATAAATGAGTAAAAAGAAAAGTTCCCTTAAATATTTGTTTTCTCTGTGTTGTAGAATTTTTTTGGTATCAGCTGTTTGAAACACAGCTTTACTTGAAAGGGTTTTCTGGGGCAGGAAGAAGAGAAGAAAGTATTGGTTTTGCCTGTGAGGGCTGCATGGCTGAGTTAGTTTACATTGTTCTGAGACAATGTAAAGACAGGACCTATATTTGAGTCTTTGCAGAGCTGGTAGTGAGGTAGGAAAAAAGTAAATACTTGTTAATTGTGTTTTCCATATGTGTCTTTTTTTACAGAAGAGAAATAAAAGGGAGGAGCTCAGGCTAAGGATGGTTGGTAAATGGGCTGGTTTGCTGTTGGAGACTGAAGCAAATATTGTGTGGGTTGGTGGATGAGTTTAGTTACTGTAGCTGTCAGGTAGGAGGTTACCATGATACGGTTAATCATGAAACTAAGAATTCAAGACAACTGGTAATTCTTGTGTTTCAGAGAATTTGAAATAAAGTGACTTCATGTAGAAAGTTCATAGCGTAGTCTATTTTCCGTGGCATAGAAGCGTAGTCCATTGTAGAGGCAGTTGTCGAAAGATGGTGATGAACCTTTGCCTAACTCTTTCTCTGCAGATACCGCACTCCAAGATATGTAGACTATGAAGATCTGGAGCGTAAATACTGGAAGAACTTGACTTTTGTGGCACCAATTTATGGAGCAGATATCAATGGGAGCATTTATGATGAAGTATGCATAGTTTTTTATGAAGTTTATCCCTTCCAACCCTCTTTCAAAGGGTACTCAGAGGATACACTCTTGCTTTATGACTGAGAATCTGTCTTTTGAAATCTTTGTGTTACACCTTAAAGCTTCCAACCAAGGCTGAAATTAACTCTACATCTGCAAGAGTCAGACGGTTCTGTTCTTAGACAGTAGAATATTGCTCCTCTTCCTGATCATGACTCTTCCCTTTCTTCACTTCAAACTCTCCAGAACTTTGAGATATCTTCCTACTTATTTGTTTATTAACGTTCTAGCATGTATGCTTCCTGTGTGTGTCTGTGGACACTTAGAGATATTTTAACTAAGTTTTATTTTAAAATTTAAAGATGGATACTTTTATATCTCTTTACTGAGGAGTATTGGTAGCTGTACTTCATGCTTGGAATGTCTGCAGTTTCCTGGAAATGTGCTTACTCACATTGTTTACCTCTCAATTAGAAATTAATTTTGCTGGTAACTTGCCAAGATCTCCATGGATGATAAAAGGACTTTTAAAACAGATGTCATTATCAAAGAATTACAAATATCCATTGTTATTAATTAAGCTATGTAAGTAAGACAGGAACTAGATTTCTAAAGCATTATTTAAGTAATGAGACTAAGAGAAGATATATTAGCATTCCAGAAAATATTTGAGGATTTAAAAAATATAGGACAAACTTATATGAAAAGAAAGTACCATATGTGAAGTTATTTCATGTTCTGTGTAACTGCCTTTCCAATCATTAGAAAAAAGGTATGATTTTGCTGTGACAGGTGGTCTGAGGTTCTCCTAGTGTTTCACAGTTCTTCACAGAAGGCAAATTGAAGACTGTCCAGAGATAAATACAGTCAGCCAATAAGGCTGAAGGCAGTTCATTTCTTGCACTGAGTTACGTGATCATTGAAAGACAGCTCAGAATGTCCAATGGTATGTTGTTTAGAGAAAACAAGTTCAAATTCCCTTGTGTGTCCACATAGCTGCTTTAACAAATCATTTAGAAAATAATTGAAGATTCTAATTTGGAATGTTCTGTGGAGAGACATTCCAGGTGGCTGTTGCTTTGTGAAGATCAACACAAGACACAGAAAAAGTGTTTCAAGAAATAGAAGCTTGCCCTTTTTCTTCTCTGATCTTTGTGTCTTTTTTGGTATGCTTTTTTTGGGTTGTGGTGGTTTTTTTTTTTTTGTTTGTTTGTTTGTTTGTTTTTGTTTTGTGTTGAATATCTTAGTTTACTCTTGCATGAGCAACATTTCCAAAGAAAAGAGAATGAATGCAATAATATCCAATTTGAAAGTGCATATTGGTCAAAGAGAAGGTCAGAGATCTCCTTCTTACAGAATTACACTCTTGGAAAGACAAGGGAATTGAGAAAAGCAGCATTTAGGGATCCTAACTCAGATGTTAAATGCATAGGAGAAGGAAACAAAGCACTAAAAGTTGCAGTGATTGGGGATGAAAGCAATAAAAGGTAGAATAAAGAAACCTTGATGCCTATAATAAAATGGGTATCATTTAAAAATAACAAAGGGGAAATATTAGTGAAAGGAGTTGACATTAAGGAATGTGACAGATTGAGCACCTAATGTGATGGCCAGATGTTGTTGTACAACCCACTTGGTGTATAGAGGACAAGAAGGAATATACTCTGGTACCAAAGTGTTGGTGAGAAAGTTATGATGCTGCTGATCAGTATGTTGTCTCAGAATAATTTTGCTGCAGTTAGTTTTTGGCCAGCAGATGGTGTACTTGCACAACTAATATTTTTCATGTTATAGTGCTTGAAGATGTGCTTTAAGAAGGATCTTTTCTGTTTTGTTTGAAATTGGAGATTGTTCTCATGTCTTCATTCAGTTTCCTTCAGGATTGTGATTATTTGGGAAAAGGAGATGAACACAACTCATTGACATTTTGGGCAGCATCCAGGAGAAAGCATATGGTGGGATTAGTTTCTTGTGGCAGCTTATTTGCAAGAAACAAAACAAATGCTTACTTTTAATGAAATACATATTGTAGAAAATAGTGTGTTACAGATATTACACTTAAGGTAAATATCTGGCAGAATTCCAGGTAAAATCTACTAGGAACCTAAGGAAAATGTGACACATATGTGTATATGGGCCATCAAAATTAGTGAGAAATACTGCTGTGCTCTGTAAATCAGTTTAACAGTTTGCCAATTACATTTTCTTTTCCACTTGGTGACAATTTTTTATTGAGATGTTTGTATCTGAAACATGAAGGAACCTTGATTTTTACTATTTAGATAATTTAAGAAGCATTACTGTAGTTTATGAAAGCCAGCATCTTGTTGGCGTTGTGCCAGAGAAATTATAGCTTTTCTAGTATTTATTTTTTTAGACCACAGGATAAGTTCTGAGGGATTTGGAAGATGGGGCAAAATTTTGTAAAGGCTGTGTTACATGAAACAGAAAAAGACCCCACCAAAAAACCCCAAAAACCCAAACCCAAATGAAAACAAAGAAATAAAGAAACAAAGCTATAAGTGCATGCTTTGAAGTCTTAACAGCTGCCATCGATGGTTCAATTTTATCCTTGTAGTATTGGATTATTCCAGAATCTGTTTAAAATATCTTAGTTATGATTTGACAGCTTTTTATTCAGATTAAGTCTTTACAAATAAGGAAATAATCTGTGAAGATAAGTGTTCTTTGCACTCTATAGAACTTTATAGAAAATATATTCTCTAATTTGAGAAGGTTGAAGGTTTGTTGGAAATACTATTCTGTTACTTGAATTCTAATTGCTGTTACATTTAATGGCAGTACTTTGTAGGAGTCTGTGTAGGTAACTCTAAAAGACATGATCCCAATGTGGACTTATCTAGCTACAGTGGAGGGGTTGAAATCTTGGTTTCAAAAGTATTTCCAATGAAAAGTGGCTGATTTGAAGTTTATAATGAGTCATAAAACATGTCTGACTTCAGTGCTGACAATGGCATCTGCTGTTCTGCAGAGAAAAACCGTGTTTGGAAGAACCATGTATAAATACTGTTTTGTGTCTCTCTCACCACTCTCCTCAGCTGCTGTGTGAAAGGCACACTTTACTTTCATTTTTCTCCTCTTAGTTTTATTTCTCCTAACAGGACAATTCCTAATTCCTACCTTGTCCCATGTATAAGGTGTGGGTATCATACCAAATTGGGTGGGATGTCGCTCTATTGGAGGGCAGGAAAGCTCTGCAGCGGGATCTAGATAGGATGGATCTCTGGGCTAAGGACATCTGCATGAGGCTCAGTAAGGCCCAGTGCTGGGTCCTGCCCTTGGGTCACAGCAAGCCCAGGCAGTGCCGCAGGCTGGGGCAGAGTGGCTGCAAAGCTGCCACAGGAAAAGGACCTGGGGGTGCTGGTGACAGCAGCTGAACATGAGCCAGCAGTGCCCAGGGGGCCAAGAAGGCCAATGGCATCCTGGCCTGTGCCAGCAACAGTGTGGCCAGCGGGACAGGGATTGTCCTCCTGTACTCAGCACTGGTGAGGCCACACCTTAAATGCTATGTCGGCTTCTGGGCCTCATAATTTGAGAAGAGTGTTGAGGTGCTGGAGCCTGTCCAGAGAAGGGCAATGGAGCTGGTGAAAGGTCTGGAGTAAAAGTCCTGTAAGGAGCAGCTGAGGGAGCTGGGGTTGTTCAGCATGGAGGAAAGGAGGCTGGGGAAGGGAGGGACCTTATCACTCTCTACAGCTGCTTGAGAGAAGGTTGTAGCTAGGTGGGACTTGGCCTTTTCTCCCAGGTAGCAACATGATTAAACTGCCTCAGGTTGTGTCAGTGGGGAGATTTACTTTGGATTTTAGGGAAAGCTTTTTCATGGGGAGGAAGTAGTACCAATCACTGGGGCAGGCTTGCCCAGGGAGGTACCTTTGTCACCATCCCTGAGCATATTTAAAAGACCTGTAGGTATGATGCTTGGGAACATGGTTTAGCCTTGGCAGAGCCAAGTTAATGGTGGTTTTGGATGATATTAAAGGTCTTTTTCAACCTAAATTATTGTATTCCTTCTATTTATTATGTCCTTTTCTGTGATCTACTCATCATTGAGATCAATGTGAGCAATAATTTAGGTTCTGTAGTGATTTCCAAAGAATGTACTTGCCTACCCTTCAAAAGGGGGCTTAAAAAGCAATGACTATATCCTTAGAGATGATGAGAAGTAAAAATAATCTTATGAGGGAGATTGTTTGTATTTCCTGATCTGTGTGTTTATGGTGTAGAGATTTTGTTTGTAGCATTTTTCTTCCTCTTTTTTAATAACTTCCAAGGCACAGTAAAAGCCTGGCAGTAGCTTTATTGTATTCATTGATGTGAGTGAATGGTTATGTGGAGAGAGGAGTGGGTTACCAAGCACAAATTTTTCTCTAATGTTTGTTGTGTTCCTTTTCACTCTGTCTCTTAATTAGGTTTTTTACTCCTCTTTAGTTTGGGGGTTGTTACAATCAGCCATAAGTGCTCTTCAATCTTAGTTGTACAGCTGATATCTTGTTCACCAGATTAATATTGAGATGAAGCTGTGAGATAATCAAAGGAAAAATTAAACACTGAAAAAGGATTGTGTGTAATAATGTATGCATACAGAAATCATGTTCATGATAGTATTGACTGGTTTAAGTTAAGTGAAAAGACTAGCATTGTGTCACTTTTATAAGTTCTTAAAAATTAATAAAACATTGTTGAATTTGAAGCTTTTTTATTCTTATTTGCTAAGAGGTTAGAGCTTTCAACTGTGAATTTCACTTTCTACCGATGCGCTGAGATAAACGTTGTTTTTTGTGGTTTTGGGAAAACAGTGGGTCAACTCCTTCCAAAGTGTGCAGGCATTCAGATGAGCAGTCCTTGTCAAGTGTCCCACTTTGTCTCCACATTGGATTAAAAGCAGGTGCAAAGGCTGTTAAAGTAAAGAGTAATAAAAACTCTTTATAGTAATTTTCAGTAAGTTTTAATCGCCTTCAAAATGAATGAACATTGGAATAGTAGTCTTCTATATAAATACTATGTACCTTATAATATTTCTCTAAGGAAGTACAAGGTAAGTGTGATATGTGTAGCAATGACTGTAATTGGTAAGGTGTTTTAAGCCTGTTTATTATCTTATAGAAAGAAAACTGCTAAAAAGTAAAATTTGTCTAGGTATTCAATTGTGTGGTACAGTTGTCACTGATGACAGGTATTCTTTAAAGAATTTACCATCAGAAAGATGGATAAATTAGAAATAGTATCTTGACATATTCCTTTGAAATTATTATAATATTCTGGTGGTACTGTGATATTCTGAGGAGAATAAATATTTTGTATTTTCATGACATTGAATAGATTACAATGTCTAAATGTATTTGTAAGAAACTACCAGATATATGTAATGGTCAAATGATATATGTACTGCTGTTCTAACAATTGTTATTAAATATAGCATAACCTGCAAAAATATACTTAAAATTTGAGAAGTGTGGCTATGTATTGACCTATTAAAATACACTTTCACAGCTGGGATCTTTTTAGTGTGCATTGCAATTGCTACATCTAAAACTGGTTATACAACTACTGTAAAAATAAGAATCAATATTTTATGTTAAAATCATGTAAGCATTTTACTTTATGTTTTTGAATATTAAAAAAGATCTGTGAGGTAAAGTAACATCTTTAATAATAATTTGTAATAATTACTTGTAACAGTCTGGGCATAAATATGAAACTGATTAATTTTTTTAAGTCTAAGGAATGTAGGAGGAGTTGAAATTAATCAGTGTGATTTTAGTGTTTTGGCCAGTTTCAGTGAACATTTTCTTTCAGGCTAAGAGTACTTGTCCAAAATAGTCTTTAGGAAGTAGCTCATCTGTCTTGAGTGTAGAAGTTGTTACTGTTTGTTCGGTATTTGAAGCAAGTTATTTGTTCTAGGATTGATCTCCATGATAGGAATTGCTTTTGTTTGAGGGCAGATCACCAGCAGGTTGCTTGTGACTAGTTGGGGTACGATTTGACACAGTGTGCAAGGATGAGATGTATTGTTTAAAAAAAAAAAAAAAATCTCTTAGCTGTTACTTAATTCTTAGTAGAAGACTAAGATTTCAAGATGTTAAGGTTACTAGAAGCTTTTGTGGGTGAAATGTTGCGATGGGATGAATAATGGGTAAAAAAACCCATGGAATACTGTTAAATAGAAAGATAGCATGTCTTCTGTCTGAAAAAACCTTCTAGTGCAAATTGCTACAGTACTTACATTGTTTGGCCGCTGTCAGAGTAGCTACCTAGGTTAGCAGTTGATTTTTCCAAGTATTTCTTGTTTTCTTCTAATCCACTATATGTATCTGTGGTTAAATCATTGCTCTTTGCTGTATTAATTTGTTCCTCCGAATCAACTGCTAAATTGTAAACAGAGATAAATTTCCTGTGATTTAAAAAAATAAAATTTTAAATTAATTTGAGGACTTATTACTTAAAAATTATTACTTCGAATTTTTTATTTTACAGCTGTATTAACTTGCTGCTGCCAGTTTTTGTATTTGAAAGGTGCAGATTTTACAAGCATCTACTCTTTTGAGTTCAGATTGGTGTTTTTTCTTTTATTAGGATAAAATTTTTTTTTTCCTTTTTAAATTTCAGGTGCCTTTTTGTTTCACAAATGCATCAAACCCAAGGCTTCCATTTTAAAAGAAGAAAAGATACTGTTTGAAGTTAAATGATTCTATAAACATTGTTACTCATTTGTCAAATTCCAAGTAACTTAGTATTTCTCAATAAATGAAATGGCCAAAGACGGCGGTTAGAAGTGCTTGTTCAGTGAGAAGTGTCAACTTCATACAGAGTTTACCTTCTTGTCTATCAATTCTAGCTGCTTCATAAATAACATGCTTGACATAAAAATCTCAGAAAACAGGTCAAAACTGAGAATATTAAATTTTTCTGACTTCTTGCTTTAACTTGTATTGTTACTATTCCAGCTGTCCAGTTATTAAATATCATCATCTTAATCAGCTGCATCAGGACTGCAGTCTGCCATCGGGTCGTACCCCAGTAAGATTACCAGAACTGTAGATTCAGTGACTGAGCAGAGCAGCTCATGCTTAAGGGTGTCCTTAGAGGCTGTCTTCCCAATAAAACTTGTCTGAATTGAGTTTTTAATAGTTTTGATTCTATTTCTTGGTTTTCTGAGTGCTTGAGCACCAGCTAATGTCTTCCCTGGAGGTGCTAATAATTGCTGTTATAATGAAGTCTAATTTTTTCTCTTCAATTTTGTAGCTTTGATCTTACTTATACTGTCTCTTACATGCTGTATTACCTGAAATTAGAATTGCAGTTTGCAGTTGAATCTGAAGTGCAACAAAAGCTACATGTATTGGTTTATTAATGACTTTTAATAGATGAATTTTATGGTGAATAACATAGGGAAACAGCTTTAATCCCCTGAAATCAATAGATTTCTTCTGTTGTATATTTCTTATGCAGTACATCATTATGATTAGAAATACATCTGAAGTGATCATTTTAGTTTTTATACTTTCCAAAGAAATTGTAAATTTATGCATGTAAAATAATTTTTTAAACCATTTTCATACTATTTGGTATTACTTTGTAAGTAACAAAAAAGCGTGGATAGGTCCTGTAAAACTCGGGGGCTTCCAGCTATCAGCTCATTGAAGGTTTTTTCTGAAGCTATTACTTCTATTTTTGTGTACCTTTTTGTATGTAGTATGGTGTTTCAATCTATGTTAGATTTGATTTAAAATTGTGAACCAGATAGGAACTTTTTATATTCTCTGCTCTGAACATCTCAGACCTGATCTAATACCGATTAAGGTCAAGAGAATTTTTCAAGTAATTTTAGCTGTCTTCTAAAATGCTTACAATCTTTTGAAAGTCTACATCAAGTGTATATCTTTTGACTGGGACTGTTATATAAAATTGCATTGCTTTATAAGCTTAGTAATATTGTTATTATGTATCTTTTTCAGGGTATTGAGGAATGGAATATTGCCCATCTTAATACAATATTGGATGTTGTAGGAGAAGAGTGTGGAATTTCTATTGAGGGTGTAAATACACCATATCTTTATTTTGGCATGTGGAAAACAACATTTGCATGGCACACTGAAGACATGGATCTCTACAGTATTAATTATCTCCATTTTGGGGAGCCAAAATCATGGCAAGTTTTTGTCTTTTTTTTTTTTAAGATGACTTCTGTTTATTTCAGCTGACTAAACCAAACAGATGGGTTATGATTGATTCACAGTGGCAAACTTTACTAAAAAGCTACGATAGTAATTTGGTGAGGGGTTTTTTAAGCTCATAATGCTGTGAAATCACACTGATATATTCTTTTATTTTAAAGGGAAGGACAGATGAGTACATAAGACTTGCTAGAGTTCAACAGAAAAATGTTTGAAAGATACAATATGAGAAGTTTAATATGTTGGGAACCCCAAGTGTATTTGAGGAACTTCTGAAAGAGCTCTTTGAAATCAGTTTTTGCTTCTGTTGCCTTTTGGGGCTACCTACCATATTTTGTATTTAACATGTATTTAATCGCTTTTTTGAATCAGAGTCATATTCTGTACAGTTAACTCAGCTGAACCAGTAGGAGATAAGATTCAGAGCTAAAGATACTTCCTGTATGTGAAACTTCTACTGTCCTTTCTCTGTAATCTTAGATATTTGGTTGAACAGCTTTAACAGGCAGTTTGGTTTAATACACTGTGATGTACACGTATCCCAAGTATATAAGACAAATAAATTCATTTTGTTCATAAAATCTTTTTTTTTTAATTAAGAATACCTGTGAAGAGAGTGTAGAATGATTAGAAAGATATGCAGAAGATAAATTATGCACAGTTCAGTTCTTGGAGTTTCTAGTCATCTGAACATGGACAGAAAATATATAGCTTGTAATTCTGTAAAACATCACTGGTTTTTTTTATACTCATACAAAATTCAAATACCTATAATGTATTTATTCTGTGAGTGTGGTAAATTGGTCAGATACTCACTCTTAGATCATTGCCTTATCTTTACCTGCTTTGCTTATGTAATGGATCTCTTGAGTTAAGGGAGAGAAGGTGAATACCATCTATTGTAGTAAAGCAGGTCCATGTCTGAAATGGATAAATTATATACTTAGGTATGTGAGGTTGCTTCTTTGAATTAAGCATACAGAAAGTCTTGTTAACCATATCATCAATATCTTTAAAAAAATGGATGTAAAGATAGGCGATTCCAGAATGTTCCAAGATGATAGGACAATTGTAAATAATATGATGATTGCGTGAAGTTGTTTTCTGCTTCTTAGGAATTTAAAAAGTGCTGTGTAAAGAGAAAACTCACTGCATATTGTGAAATTCCAAACAGTAGAGAGCTTAAACTCTGAAATCCTTAGATACAATGGGAAGAATCTAGGAAAGCTTCTTTGATTATTTTTGAAGGAGGTATGAGTTAATAACAGGATAAATGCTTTTCTAGTTTACAGATACTTGTTTATGCTTCTAATGAACAAAATCATTAAACACTGTTCTCTTCATATTTTGAAGAAATAGTGGTGGATACAAATTCATTTTCTATACCACATGGGCCCATATTTTTAAGAAGTGCAATATTATAAAAAAGTTGAACAAAAAACAGCTAAGCATTTATTTACACATGTTACATGTGTCTCTGTTACTGGAGGAATGCTGTAATAATGCATGCAAAGTTCATTTATCAGTAAAATGTGTTAACGTGATATTAGTATAGTATAGTATTAGTATAGTATTTTTTTCAAGAAAGTGGGGTAGGAGCTGAATCTTACGATACTTACGAAAGATATTTTCTGCTCTTTAATTCAACTGATTTGGCAATCCTTAGTGGAGCAATATAACTTGACATACATAGTAGTAATACATATTTTTCGATTTTACTGGTTGTACATGTTATTCTTCAAGACAGATGCACTGGTCTTTCAGAGAGCTCACATACCATGTATTTTCTCTGAATTGTGATAGAACAGCCATTTCCATCTGAGAGTCATAATTAGAACTTGTGGCTAGCTGAGTCTGTCTGCTGTAGCAGACAAATCTTTATAGATTTTGAAGCTTTCTGCAGTGTTTAGGCATAGGCTGACTTGCATTGCATCTTATCATTCACACTTTTACTTCAAGTGTTACAGACAGAAGTCTGTAGTACTATGTTATGTATACCAATTCCTTCATTGACTGCCTCATACGAAACATGGGAGGAAGTTGTGTCTGATAACTTAGAAAATTAGGATTACAGCTATATAGATGTTTATGTATATATTTATGTAACACGTATGTGTAACATAATACCTACATTAATTTTATAGATTTTTCTTAACTTGCTAAAGAGGAAATATCTTAAAAGAGAAGAGGGAACTTAAACTTAAAAGCCCTGAAATAGAATAATATAAGGTCAGAAGAGATTTGGGTATGGTGGGGAAATATTTACTGGAAAGAGACTTAAAAATTCTTGCCTAATAGCAAGCAAATTTACTGCAGTTTTCTCTTTGCACTTTGAGGGGAAATGTACCTTGAAAATGCTACCTCATTTTATATCTCAGTTTCTTAGAAAAAGTTGTTACTAGAAAAAGTTCTAGTTAGCAGGCCAGACCATTGGTGTGCAATGGCACTAATACTGCTGGCGTGCAAATGGCACTAATACTAAAAATTCCTTCCCTCTGGCATTTGTTGTTAAATTTTTTTTTCTATTGTAATTATTGTTTCAGGGATATAGCTCTTAAGATTATTTATTTTTGTTTTGTGTAATACTTCGAAGAATTTTGTCATGTTAAGCTATTAAAATGCTCTTGAAAATTAATGCATACCAGAGATCAGATTTTTGTTACTAGAAGAAATATTATACTATTAATATATGTACTATATCCTTGGGTAAAATATGGATAGTGATTCAATTTACATTATAAGTTTGTAAATAAAAAATCTGAGTAAGATATTCCCATTTTTTGAAAATAATTCTGGGTTTATTAAGTATCTGAAAGCAAGGCTTACTCTTTGTTCTGGTTACATGACTTGTGAAAAACAGTGTGTTGAATTTTTTGAAGTGTTGAGGTGATATAAATCTTCTTGAAGAAGAATAATAACGAATATAAAGATTTTCTTAATCAGGCAGAAGGTAATTATTTTCATGGCACTGTGGGTATTTAAAATATAATAATAATAGGACAGTTTTTTCCTATTTTATTTTGAAGAAAAGATGTGTAGAGAATAAATTGTTTTACTTTAGAAAGTAATATTTTAAAATATTGTACTCCGTTTGTTCACCTTTTACATCTCATGGTGAAGGCCTGAATTTTTTTCTGCACGAAGAACTAGGTTTTTACTTTCCCTTGAAAGGGGCACAGTTAAACCTTGCAGTGTGATACAAACAATAATTTATGTATCAATTTGTATGTTTTCTGTGACATTCCATCTGGTCTTTGCTTCCTAGCTTTTCTGAAGACTAAAAATGACAAGAGACAATACATTATGTTAAAAAAACTCTCCTGTTTGGTAATGTCTTTCATAAATCACAAAATGCCTTGCAGGGTTGGTCACTCATAAAGTAAACAGGAATAAATGCTACAGAAAGAGGAGATAGTTCCATCTTTGTGAGTATATCAAGAAAAAGAGACCAGATTGTTAAAGAGAGAATGCTTAGACAGCCAAATTTGGATGGATTTGGAGAGTGAGACTGAACCTGGCTGTTTATTTAGCTTGTAAGAGGAAATCTGTTATGGCAGTCAAACTAAATCAGGGATTTAGGTTCAGGGGCTCTATTAGTGATTTCAGTGGATATAGGATGGTAAGAATCTGATCTCTAGGTTGCATAAAATTTATACTTTGAGCAACCTTACTGTTACCTCTTGATTGCTGTGACTAGAATATTTTTTATGGATTTGCCAGCATAGAATGGGTATCAATACCTTTTCATCTTGCTTAATGAGGTGGAAAAATCAGGAAGGAGACAGAGTTACACAACAGGGGTTGTGGAAGTCTTTGAAACATTTTGTGTGAAGGCTTTCAGATTTTGAATCGCAATAGCAGGGGAAATAGTAATGGGGTTATGAGTATGATGGCATAAAAACGGGTGGCATTCTGATACTTGTTTTAGACAAAATTATAGACAAAAAAAAAAGGGGGAAGAAGAAAAAGCATATTCAGACTGATGCTAACATTGTATGATTTAAGAACAAATGTGGCGATAAGTTAAACGGATTTAGAAAGGCTCAGCTAGGTCCTTACCGGTCCTTCCGAAGAATGATTAATAGAACTTTCAGTGTGATCAGCAGCTGACAAAAACTAGTCAAGATCTGGCCAGGTGATGCAAAGTTCAGCGTAAGTGGAAAAGTCTTGGTACCTTTGCAGAAGTTGTGCATCCCATTGATGGTATGGACATGTTTCCTAGTTACATTCTATGCCTAGAAAACAAAATAAACATGGAAAACTACAGGGAAGTCAAACCTGTGTGGCAGAAATGGGATTAAAGTATAAAGCTTCCATTAGGATTAGCCAGACTTCTGGCTGAAAACTGTTACAAAAATTAGAAATACTGTGAATCACAGAGATGACTGTAATCAAATAGCGATTCTGGTTGTGAAAAGTTATCTGTAATCAAGTTATATAGTGGTTTGTCAGCAGATTAGATGAATTATTGTGCTTGAAACTGAGCAATCATTTGCTAGTTTCAATGTTCTTCACAAAGTGGAAGAACTTTGGTCAGGGATTAGAAGAAAAGGAGAAGTTTTATTTGTTTATTTGTTTTGTTTTTCCCTTGTGGAAGAGGATTTTGTTTCTTAAAATAGTTAGGTTAAATAGGAACATTTTTAGGTAGCAACAGACATTTGCATTTCCCATCTCAAAAAAAAAAAAAAGTATTAACTTCTTAAATTAAGTTTATGAAATTTAAATCTGCTCATATTTTAAAAAGTTATGTATCAGGTTTATGTATAATAAAGATGAACCACCTAAATAGATAGTAAAGTAAATCAGTAGCTTATAAAAGGGATTCTGAGCTCAGTGCCTGGAGTTAGATAGTATTATTTTGATGTATTCTGAATGTTTACAAGTTGTCAATTATAAAATCAATGAATATAGTTCATTTTGAAAAAAGCTGATGATGTTTACTCATAACAACATTTTATTGGTTTGCAGCTTTTGAATTTAAAAAATACCAATCTGCAGGAAAAATCATCAGCTGTTTTTACTTTGTCAATCTATAACATGGGATTTAGAGAAGTAGCTTGGTTAAGTATTAAGCATAATTTGGTTAAATATTAAGCATCATGCTAAATTTGCTTGAAATTTATGCTATTAACCATTATCTCTGCATACACCTGACTTTGGAAGAATGGAACTCAAATTGTTTCACATTCTGTTTCTGGTCACTGACATGAGAATGATCAGGCTGCTTGTCTGATAATCATCTTGATTGGCTAAGCAGTTTTTGCACAGTAAAGCAACAGTTTGTTGGTTTTGATGCAACTGAGAAGAAGCATAATCTTGGAAACATATATATAAAAATTAATTACAAGTTAATGACGTAAATTTAATGTTTATTACTTATTTGTAGTTAATCTTGTTGCCAGTACTCTTGATCTGCTGAACTAAGACATATTTCACAAGATGTTTATTAACAATACTTGGTAAATATATGTACTATATTTTTTCTGTCCTTGTAGTATGAGTATCAATGAATGGTGACTCTTTATACTTTACCAGGTATGTCTTTGTGAACTAATAAAATTAAAATCTACTTAGCTGTTGGCAATGGAGAGAGACGGGGAGGCTGACTTGGTGATCAGAATCTGATTTTATTCTGGGATGCAATCATACACGATTTTAGGGAGACTATTACTGTGTACTACAGTGATTAGGTTGAAATCACATACACAAACTTATGCATGTAACAACAACAATGCAATCTTGCTTGCATTGTTTAATAGGATTTTCTTTTTCTGGTAAACCCGTTTGATTTAATCTTCCTGCAATCCAGGTCTAATTTTTGAAGTTCCAGTTTTCTTTTGCCAAGGCATCATGTTATCAAATCTCTTATGTTAACCAGGTCCAAAGTTCATCATCTATCTTGTATCCCCCAACATTCCAACACTTAGCATCATCATTTCCTCTTTTGTCTTTTCTTTACTTTTTGTCTGTTTATTTACTTGTTATCCAAGAAACACTCTTTTTGCCTCTTAGTGATTTACCATTGCATTTGCTTTGGAGGTCACTGGACTTAACCTTGTTAAATGAGAAGTCAAGCAAATGTTAATGGCTATTTAATTATGTGGCTAAAAGAAAGATGAACACAAGATTAAGATATTTATCTATGAGCTTTTAACTGTTCAAATTCTCATATAAGCTAGCTGTTGAGATTAAGGGTGAATAATTTTTATTTCTCTGACTAGGTCATTTGGATTTGGGAGCTTTTTGTTTAATGCAGAGTAAACCAAGAATCCGCAAGATTCATGTCTTTCATCATGAGAGGCAGGTGCACGTGTACTAAGCTCAGCTTTCTAATAAATGGTGTTAGGAATCAAGCCTGAACGGTTCTCGAGAGTGACTTCGGGACTCCTAATGTGTCATAGTACCAAGGGTTGTCTATCTCCATTCCTTTGTCCTTGTCTTAGCTGCGAGGAACAAGCAATTTCAGCAGAAAGTAAAGAAGTAAGGGATTGAGTAGCAGATGTTACCATACAACTCAAGTGAAGACTGTGATGAAAATACATTTTCATCATACATTTGCATTTAATGTTTTGTATTTCTTTGTAATTTTGGATTAGCTAAATAAATAGCTGTAGTCCAGTTAAAGCATGCACTGTCTTTCCAGAAGACTTACAGAGAGCTTAATTGACTTCTGTGTTTTTGTAATATTTACATGTTTATATGTACAAATGGAAGCATGTGGATCCATATTATTATTGAATTGTATGACATGTACTTTTGAAGGAGCAACATTTTAGGAGGAATACCAGTTCAATTAGAGTCAAAGCAAAGTCCAGTATCTAGTTTTGAGTTTTTTTGTTAGACATAAACACTATCTGTTCATGTTTTGCTTTCTGGAGTTGTGTATTTAAAGGCATACAGTAGAGTATATAATGTGATACACAGCATTTTTCTCTGATGGAGTGTGAAGAATGGCAAAGATATAGTTTAGATTGGTATGGATACACTGGGCTGTGTGTAATACGGAGTGAAAACAGTCACAAACACTTTGGAAATACAAATGGAGGGAAACAAAGTGCATTTTTGTGAGACAGCAAAATTCTGATTAAAACTGCAAACATTGAGCATAGTAAACTGAAAGTCTATTTGCTGAATACCATTTGGAATGGGTTGTCAGTGGGCATGCGTTTATCTTACAGAGCACTGGCTTATGTGCTGGTCTTCCATCTATGCAGGTATTTCAGTTGTAATAGAGTAAAATTGTAAAATTTTAGTATGTGTGCAAATAACAGCTTGAGGTAGTTGGATGTTTAATGCTTATTTTTGAGTGATTTTTCGAGGCTGATGAATAAAATGTGTTCACAGTGTAGTAAAAGGCTACATTTTTACTTAGTTTAATAATGTACAGCTGAATATACATTTCGTTCTTTTCTGAATCATTCCAGTGTTATTGCAACATATAACTGAAACAAAATCCTATTATATCACAAATTAAAGCAGGTAAAGTCAATAATAAATCCTAATTAGAACATTCATTAAGTCTATGAAGTGCAGTAAATATGTTAATAACAAAGAGAAGCAGAAATGAAACAACTTTTCAATAGTTTTGTATTTTTTGGCTGCAGTAAACATTAAAAATATGTTCCTTGGTATTTTTTGCTGAATTGTTGCAGACAGCATGTGGTATTTTCAAAAAAAATTAGATTATTGTAAGAACAGTGGGTTTCTAAGATATGTACAATTCTGTAAATTGAAGAAAGTCTATTTCTATAATGTTTTAAAAGTCTTAATTGTAATGATTCTACAAGGGCAAGTTTTATTCCACAGCTTTTGCTGAAGGAAAAAATAGAGATTTTTAATGCTCATATTTTTCTGTTGAACCCTTGTGTCTTGTGAAACATGCTGAGATTCAGAGAAACTACACTTGTAGAAATTAGACTTATTTTACTTTTTTTCATTTAATTTAAAAAAATTAAGTGTGTGTTTCTTTTAAAATTGTGGTGATGTAATAATATTTAAATATTGTCAATGTATGTGACTTAAAATAGTTTATGTAACATTTTGGAACTACATAATATAATATTTAAACTAGAAATAAGATAAGTTTTCCTCAAATGTCTGCACCCCACAAAACTCAATGTCTGTATTTTTTCCTTAGATGTTAGTATATTTTTTTCTGTGCAATTTTTCAGTCTTCAATCTTTTTGACTTCTGTATAATACTTAGATGTTTATCATACATGAATGATGACTTTTAGTCATTATGTAGTAATTATGTCTTTAAGCATTTCATCCTTTTCTTTATGTCAATTTTAGGTATGCTATTCCTCCAGAGCATGGGAAACGGCTTGAAAGACTAGCTCAAGGTAGGATTTCCAATATTTTCATATGTATGGTGTTTGAAGGACAACCCTTGAGGAAAGTGAGAAACATTGTTCTTGACTCACCTAGTGTTTTGTTACTTAATACTGTAGACACATAAAAGTCGCACAACACTATTGTCCTGAGGAATTCTTAAGAATTGAAGTGATTCTTTGTTTTCATATTTTTTTTTTACTGCCACTTATAGCTTGGTGAAACTTATGAAAATGAGGCTTGATATCTTGTTGTTCGTTAGATTTTCATTGCTAGTATTTTTGTCTCCTCTATGTCCTTGCTCTTTCTTGTCCTAGCTTCTTTTCATCAGCAACTTTTGAATCTTTTTACCCAAATTTGATACAGAGATAGAAATATTGAAGACAGATGAGTCTCCAAAAGTTTGATCAAAGTTGATGGTTGGGTAGAGGATAGAGTCCTGGTTAGTCCCTCTGTGAAGGGGTAAGCAGACAAGGTGCAGAAACACTAAGTCTTATTTGTTTCCAGCTTGCTGACTATTTAGCAGGCATATGGATCCACTTTAGCTGAAGCATGTACTGGCTTTTGCCATTTAGATGTGGCAGAAATGTTTGGGAGAAGCAGCAGAGATATGGTTGTAAGATTGAGGACTAAGGGATAAAAACCACTAGTCTCCAGAACGATTCTCATTCAGTAATCTGTTTTCTTTTCAGTAATACTACCCCTTTATTTTTGTTTCTGAATTTAGAGTGCAGATTATTAACAAGGGAATAATTAGGGATGTTTCTTGGCCTGGCCACCCATGTTTTATAGCTTGCTAATAACTACTAAAGGAATTATGGAATGGAGTGCTTCATGAAACGGAATGAGAGGAAAGAAATGCTATTGAAAGTTCATAATTAGATCTTGTGTATCAGGACAAAATTCTACAAGTTTGTGTACATTTTGTTTTCATATTCATTTTTTTTCCTCAGTATATGGGTACATGATTCTTTTTCTGAGCTGTTACAGAACTATTACAGTTAAGGATGTGAAAGTAAAGACCTGTGAACTTCCAGTCTTAAAAGTATGCCTCAGGAAAACAGATTTCAACCTGAATAATTACATTTCCTATTCCTAAATTTTGTCATAGTTTCATTTGAAAAAGTTACCAGTCGTTTTTTTTGCTTTCCAGTTTCTTTTCCCAATGCGAAGTATAGAACTCTATACACTGTTTGTTTTTCACTGGTAAACTAATTGGAACTTGTAGGCTGGGCAATGGATGCTGACTTAGGATGGTTTGATAATTTAGTTTTACAGGAAATGATAAAAGAGTAAAAGAAGTAGAGAATAGGAAAATTTTCAGAGAGAGACACTAAGACTGTTGAAAAAATTGCCTTTTTCTTTTCATACTTGATGGTAAACACTTAACTTTCAATTAGTAGAAGTAAATAAAGGGAAGGGGATATGGTAAAGGCTTGTGATGACTGACATGGGCAACATGAAAAGTTGTTCATTGAGTCTTCCAGTATATGCAGAGACTCCAAATGAAGTATCTTGTCAGGTTCAAAGTTAGCCTTAAGTTTATTTCACAGTATGCATTCCTTACTCTCCCTGATGGATTCTAAAATTTTCATGGAATCCTGAGCAAGATTGGAGCACAGTGGCACAGAAATATGTTAGAGGAGCTTAGGAACTGCCTCTGGCTTTCGGAATCTTGGAGCAGCACTATTTGCTACTAGATCAGTCAGAGGAAGCAGACTTCTCATGCTGTATGTAAACACTTCTCTATACACAGTTCTACATTTGATGGGAGTAAGATCTTTGAGTAGATAGACTTTGCATGTGATATTTTTTGACTGCTTTGGCATTTACTGTAGATTTCATATTGCTTGTTAACAGCTGTGCAGTGTTCTAAAACCATTTGAGTTTCAATGTGCTGTAGTGAGTGCATCAAATGCATCAAATTTTTCTTGATTTTCAGAGTGAGGGAAAAGGATGGGCAGTTGAAGCAACACTTGTTCACTCATTTCTAAAAATAAAGTGGTACTGAGGCATGGTATTATTATCTGTTGTAGACAAAAAAAAAAGCTTCTTCTTTCCTTGAAATACTTTAATTTCTGTAGATATTGGAGTAACCTATACAAATTCAGGAAGTAGATAACTTTTGGAGAAACATGAAGAAAGAAACTGGCCTGAAGGTGTAGACAGCCCTCTTACTGCTGATGGTGACCTAAAACCAGAATAGAAATGGAACATTAAGTGTCAGAGAAATGGAAATCTCCAAGACCACTCTTCCCAGAAAGTGAGAGGTTTTACTGGGGGAACAGTGTCTTGATGTCTGGGTGCTAGTCAGCATAGGATGCATCTCCACAGAAGTAAGAATTAAGCTGCTCTTAATTTTATGTTAGTATAAGTTGCAAAGAACTGTGGGGTGAGTGGAAAATTTCCTTAATGAGTCATGCTTGTCATCGTAACTGAATTATTTTTATTTCAGTACTATGTATTGAATAGGAAATAACAAATCATAGAATCAGATACTGAACAGAGATGATAAAATTTCAAATAGTGTCTATTCCATTACATTTACTGAATGAAACTGGATTTCTGTAGGAAAACTAGGTACTCATACAGAGATTATTATTGTAGCAACAATGTAAGATAGGTAAGTTAGGTAATGTTGAAGAATGTATTCTGTGAAACTAAGTTTTCAATATTTCATTTTAATGTAGTCTGGGATAGTTTTCTGTGTGTAGATTGTTTCCATGATATTTTTTGTCCAGCTAATAGCTGAGAATGGAATGTGGAAGATACTACAATGGTGAACAATAAAAACAATGGATTTTTTTTAAACTGAAAATTACCATTTTTTATTGTTTCTATGCTGTGATCTTCTACTTTGCAGCTGATGCCTTCTAAAATACAGTTTCATATAAGGTACCTTACAAAGATGAAAGTATAAAGTAAGCTGCATGGCTGCAAGTCACTTAAAAGAAAACATTAATAAAACATAGTGTAAATGAGATCTTTGTACTTAATACCATGTGTAGTGAAAATATTTTTTCATGAGTGCAACATTTGGAGGAAAGGCAAAGTAGTTTCTTCAGGAAGGTTAGCTCTGATGACCAGATGCCTACTGAATTAATTGAATGCTCCTAAATAATTAAAATAATGAAATAATACATTTAAAATGACAGATTGTGTAAGTCAAGGCAGTAGTTGATACATAAAATTAAAGGAAGGTTAGAATATTTTCCATTATCTTGTCTGCACATCACAATTACAACACATGCCTTTTGTGCATGAATGCTTTCATTTTTGCTTTCCATTGAAATCTTGATTGACTGTGGTGCCTACAAATGCTTTGTCTGAAAGACGTTAGACTTGCATCTAATAAAGACAACAGTTTGATTTTGCCCTTCAGCTGCTTTCTCATTTATGTAGATTTTTTTTCAATTTTATGTAGACATAAATGTAATAAAAATCTCAAGTGAGCTGTTAACTGCAATTTTTATACGTGTTGTTATGTTAATCTGCAATACCACGGTATTCTTAAATGATTTTTTGTTTCACAAAATGGGTTAGAAAATAAGGAGAATAGAGGCAGAGTGGCAAATGAGAAATGCTGTATTGAAGGATTTTAGAGATCTTTTAATAGATTGTTTGAGTGCAGAAACTGTTTTAGAAAGGAGATGACATCAATCTGTGATGTTCAATTATGTTAAAGAGGAAACTAAAGTAAAGTTTAATATATTGTAAGTATGTATGGTTGTTGTACAAAGCTTTTTATGGTGTATGGTATTAATTACTTTTTTTAATGCAGGTCACTACCTTTTCTATATGAAAGCAAATTAAAATAATTGTTGAAATGAGACTTGAAGTAGAACTTGCATAACTTCTAAGGATCTTGAATGTGAAAACTTTAGGAGTTGAAGAATTGAACTTTTTCTTGAAAAAATAATTAGTCAAGTTAGAAAAGTCTTATTTAAGAGATAATAAAGGTTTGAACATGTTAATCTGGGCATACGTACAGTTGTGTTTCATGTCACTTGAAAGCCTCTTTGTGGCTTTTGTGTTCGGCTTTGTATAGCATACAAATTGCCATTGTTCCTTTGTGATGGTTGTTGTTATGCAGACTTAACCTCATAATTTCTTTCATGTTCACACAGAAAGTTAAATTAGTTCAGATCATGGCAAAATAATTTAAATAAATTATATAAAGCTTATACCTATCAAAGTAAAATCTAAAAAGAGAATTACTAGGAAACTTAGTACTTCTGTAATCTCTGCCATTTTTTTTGATAGTACTGATCTGCAAATTATTATTAATATTTTGTATAAGTCCTTTAAATGTAGGACTGCATAAATAATAAATAATCATAACCTTGAGCTTAATTATGTTAATTTGATTTATATTTACTTTCATTAACATTAAACAACATTAAATAAATTTGCAATTTAGGATTTTTTTCCTTATGTTGTAAGTTTTATGATTGTACATTATTTTAAATAATATTAAAGAGAAATGCAGCACCTTTAAATTTCAGGTGAAGTCTTGAGTAAGGAAGTGTTGAAAATTATAGGACGTCTAGCTTCATTCATTGCAGTGGTCAGGATTTGATTTGCAAGTTCCCTAAGAATGATTTTATGTGGATGTCATTAAATAATGACTATTAGTGACCAAGTTATGATTTCCTTGATCATTCAAGGTAAAATATAGCAAACCAACCTGCTCAGTCCAATGGACTGAGAATTGTCCATTGGACAGTTGTAGAATTACACTTCTGAGAATGGTATTGTAATTTGTGCATATATTATTTTAGCTGGACAATGTAATTGAAAACATTATGGGCATATTCTTAGAAACAGAGAGGAGCATTCCAATTATCTTGAAAATGCTAATCAACCAGGGAATGGAGCCCAGTCCACTTCAGTTTGCCTGAGTGATAGGTATGATATTGATGTGGTCATCTGATATGAGCTGCATGTGATACGTTGGAAAGACACTCTCACGGTGGAAAGGAAAAATGAGACTGCCAGGTAGCAACGCTCACTGTTCCTCAATAATTGAGAGATTTGAACTGATTTTAAAAAATATGTTCTATATCCCTCCATGGCTAGGAAGGTGAGTGCTCACTGCTTCTACCTTTGCCCAAAGATGAGAAGGCTTTGGCTTCTCTCTAGAATGTATTTGGATTATAAATTCTGTGGAAGGATCCTGCTGAGGTGGAATAGCATTGACAAAGGACGTGTCTTCCCCAGTCCAGTGATGTTACTAAAGTAGTTTAATTTTGTTTGTACAAATAACATTGGTAAGATTGTACATTTTAGGCTATGTTATCTGTTTGAGTATGTATACAGTCTTGCAAGGGCATGTTTTTGTTTGTTGACACAGTCTGAAGCCTATGCTTTCACATACTCTTTGCTGTTGCTGCTTGGGCTAACTAAATAAAGGTTTTAAAAAGCTGAGAGGAACCTTGAGTTTAGTTAAAGGTTCTCTCCTTGTAGTTGTTTATACCCAAACATTTGGCCAGCTGGTATTGAATCACGTACTTACCATGTAGACTTCCAATTCCACTCTAGCTGTTAAATCTGTCATTGTTTCTGTAAATCATGGATTGGTGAATTTTCAATTTGATGGTCTTTTTCTCATAGACATAAATCAATGAGCAACCTTATTCAGTTTTACCCTGCACTCTGATTATTTCTCATTAGCTTCTATGAAGTAATTGTTTTGAATTCTTACTTTGTTTCGTTGTAGTAGTTTCCAAGGAATGAATAGGGTATAGGTCTCCCTTGTCTCAAGAGACCATCCAAGAAACTGGCGTTGCATATGAATTCCTACAAAATACTTGCTCTTGCAGAACTGATTTTGAATTAATAGATTAGTGTTAGTAGCTAAATTAAAATTTCATGTGTCCCTTAAAAGCATGAGTGTGCTACAGAAGTTGAAAACTATTTACAGTCTAGGTAGGTTTCAGTATTTTTTCTTTTGAAAGTAGGATTTCACTAAACATACAGGATTGCGTGATAATTCTTTTAATTGGCAATTTTAATGTCACCTTGGTATTTCAGAAGGATTCCTAATATTGTGGGTGTATCTTGAATTGGCCTGCATTTAATGTTTTTGTAAGAGTCTTCTAATATTTCTAATGCAAAGTCCTTTATTCAGCATTTTTTTCATCCGTTAGCCAGTTCTCCCACAGAGATTTTATTTTCTGGAAGAAAAGCTTGTGTGACTTACATTTAGCCTGGCAGACAAAAGATCTTCTGATAAAGAGAGTCTTGTAATGAGGAAATACTACCTTCCTTTCTTACCTTGTTTATTGAAGGGGAGTTCCTTTGAAAAAATGAGATGAATGAAGCTGAAAATTTTGTGTGCAGAGGTGTAGACTTTGACAAGTCAAAAGATATTTTATAACAGTACAGAGTGTGTAGGCTGCACTTTGATTTCACTGTGAGGGCTCTGTAACCACAGCAAATGTTCACTTGTAAATTTCTAGTAGTGGATTTTGAGCAGATTGTGTTCTACTGCTCTGTGTTATTTGCAACTTTCTTGGAATTCAGCAACAAGCCTGCCTTCTGGTTGGACTTGTCACAGCTATGTCTGATCTCTTGGAGCTGGAATGATACGACTTAAGTTTTGGATGTCTGCCCATCGTTTGCTTTGGATCATCTTGTGTTGAACTAATTAAGCATATTGCAGTAACATAATTTGATACAAAATTTGTTTTCTCAAGGGAAATTCAGTTAAACTCTCTCTGCTTTTAGCAATTAAGCTTTTAGCTACTTTTCATACCAGCTCTTCCTGCAAGTCTCAAGTATCATTTGCAATCACATTTTTCACAGTAAGTTCCCGTGTATTTCTGTTATTATACTGCTCAGGACTGAGGTTTATTGATGCTAAGAAACTGTAGATTCTAAGTTTTGACTGCTATCATTTATGTTATAGGCATTAATTGTGAAAAAATTAGTTGAATTTTTTTTGCTGGAATCCACTAATTGTGGGCTAGTTTCTTTTACCTGTCTTTTGGTCAGTGAAGCCACGTATATATAACTGTATCTATCAAATAGTACTTTTTGGAACTTAAAACATTATTTGCAATTCAAAGAAAGAGTAAAGAATTGCTCCATGCTTCTTGTTGGTGAGAGAAAAAAATACAAGAATGATGAATTTTAGTAAAATTTGATCTCAGGGCAGCTTAACAGGCTTCTTAGTACATTGACCAGCACAAGTCTACGTTATACTTTTGCTGTTTAAGTGCTGCTTAACCTAATTTCTGAGAAATCAGAAAAGTATTGTTCTTCCAGTACTGGTGAGTGTGCTAGATCAAATGTACATAGAATGTAACAACTATAATAGGATAACTTTTAGATTGTTCTGAAGTTTTAGGGTGATTAGTGGACATAATATATAACTCACCAGAGTGAAGAAATTAAATCTAACATTAGAGAGAAAGCTACATATTATGGAAAATTATTATTTCTTTTTCTCAAGGCATTAAAAAATTCAGATGATTGTTTGAAAATGATTTTTTTTTAATAATTGAGTAAGTATGTTTTTCTAAGAATTCAAGTGCTTCTGTGAATGATGAACTACCGTTTGTGTGAGAGGAATACAACAAATTGTATGTTAGGAAGTTGTATTTGTTTACTGAAGGGATAGTTTGTAAGTGCAAGGTAAACCTAGTCTTCATGGAATTTTTCTAAAGTTATTTACTGCAATTGATTTTCATATGTGCAGAATGAGCATTAACATAAAAAAAGCTTCCGGACACAATGTATTTCTCTAGGGGGTAAGAAAGTATGCCTAAATGTACAGGTCTGCATTTAATCTAAATAATTTCACGTCTTAGCAAACAAGGAAGACCCTGTAGCCCCTCCCCCTGGAAAGCAGTTGAAAAACTTAGGTGGTGCGTTTGATTTTTGTGAAATCTCTCAGAACCTAAGAATGACATGGTAAAAAATTCTAAAGCAAATTTAAACAGTATTAAATATTGAAAAATATTACGAAGATTTCCCATTTGATTTAATGAAAAGATGTACAGCTTTGCTTTTCTTGCCTTATTAGGGTTCTTTCCGAGCAGCTCTCAAGGATGTGATGCTTTTCTTCGCCACAAGATGACTCTAATTTCTCCCTCAATATTGAAAAAGTATGGAATTCCTTTTGACAAGGTACATTAATGTTTCTTTTTAAACTCTACTTTTATGAATTGTGTTAGATTGTGTTTAGTATAAACATTGTTATAGTAAAGGTGAGGAAATTTTAATTTGTTTTTAGATAGTGGCTGCATGAAAATGTGTTAAAACTTCTAATAGTTTTAGCAGTGAGTTTTCTAGCATTAAACACTTGTAGCCATGACAGCATTTCAGTGATTTTTTTTCTAAGACATTACCAAAATTTCTTATTTTTAATTTATTTCCATGGTAACTTGGATGTGATTTTCTGTTGACTGAAACACTTCTTAACTCACTTTGTTAGGTTGTATATGTAATATTTTTAACACAAGTGTTTAATTTCTTTGTCTGTATGTTGCTTTTCTAAGGCAGTTAAATGTAACTTTATCTTTATAAGGGTCTTAAAGGTTTAAGGCAGAATAAAGCCAAAAGGACTGTTACTTAATTTAAAATATATTTTAATTGGTTGAATAAATGTTTGATAAGCACATTATACAAACAGAAACTGAGAAGAATACCTGTCTTGCTTCTTTGTGGATGAATTTAATACATAGCTGCTTTTAAAAACATCTGAAGTATTCAGTTTCTTTTGCTTTCTACAAGATTTTCTGTATTAATTGTTTTTCACTTTGAACTTTATGTAGGTGCCAGCTAATAGGATATTTTCAATACATTGCTTTTATTTTTAAGTGCATTATTTTATACATTTTGTGAATTCTAAAGTTTTAAATTCTGGAGTTCTGTAAACCTACTTAGAAGACTAGAACTTGATTCAGAAGGTCCCCTGCCAGAATGTCTCTTTATTTTAATACTGAGTTTTCAAAAGGCTTTTGATCATTAAAGGGCTATAATTCCTGGTTTCCCATTGTTCAGATTGTTTTAAGTTGTTCAGAAAAACCAGGCAATACACGTTTTTTCTCAGTTTATTCACACTGCAACGTGGTTGTGTAAACTATCCTTGCCACACACCTTGCTTATTACTGTGTTTTCTGTTTTTGTATATGTGCTATTTATTTATTGATATGATGTGGGTGTGTCTATACAAACTTTGCTTAACTTGTTCCCTGGCCTAAAATACAGGGAACGGTATTTACAGTGCTTCCTGTCTGGTTTAGTTGATGTTTTTCTAACAGTGCTAAAAAAAGGAAACAAAAAAAGAAAATAATATTTTATGTCCATTTTTGCTCATCTGGAAGCTAGACACCTGACAGGTGCTTGCTCACTCCTCCTTGGTGGGATGGGGTGAGAACTGGAAGGATAAAAGGTAGAAAACTTGTAGTTTGAGACTGAGACAGAGACAGTTTAATAGGGAAAGGGAAAACTGTTCACAAAAGCCAAGCAAAATGAGGAGTTAATTCAGTGCTTCCCATGGGCAGGCAGGTGTTCAGCCATTCCCAGTAAAGCAGAGCCCTGTCACGCATAACAGTGACTTGACAGAACAAATGTCACCACTCCAAACAATTGCCCTGCCTTCTTTTTGTCCCAGCTTTATGTACTGAGCAGGATACCATGGTCTCAGCTGTCCTGGCTGTGTCCTCTCCCAACTTCTTGTGCACCCCCATCCTCCTCACCGGTGGAATGTTGAGAGGAGCAGAGAAGGCTGTGTAAGACATGCCCAGCAAGAACTGGGGCATCTGTTATCAATCCTGTTGGCAACATAGATGGGATAAAGACACAGATGTGTTTTATGCCTTTTTGGAACATCACTTTTCATGCTAAAGTCAACCTATGTGTGAAATTGAAGAAATGGAGGCATTTAGAATGATACTGCCTGCCTTGGAAAGCAAGCTTTTTTGAATAAATTACTCATAAAATAAGTAGTTTGTTTTCTGAATGATTTATTATCGTATGGAAATGTAGCTGCATTCAGTTTTTGTAATATATAGGTAAATACACTGATTCCCTTCATAGCCTTGTGCTTTATCATGAAATGTCAGGTGAAGCTTTCCAAGCTGGATGGTTTTATAACCATATTTGTAGTTTTGGATTTACAGAACATTACTCTGAACAGTATAATTTTCAGTGGTTGGTGTTTAAAGTAGCATATTGCAGAATGTCAGCATACTTTTTTTCAGTATGACACATTTGAGGTGGGGTAAGGCAGTTGATCTTTGTATTTTGATGTTTTGATTATTACTGTATTCCAACGTAGAGGATAATAATCCTCTAAAAGGTGTGTGGGGGGGGAAGTGCTACAAACAGTTAAATATTTAAGTTTGGTTCTATCACTTAGTCTTTGGAGGAAGCAGACTGTACCCAAGTGTAATTGTAATTAATGGGATTCAGTGAGAAAGTGAATATAGAGAACCAGGCTGTGATCTCTCATGGCTCAAAGTGATAGGAGTGGAAATGTGCTGAATGCTGATAAGTCAGCCTACGCCTACCAGGTGGCAGCTGAACTGCTGCTTGTTGTAATAGAACACCTGCTAAACTGTCAGCAGTGGGAGGGTGTATTGAGATAAATTTTGGAATCGTTAGCATTGAGAATAATCTTTCTTAAACATTCCCACAGCGATTGTTGAAGTGCTACAGTAACAGTTAAAATATATGCAACTATATGTGCATTTGCATGTATATACTAAATATAAGTCCCCAAAAAATGTAACCATGCAAAATGTAAGATCCAGTTTTTTTCTCTAGCCTTGATGGCTATTTTTCTTGTTTTCCTGTCTTTTCTTCATCCCTTAATACAATCAGAAATAGACCTCTTTGAAGTGCTAACCCTGTGTGTTCTTGCACTGGGCAAAAAAGCACAAAAAGAATTTATAAAATTATAAAATAACAATTTTGAAGAAGATTGTAAAAGCAGAAATTGAATGTAAGATGCCTATACCAGTAGTAAGCTGGGATTTAGGACATGACATTAAAAAGAAAAAATGTTTGAAGTTGTAAATCTTAATTTTGGTGACTGTTTAAAATTTAACCCTTCCTTTTTGTGATTTTAAGTCATAAGGATATGCCCCTAAAAAGTCATATTTGTCCTTCCATTTTTTCTCACTGTATTGCTTATGCAAAGCATTGCCACACACTCAACACAATCTATTTAGACTCTGAGAAGTCTCCTTATTTTCCTGTAATAAACAAGTGTATACGTTGAATAGTCATCAGTCACTGCTCAGATTATTTGCTTCATTTAAATAGATCTGTTTGCTTTTTAGTGGGTCTGTTGTCTGATGTGTTTTTCACATAAAATGTGTACTAAGCAGAGCATGGAGAATCTCTTTTTAACTATTTACTTCTGTATAATCTACTTTATTCATTAACTCTTATCAGATAATTTGGAAGACAGTGTGCTGTTTCAAGTCTTTTACTAGCCTGTCCTTGATAAAGTCTCTGGTGGTCTGACTTAAAGAGATTAAAGCTGTCACTGTGTGGAGAGAATATTAGTGACTGACAAGAAGTGCTGTCTCCTCTTTTCTCGATATAGGAGAGCAGCAGTCCATCCTAGTGTAGGAAGATGAGATTTCTCTCTTGAATGAGAGTAACCTGACTAGTGATTTGTTTATGTTAACACACATTTTTTTTGTAGTTTACTCTAATAGCTTTTCAAGTCTTGTAACACTAGTTGGGATTTTGGTTATTTTTGTATAAACAAAATATAATTACTGTGCAATGAGTTTTAGGGTGGCTTTTTCTTTTCATTTTTTGTTTTCTGCTTTCTATAAAATCTTGTTGATCCAGTGGTCTTTGCATGTTTTGTTTTGGTTGTAGTTCTTTGAAATTATCCTTGCTCAATCTCTAAAACAATGTCAGAATTCAACTGTAGTCCAGCTTTTCATCTTTAAGAATTGCTTTCTATCCCCCTTGTCCTTTAGATATTTGGAATTCTTACCAATAGTGCCAGAGTGCTCCTGCTCTCTAAAATTTTGTCTAAAGAGAAAGAGGGGAAGGACAGTGGCAGCTTAAAATTTGTGTTTTAATAGCTTTATCTTGAGACATTCTGCACAACATTTAGTCATGGCAAGTGTGGCTATTTTGATCAAGCCTGTCTTTGCTTCCTCTCAGCCAATGAGAATGATATCTTCTTCATACTGTCTTTTCTAATTATTTCCAAGTTTTATTACCAGTCTCTGTTCCAAGATAACATTCTTTGAGTTCTTTCTGAATTTGTTAAGTATTGCGCCTAGCTATGTATTTTAGAATAAATAACATTGTCTCAAATATACTGTTTCTGTTTAAGTTAAATGTCATCTCTCTGTAAGGTAAAAGACAAAAAATTATTTGTTTTAGTTATAAAGGAATATATAGTTTTCATTGCTATAGGACTAGAAATGCTTTGTAATGTGGTACACATTGAGTTTTTTTTTTTATTTTATTTATTTTGGCCTTTAAAAAATTTTTTTTGTTACAGGTTACCCAAGAGGCAGGAGAATTTATGATCACTTTCCCATATGGATACCATGCAGGGTTTAACCATGGATTTAATTGTGCAGAATCAACAAACTTTGCCACTGTTCGATGGATTGATTATGGAAAAGCAGCAAAATTGGTAAGTAAACAGAAAGTTCATGTGTAAGGAAATATTACCTGTGGTTATTTCTTTGTGAGAATCTCAGGAAGGTGATGAAAAAAGGATAACTATATTAGGATTAACTATATTAGTTAACTATAGATAGCTATTAGTGTGTTGATAGTACATCAAGCTGCCATTCAAATTTAATTTATAGTTGTTATTTTGATAGTAGGTATTGTACTTCCAGCAATATATATTCCTCTCAGTAGTCAATTTTATGTGCAGCTTAATGTATTTATAATTCTTCAAAACCAGTTCTGTTTGTAGATGTTTTTAAGCTGAAGCTGCATACACTGAGGTTAGTATTTGTGAAGACAACAGACTTCTCCTCTTAAATCTTCTTTAGGCTTTACTGTTTGTGGAAGCACTTAAGTTTAACTAGGAATTTTGATACCTGGAAGGAGACATAAATAGTGAAACTTCAAATAAAGTTTAAAGAAACAAGTTCAATTTGTCTCATCGTAAATCTGATCAGAAAACTTGTAGTACAAGATAATAAAGCAACTGTTTGAGGGATGTATAACTGAAGATATTTTAGATTGAAATCTTGTTCTGTGGTGTGCATGTCTTCCTTTTTTTTTTGTGTACAGCGTAGAATCATAAAATCTGTAATATTAGAGAAAAATTCCAAGATCTCTCTGTCCGACCTTTGACTGAAGACCAATGTATCAACTAAACCATAGCACTAAGTGGCACATCCAGTTGTTTCTTGAACGCATCAAGGGATAGAGACTCCACCTCTTCCCTCGGCTGCATTTCTAATGCCTGACCACCTTTTCAGTGAAAAATTCTTCCTGATGTCTAGCCTGAACCTCCTCTTGTACTTGAAAGCCTCCACCAACTTCATAGCCCTTCTCTGGTCTCACTCCCGTGCTTCAATGTCTTTCCTGTAGTGAGGGGCCCAGAACTGAACACAGGATTTGAAATGTGGCCTCATGGGAGCAATCCCTGCCCTGCTCCTGCTGGCCACACTGTTGCTGGCACAGGCCAGGATGCCATTGGCCTTCTTGGCCCCCTGGGCACTGCTGGCTCATGTTCAGCTGCTGTCACCAGCACCACCCTTTTCCTGTGGCAGCTTTGCAGCCGCTCTGCCCCAGCCTGTGGCACTGCCTGGGCTTGCTGTGACCCAAGGGCAGGACCCAGCACTGGGCCTTGCTGAACCTCACACCACTGGGCTCAGCCCATGGTCCAGCCTGTCCAGATCCCTCTGCAGAGCCTTCCTGCCCTCCAACAGATCAGCACTCCCACCCAGCTTGGTGTCATCTGCAAACCGACTGAGGGTGTCTGCACTCAATCCCCCTGTCTAGATAATTGATAAGGCTATTAAAATAGACTGGCCCCAGACTGTGCTCTGGGGAACACCAGTTGTTAATGACCATCATCTGGATGTAACTGCATCTATTACCACTCTTTGTTCCAGCCATACAGATGATTTTTTGCACAGTGAACAGTGTGTCTGTCCAAGCAGTGAACTCCTAGTTTCTCCAGAAGAATGCTGTGAGAGGTAATATCAAAGGCTTTGCTGAAGTCCAGGCAGACAACCTCAACAGCTTTTTCTGTGTCCAGTCCATGTGTGCTCATTAAATGTGATACTGTTGGTACAGCAGGACCTGTCTCCTACAAACCTCTGCTGGCTGGGCCTGATCTCCTGGTTGTCCTGTATGAGCTGTGTGATCATAATTACGATAATCTGTCCAGTAACCTTTCATGGCACTGAGGTCAGGCTGACAGGCCTGTAGTTCCCTTGACAGTTCTTTTTGATGGGCATGACACTGGCCAACATCTGGGCCTTTAGGACCTTCCCAGTTAACCAGGACTGGTGCAAAATGATGGAGAGCAGTTTGGTGGGCTCTTCCACCAGCCCCCTCACCCTCCTGTGGATGAATCCCATCTGGCTCCATAGACTGAGTAAATATCTAGAGTGGCATAGCAAGCCACTAACTACTTTCTCCTCGATTTCAGGGGATTTGTTCTTCTCCCTGTCTACCAGCTCAGGGGCTAGTTGCTGTGGGGAAGCTTTCTGACTGAGGCAAAGAAAGCATTAAGTACCTCAGTCTTTTCTTTAGCCTGGGTGACAATGTTCTCCCCTGCCTCCAGCATAGCATGGAGATTTTCCTTGGCTGTCCTCTTGTTGTTGCTGTATTTATAAAAACACTTTCTATTGTCTTTCACAGCAGTGGCCAGTTGTAGGTTTCTCTCTACATGACCTCATTACATCCTTATATTTTTCAAGAGGTTCCTGCCACCTTTTCCAAAGGTCATAAACTCTTTTCCTTTTCACTGAGTTCCTGTGAAAGCTTCCTGCTCCCTGTTCAGCCAGGCCACCTTCTTCCCCGCCATCTGGTCTTTCAACCTGTAGGGATGCTCCTGAGCCTTCAGGACTGTGAAGGAGACTCTCCAAACCAGTATCCTGAGTAGGCCAGAGTGTGCCCTCTAAAGTCCAGGGTGGAGGTTCTGTTGACTCCCTTCTTCAAGAACTAAAAACTCTTGTCGTGCCCAAGACAATCTCCTTCCACCACATCTCCCACCAGCCTTTCTCTGTTTGTAAACTGCAGGTCTAACAGGACCTCATTCCTGGTAGGCTCTTACCAGTTATGTCAGGAAGTTACTTTCCATGCTTTCCAGGAACTTCATAGAGTGCCTTCTTTCTGTTGTATTCAGTTTCCAGTAGACATCTGGCAAGTTAAAGCCTCTCATAGGAACAAGGTGCAGTGGTCATGAAATGAATGTGGCAGGTAGAACTGACTTGGGTTTTAAAAGATTTGAACGTCATGGCAGCTCTAAAATTAATTCAGCTGAACTTCAGGAATAGCAGACTGCATCTTCAGATGTAGCAAAGCTGAGCTGGTGCTCCCTGCAGGTATCTCCCTTTCAGTGTACTGGCTTCATATTTCTCACAATTTTAAAAAGTAGTCCACTGTTTGGTGGACAGCTTCCCCCAGTACAAACTGTTAAATGTTTTATGCCTCCAGTATGCATCTCTATTATTGTATTACACTGTAAATTTAATGTCATCTTTAAATTCCGCAGAGTTAGATAATTTTAAAGCTAGTCTAATTATGTTTCTTTACGCCACCCCAAAAGTGCTAGTGAAATTTTGAAATTTTAGCTAGGAAGTCTTTGCATATGCACTCTAAATATTTTGTCAAAATTCTCTAGTGTATGGATGAAACCTTTATCTTAGGACACTGAATTCTATGATTGGTGGCTGTTGCATGTAGGAGCAGTATTGTGCATATGTAATACAAGAAATCAAAGTATTTCTCTGATGTCTACAGTTAAATTGAAATGGTTCAAGTTTCAAAGGTGTTAAAGCAATAATAACTAATCTCTCTCTGTAGAGAAATCTCAGATACCATTGTCAAATATGGACCGCAGTTTCTTTGGCAAATGGTCATTGTCCTTGAAGTTATTTGCTTAATTCTTACCACTTATTACCACAAGAATGAGAATGGAAGTTTACTTTTCTTCTCTTTTCTAAATGAAGAAGAACATGCTAAAATGTACTGATGGTAAGATTTTTTAAAAATAGAAATGTGTATGAAGAAGAGAACTAAAGGAAGTGTGGTGAACTAATTCTCCCTAAAACTTACTGGTTTTTGTTAATGGCATAGAAATAGGGTAAAGAAGAGAAAGGAAATATTAGAAAATCATAAAATTATTTACGTTGGAAGAGACCTTTAAGATCACTGAGTCCAGGTGTTAAACTCAGCTTTACCAAGGTCCCCACTAAAGCATTCCTAGAGGGTCATATCTACAGGTCTTTTAAATACCTTCAGGATGGCGACACAGCCATGTCCTTTGGGAAGCCTGGCCAATACCTGAGAACACCTTCCATGAGGATATGTGTGATAATACCTTATCTAAACCTCCCCTGGTTTGAGACCATTTCCTCTTGTCCTATCACCTGTGACTTAGAGAAAAGCCCAACCCWCACCTCACTTTCAGGTGCTTTCAGACAATGGTAGAGAGGGAGAAGGTCTTCCATTATGACAAATTATCTGACAGAATTTACTTGGTACCACTGCATTACCAGTAGCTGAAATAGTTACTTTGAACAAAAAAGACTTAGTGAGACAACATCAGATGAATCTTTCTGAATGAGTTCAGGTAAACTAAATGTTAAAGTTCAAAACCTGGTGTTTAAGGCTACCACTTAGAACTGTCTGCACAAGTATTTGCGTAGACCTCTGTGAACTCAACTAGCTGAATTTCTACAGCTTTTCAGTCTAGTGTTAAGGTACATGGCAAATGCCTATAATTAGCTCTACAGCCAGGCTTTCATCTTATCTCCCCTTTGACATTTCCAGTAGCCTTCACTTTACATGGCTTCTCCTTCACATGCACAGATGCAGACCTAAATTGCACATTTCTCATTGGATGCTCATAAGAAAATGCATGTATATCACCTTGACTTAAACTTATTTTAAGCTTCCTTTTCAAACTGCTAGTAGTCCTAACAAAGAGAGGGGAAGAAACCAAAGTAATGGCAATAAATCTTAGCACAGCATTTATGGCCTCAGTTGATACAGCCAGCCTTTCATTCTGAATTACTCTCGACATAGGCAGTTTGTTCTATCAGTGGGAAACCCCCTTGCCAGAAAATGATTATGGGAGCATTTGAGTTTGAGCCTGTTTCAGTGCTGCACGTGTGCTAGCTGATAGGGAGAGGCTCCACAGCAAGTTACAGGATGCCCAAGAAAGTTACAGGGTCCTGCTGCACGTTAGTAACCATTCCATCAGCTTCAGAAGGTAGCCTTGGCAGCTTCTGAGGCAAGTGGAGCAAAAAATACCCACCCTGTTTGGGGACTATATGAGGGCTATTCAGGTTGGATTTGGTAAGGGGACAAAAGATAAATTCAAGTAAAATTGAGTTGTTTTCTGTAAATACTTAATATTCCATAATAATAAAAAAAAAGAAAATAAGAAAAGATAATTTGATTTTGTGTATCTGTACTCTGTTTCTTGATTGCCGTATTTCTCTAGAAAACCATGAGTAAATCTATGGTTAGTTTTTTTATCGCAACAATAGAAAGCTTCCTGGAGGTGTTAATTAAAAAGGTTAAAAGTTGGTGTCTCCAAAGAATACCAATATTTTAGTAAGTTTTATTTTCAGGTCCAGTAATTTCATTTAAAAGAAAAAACAAATCATCCCAAACCAAAACCCACACAATGTTGCAGTCCCATTTGTCATTCTTTGGACTACTGATACTGCAGCTGACTTGTGTTTTCTTTATGTGTAAAGTGCAAGAATTTTAATTAAAAATAATGTTTTGTATCCTGTAGTTCCTCTCTATTGTACTGCAGAAATTGTGTGCATCAGCAAAATGCAGCATTATCTAGGTCAGTTCATTGCTATATTCTCCTTAGAGAATATTCTGTACTGATGACTGATTATTTGTCTTCCCACAGGAACACTCTTATTTTTTTATAGAGTAATTTCTAATTGCTTACAGCTGGATTTCTGTCTAAGAAAAAAAAAATCCTGAAATACAATCAATATTCTTCATTGATTTTGTGGGAAAAAAAATCCAACAAAGATTTTTGTTAAAGTGGTAGTAAGTATTTGGGGGATGTGATGATACTGCTTTCCAGCATGAAATGAGATGTTGCTAAACATCACATGCAAATGTTAAATAAGAGATATTTTTGACCCTTGGTATTGGATGCTTAGATTAAACAAAGACTATGAATGCAAATTCCAACAATGATTTTCTGTCTTTAAAAATGCTAAACTTATGGTCTTGGTTTCACTCTGCGTCTCCTAACTACCTGTAATAGTTGAACCCTAAGAGCAGGGATGTATCCTCCAGCTTGTTTTCTAGAGTTTGTGCAAGAATGTCATGGTTTTAAGCCCAGCTGGAGATGAAAAAGCATGCAGTCAACAACTCCGCTTCTCTTCCTCTCCAACCCAGTGGAATGGGGAGGGGAATCAAAGTAAAACTTGCATGTTGAGTTAAAAATAGTTTAATAATTCAAAATGAAGTAAAATACAGTAATAATAGTTAATGATAATAAAAAGGGAAAAAACAAGTGGTGCACAATGCAATTGCTTACCACTCACTGACTGATGCCAGACCCCTCTTGCTTCAGTGGAGGGGTCTGGCGTCAGTAAAACCCAGACCAGCCCTTTCCAGGTAACTCCCTCCTATTTATACCCTGGGCATGGTGTGGACTGTCCTTTTGGACAGTTCTGGTCACCTGTCCCTGCTGTGCTCCCTCACAGTTTCTTTTGCTCACCTCCTCACTGGTGGAGCACCAGAAAAGAAAAAAAAGTTCGTTGACATGGGATAAACATAACTTAGAAAAACCCCAAACATCAGTGTGTTACAAGGATCCTCATTCTGAATCCAAAACACAGCCGAGTAAAAGAAATACTAGGTGACGCCTCCAGTGTGCTGTTTGCTACAGCTCAGCTACTGGTTTTAGCTTGCTTTTGGCCAAAATCAAGTTGTACAGAACTGAGTAGAAGTAAAAAATAAAGAATCCAAACAACCTTCCAAACCTCCCAGCTCCAGAGAAGAAACGGTGTAGTTCTTGCTGTCTTTTTCCATAGGCAAGAACGCACAGGAAGAGAAATAGGAGATCCTGGTCGAAAGAGCAAATCAGTCAGCCTCTCCTTAAGATGCTTGGCAAAAGGATGTGGTGCAGAGGGATGTTGGTGAAGTGCTGGTGAGTGGATATGTCAGAGTTTAGTGAAACAAAGGGAGGTAGTGTTTGTGCTAGATACAACTGTAGTTGTGTTGTTCTGTCAGGATGAGAGGTACTCTAAGCTTTAGATACTCGGAATCATTTTAATAATCCTATAACTTTCATTTGCTGAATGCTGTTTATTGTTGAAAAGGATAATTAAGTGGTATGAAATAGGGGCAGCAAGCAGGTTCCTTCAGGCTTCTGTGAATTTTCTTGTTTTCCTACATTTATTTGAGTAGGCTGGAAACGTAGCTTCATGAAGTGCATTTTTGAGTTTCCTTACTCCAGTGGATTTTGCTACTGCTGATAAAGCAGATGAATCAGTGGCTATTAGCTTGTATGTTTTCTAGGTATCTGCTTTGATTTGTGCTGAGTAGCTAACTTGTGTGGGGAAAATAGGTGGGTGTTAGTTATCAGTATTGGTGATGGTGAGTAGAAATATTTGCACATCATTCTGTGTGTACAGAAGGCTGGTGATATTAGCAGTTTTGGTTGGGGCTCTCTAATTTTTCTCTATACAGTTATGATTATTTTAGTTTATTTCCTTTCATTTTCCTCTGTTTAGTGTTTTAGCCCCCTCAGTCCCCTGTGTCTTGGTTTAACTCCATCCTGAAAGAAAGCGCTTGCTCCCCTCAGCCCCTAGTAGGATGTGGAGGAGAATTGGGGAAAAAAAAGGTTTCTGTGGACTGAGATAAGAACAGTTCAATAATTGAAATAAACTATTATGATAATATAGTAAGAATTAAATGCGGGACAGGAAGAGAGAAAGGAATAAAACCCAAGAGAAAGTTGTTGACTGATGCCAGACTCTTCTCACAGCCATGACTGGCCCCTCCTGGCCAATTCCCATCAGTTTATACTCTGGGCATGACATTCGGTGGTGTGGAACATCCCTTTGTCCAGTTTAGATGGGATGCTCTGGCCATGCTGTGTCCCAGCTTCTTGTGAATCCCCTTGCTGTCAGAGCATGGGAAACTGTAAACTCCTTGATGTTTAAAGTGCTACTGAGCAAAAACCAGAACACATCAGTGTGTTATCAACATTATTCTCATACTGAATCCAAAACACAGCACTGTACTGGCTACTAGGAAGAAGCTATTCTATCCCAGCTGAATAAAGGACCCCTGTCTGTTGCTTTTCCAGATTCTTGTCAGGGTCTCTCAACTCTCAGACACCCCTTGTCCATGCTTTCACAAGCTTTCAGAGAAAGTCCTGATATTTCTGAATACTGCTCTTGTTGCTTACTGTGTCTGTTTTGTGGGACCACTTGATGACTTTCACTCAGTATAAATGTATATAAATTTTACTGCCTGCTCTCAGGAGTAGCGTCACACTAGGTGATTTTACTAGTCATTGTAATGATTCTTTTGTACTGCAGCTCCTTTTAAGACGTGATTTGTTTTCAGATGTTGGTACTGGGAAGCTTTTTGTTGTTTAGCTGATATGTAGAACCTGAGAAGTCTACCAACCTTTTATACTTGAAACTAGAGGTACTTAAGTATTATTGCTCTCTTTCATAAAATTAAGTCAGTAATTACTCGTGCCTTCTTCAGTGGTAGCTGCTTAGCAACATGTTTTCTGTGGATAGGTTAGATCAAAGTGCTGGCCTGCAGGTTGTATTTTTCCCTTTGGTGGGATGAAGTGCAGTTGTTTTGATGTAAGGTTTGATGGATTTGTTTGCCACTGCATTCATTAGCTTCACATCAGAAAACTGACAGGCTGTTAAATGAAACTTTGGCTTAGATTTTCAGCTTGACTGTTTCAAGACCTATGTGAAGATATTTTGTTTTTGTGCTGCAGCAGCCTCAAGCAGTTATGACTGTTTCAAAAGGAGGAAAATTTAATATCCTGATTTATTTGGGTACAAGACTCATTGTCTTGAAGATAGCTATATCCAGCTTATGTTATCCAAACAGTATATTTATTTGGAAATATATATTGAGACACAATATATATGATTTAACTGATTTTATCAGAGGAGAAATGATATTTACTGCACAAAAAGGCTTCCACCTCTCAAAATTTATTGAGGTTTTTTTTTTCAATGAGGATTATGTTTAGGTTGCTTTTGTACAATAAAATGTCTGTTCAAAATGAAAAAAAATCCAACTCAGGTCGACCATTTTATTTTTCAAATGTGGATGAGTGAAATTTAAAGGTATAGGTTTAAAAACCTGTCTGCCTACCCCAATTGCAGTGTTTTAGTACTGAATGTCAGAAATAACTATGTGCATATGCTCATGAGTTATTATTCTATCAACTTATTTTATTTTTTTGGTTTTCAAAACTTTTTTTAAACACTGCATGTATATACATTTGATAGCAGTCTGATACAAGACCAACATCATTCATGCTGTACAAATCAATGGTTTTACTTGCTAGATCATAATTAGCCACCTTATATCATTGACTTGTCTGCTAATGAAATTTTACAAGTTTTCTGGAACCAGACATGCTTTCCATTTCTGGTCTGGATTGTTAGTACACTACTTCAGAGCAAATCCTGTACATTCTGCATTTTGACATTTCACTTCATAATCACAGTACCTCTCTCAGCTTTGCAGTTGTCATGGAATTTTATCTTTTATCTTTTCTTTATTTCTTTGACATTGATCTCTTACTTATTTTTTTTTGCACCTTACTGCCATCATTTAGTGCCTCTGTTTAATTCTTACACCATGAACTCGTAATTTCCACAGAACAGCAGCTACTAAAATTTCCCACTCTGAAGTTTATTGCTGAAATGGGAGATTGTCAGTCTCCCACAGGGCTGTAACTTGCACAGTGTTGGATTTCTAGTACTGTGACATTTTGAATTAAGAATTAGGTTTTACAGGTAGAAAGGAATAGTAATAATCACAATACTTTTTACCTGTTCTAGTAGAATAATATTCTACTGTTTTTTTGAACCTTCGCCTTTTGGCAGAACATTTAATTATAAAATCATATGAAATGTCATATGGTGTTGTTCCTGTGTTCCCACAGTCTGAGCTATGTTATGTGCAAGTACTGATGTTGTCTGTGATGTGTAGTGTATTTTGTGGTTCTGAAATTCTGCTGTATTCTTGTGAATCCTTTTCAGCTGTGTAGCACAGCTTTTTTCTGTGTGATATAAAGTACATAAGTAGCATTATGCACAGGGCTCTTGTGCAAGCTGCTGCACTATTTATTAAATAAAAGTTGAACCAAGAATACTACCACTTCTTTCTCTTATGCAGTTTTTGATGAAGTAAGGAGAGGAGAATTTTGTAAACATCTTAAATGTTGGAGTACATTCTGACAACTGTGAGTGAGTGGAAATGATGGAAT
The DNA here is from genome assembly GCA_014549065.1 of Cardinalis cardinalis. Lineage (NCBI taxonomy): Eukaryota > Metazoa > Chordata > Aves > Passeriformes > Cardinalidae > Cardinalis > Cardinalis cardinalis. The sequence goes on along the minus strand of JACDOX010000161.1, from coordinate 279,981 downwards.
CTAATCTTCCTTTTTTTCCCCTAAGTGTTATCCAAGAGGTTCCATTTATCAAAGTAAAAAATGTACCAAGCTGGGATACTTGGTGGGTGTTTAGAAGTTTTTGTTTTATAGCAATTTGTACTCAACAAGGTGATCTTTTTAAAGAAAAATCAGTAATTTACAATAAACTTGCCTTTTCAGAGTATAATTTATTTAAAATTTTGAGTAAATAAATAAAATTTGCCTTTCCTTTTTGTGAGAATGCAGATTATATTTATCCTCAATTTGCCGAGGAAGAAGTTTTGCCACTATGTAAATTTCTGTCTCTATATTAATGTCATAGCCTTTAGAGAGAGATTATTTTCATTCCAGGTTTTTAAAGGAAGCAGAATTTAACGGAGAAATTATTTTCATAAATATGAGCTTCACAAAAAGGCTCTTTGGGCTTGAATCAACTGCTGAAACACAGGTGTCTGACACCATCTCAGATATTTTTCCTTCCTCTGTCTAGGTAGAAGAGTACAAATCTCAGGAATCCAGTATTATATTTAGAGCTCAGTCAGACATCATATATACCAGGATGTGGTTCAGGTGTCAGTCCATGCCTGGACAATTGAACTGAGTCACCTGTTATTGTATTCCTTCTATTTACTTCCTTTGCAAATGTAAAACTCATTCTTATATTCTGAGAGGAAGTCAGTTCTCTAGCCTTGCTAGATTAATTTAGCATTTTGGCACTGGGCAGTGTTAGGGTTAAGTTCTCTTAAAACTACCAGCTGCCAACCTTTCTTCTTATAAAGCAAAACCTTCAAATACTACTACTAGTGCTAGTTAGTTGCATACTTTCATTCATTTATTTAATTTAGAACCATTTTAAGTCTGCGTTTGAACCATCAGGGAGTTCAAGATACTAGAAACACACATTCTGCTGTGTTTCTCTGTGTAATTTCAATTGTCTTTGACACGGTTTGGAACTCAAATGTATATTTTATTGTTTTGTTTGTTAGTGGGTTCTGTTTGATTGCTTTTTCTTTGATATTTTTTTCATTTTTCATCTCTTCTGTATATACAGATAAAACTTTTTATAAGGGTGATTTTCGTTTAGTTAACTTATGTGTCTACTAGGACCTTCTGCACCTCTGCTGGTCCTGCAGTTGGTACTGTAGTAGTACCAACTATAGGAATTGCTAGTTTGGCTCAGGCCAAACGTTGCAGAGATAAGCATGTACTTGCAATTTCCCCTCTGTTTTTCTTAGAGTCTCGGGAATATTATGTAAAAATTAAGAAGAGTAGCAGTATCACAGATTTGAAACACATGATTTGTTTATTTCCTGCTTCTGAAAGAAAACACTGTACATATAAATACACAGTTCAAAATCCTTGAGTTAGAGTGGTAGAAAAGGCATCTATGACTGAAGAGAAATAAATTATATACTCACATCCTGCAGTAACTACACGAGGGTAAATAAAGTGTAGGCATTACTTCTAGTACCAGTGTGCTTATGTAGCCTAGCAGATACATGAAACAGGAGCTGAACACAGGCAAATGCCTCAGCTGCATGTTTAGTCTCCCCACTGTGCTTGCTAGTTGAATTAGTAGAACTTGTTCGTATGCTACTACTTAGAAATTATAAATCTTTGAAAGTCTTGAAAAGGGTCTTAAATGAACTGTCCAGCTTGCCCTTGGTTTGATTTTGTATAAAACCTACAACAAAACATACCACTATGCTTTACAGAAGGAGGAGAAATAATTTTCTGAAAGTTTTATAGCAAAAAAATGAATTAAGATCACAGTGCTAGTGTGGTTGTATTCAGTTTTTAAGGTTTGTTTTTCTGCCTGAAGTGTGAACAACTTTATGTTGTTGCGAAAAAAGGTAGAATTAATCACCTTGGAGGTGTCATATTTTTTTGATAATATATGGAGTCAGCTCTTAATTCAGACAAAATATTAACACAAAAAAAAGCCACATTTAAGTTTTAGAGAAAGTGCACTTCTACATGTTACTAGACCTTGCATTCATCCTAAGTGTGAAGTAAGTTACTTCATTCATTTGTAACTAATGTAATCAAATAAGTGCAGTTAAGACTGACTCTCTGTTCTTTTTATGTACTATGTTGTCATATTTTCAACAATGTTATCAGATAAATTACTATCTTTCAAATCTTAAAAAAATCATCTGATCTCACCTTTGCCGTATCACATCCCATGTTCTTGCAATTCTGAGGGAAAATTTTGAACTGAAGTTTCATATGTTTTAATGTATTTATATGTGAAAAATCATCGTTTGCCCCAGGAAGCTAGAACTGTGCCTGCTTCTAGAGGGCAGTCCAGTTTGAAATATCCAGCAAACACCTGAATGAAAAAGAAAACGATAATTTGTCCCGTTCTCCTTGTGCTTATAGCTGGGTTTTCCAAATTATTGCAGTGAAGTCACTTCAGTTACTTATGCTGAGTATGTTAATACAGTTCAGTAAATGCAGTATTTCAGTTGTTTTTTCAAGGTTTTTTGAGACCAATCACACTATACAAGAAAGACATAGAGGTCTGGATATTTTGATGTATTAGTATGAGTGCTGTGGGATGAACCTATGATAGATGTAGAGAAGAAATGTAACCTTTATACATTTTTGTTTCCGGTGGATTGAGGAAGACTGTAAAAATCTACTCTTACAGGGGAAAGTTACAATGAAGTAACATCACAAAATCCCCTTCTCTGTGTTCTTCTCCCCTTTTTATGTGGGTGATTACAGGGCATTGATATGCTGGGATTAGTGTATCAGCCATTTAGTTGTTATTTAGATTATAAGAATCTGTCTTATAGTCTAAGATTGTACAAGATTTTACTAAAAAAATCCAGGTAGGTGGCATTTAATAAGTCAATTTAATGCCTTTGAAACAGACTATAAATTAATAATTTGGCAGATGTTTCTGAAGTTAAAAATTATTCCAGTACTTTCTTGTTAATCAGGTTACTTGTGGGTTTCTGTGTTTTTTACCTGTATGAATGAAATATTTCAACTCAGATGATTTAAATTAATTTTAATGCTGAAATTTAAAATTATGCTGTGATATGAAACAATGTGCTGGGTGATGCTGGTGTTCTGTGAGCCTTATTGGATAGCTGTTTGAGTCAGTAGGGGATTTTGAGTGAGTCTACATGCAATACGTTCTGGCAAAATCTCCACAAAATTATTCATAGTTACATTCCTTTTTTTGTGGATGAGATATATAAGTAGGGGTGACTTCATGTTGTGTTGAAGCTTTGATGAAGAAATACATGGATTTAGAAACTGTAGAGAATTCTACCTTGGCCTGAAGTGAGTCTTACATCTGTTCTTATTTCATGTCTGATTCCCTTTAAGTGTAAGTATAGTTTCAAAGAAGTGATAAAAAGAGGATAAAGAAATAATGTGTTAGATCTTGCTGTGAATAAAGTAAAGGGAGGCTGTTTTCAGTCAGTCACATTGGACAAAAGAATAAGGTGTGGCTGTCAGAGTTACTAAATTTTATACAAGTTTCATGATGGGTAAAGAAAAGACGCTCTTGTTTACTTCAGGGAAGCAAAAATCTCACCACAAATAGAAAACCCTCAAGGGGGACAGTATAACAAATACAGATATTATGTGTCTGTTTTATCTGTGATTATAAAGCAAACTACTTGAAGGTGGTGAAATTACTAAGGTGCTTTTGTCCTGAAAAAGGCTGTTAAAAAATACTAGGAGCATTGTGATAAAGGTCACATTTTTGAAAAAATATGGAATATTTCTAAAAATAAATGTTTGGTGACATTTTTATTATTTTATGTAGCATCAGGATGACAATAAGAAAAAGTAAAAAAATATAAGTGTTGAAGTGGGATTGCCCTATGTGGAGTACAGCTGCAAAAAGATATAATGATGTTAAAGGTATTATGTGCTAGAGGTTGCAGGGAGTAAGAGCATGATCATTTTCATTTTGCTTGATGTGATTACAGGTGTTTACGGTTTGAGTTGACTTCAGTGTTACACTGGTTTAACTGAAAGCTGACTTGGTCAAGTAATGTTGTGAACAAATTACACAGGATTTTATTTTTGGATTTTTATTCAAATGAATGGATTTTTATTCAAATTGTGGGTTTGGCTAAATTTCAAATTCTGAGATAGGGAATATACCCTTTGCTTAAGATAGAGAAGTTATCTTGAAGTGAATAAAGATGAAACCAGTTGTAAGCTACATCATATGACTAGATCTGTATAGTAGCAACTATCTTCAGCTCAATTTCAGATAATCCTCTACCCCGAAACAGAGGAAGAGTGTGTATGGAAAAGATGTGGGACCTATGAAATTGAAGAGAGAAAAAGCAGTGAAGGAAACAGACATGAGGCACTGAAGGTGTGGTCTTGAGGAAAGTGAGACATTAAAGGACTGAGGGAGGTGTACATAGAATTTCTGTCCTTGCTATTTCAGTGCTCCTTCTATTTGATCACGGTTGTCTATAGAAGGCAAATATTTTTTTACCTGCGTCCTGACAGATTAGTCTCAAAAAATAACTGCTTGCATCATGAATTTAATTTCATACAAGGAATGGTGTCAAGTTTGTTGAATACCCTGAACAAGAATAAGTAGGGTATTAAAAGTGAAATAGTTAAATTTACGCAAAATCAGAAGTATTTTGTTGAGTTGTTTGGTTTTTTTTAAATTTTAGACTGGACTTCAGCACAATAACCAGATATTGGACTTTTTTCTTAATGGAGAAATGCTATGAGAGTTTGGGATGTTTGTGCCTTTAAGATTCGACTGTCTGGTCTTGGTTGAAGTCTGGAGAGGAAAAATTTTGAGGTTTTCTCTGAAGCTGTAGCAGGCACATTTAAAGTCAAGTTTTCATGGAGTTTGGCTAGAAATGACTAAGTTAGAATTAAGTTGTCAGTGAAGTCCTTGCTTTTAGTAAAGGTTTGTATTCTGCATGATTAAATAGAGTGTAATTGCTGGTGCCTTAATAAAGCAGTGATTGGATATGGGCCCTTGTATATTTTTATTGCTATTCACAGCCACTTGTTCCCCACACATCTACGCCCTATAATCCTTGCTGAGCTTATATCAAATTCTGGACAAGGCAGTTTGTTTTCCGATAGTTTCATACACAATCCTGCAGGTTTAGTATTTGAAGGTAAGAATTAGGGACTCAGCAGAGTTTGTTTACAGGGCATTCTTCTTGTAATTTGCTTTGCAGTAGCAGTTACAAATTGTATGTGTTTTACTTGCCTATTTAAAGTTTATATTATATTTCTATTATAGTTTATATTATAAAATAGTCTAAGATTGTACAAGATTTGTGTTTCAAGAGCATTCTAATTGAATTCTTCCTTATAAAAGTAGTTTTCTTTACAAAATCATTGGTTTATTTGTAATTGTTATAAAGCAGTCCTCTTACCATCTGTTTAAAAAAAGGAAATGCCAAATTAATGTGAAAATGTTACATGTATTTAAAGGTAGAACAGTCACCAGCAACTCCTTGTATATGACTCAACTGAATAGTTGATAGTATTTTTGAAACAGGACAGTTTCATATTTTTTCTGTTCATGATCTCTAAGACCTAAATGTCCAGTGAAACAAACCAAACCAAACAGTTGAGAGCATGCCATAAAAGACAGTATTACTGGTGTGTTTTTAGGAAATTATTTGAATATTTGAATTCCCCATCTCCTGCTTGCAAAGTTATCAGAAAGAGTTAGCACTAACGAGTAAAACTAAACAAAGAGGTGATGCATAGTCTTAATTTAGAGGATTTCAGTAAGGCATTTCTAAATACAGTATTTGCAATATTAGCAGCATGCTGAGCAGGTAGATGGTTTACCTTGCCATATTTGTCCTCTTTCCCTCACATACTTTGCTTTGATTACAACAAAAAAAGTTCTAAATTCAAAAGCTGGAAGCTTGTTAGCAATATTTATTAATTTCTGATGGCCAGATCATTGAAAGGAAGAACCTATGCAAAGTTTTCTAATCTTTACCACTGTAGGTCTTTGGTGTCTGAAATACAGCACTTCCCCACATATTGCTGGAGGGAAGCAGATTGACAAACTTTTAACCAGTTAGCTATTATCAGGGTGGCACATATATATATATTTTTTCAATATTAAATAATTTCAATATTTGTTTCTTAAGCTTAGAAACAAATCATAGATATACCAAGGTACACATTTTAGGTAGAAATATTAAATCAATCTTCACTTTGTCCACTTTGTCTTCATTATTATAGGATCTTCTGCCCAGAAAAGATGAAACTCTCTTACGATTCTCTGGTGACTGTAGCTGAAAGATCCTTGTGGTCTTTCTTTAATGATGTTGGCAAGTTTTTTGCTTGATCTTGCAACCTAGTCTGTCAGACTTCTTAAAAGAAACTGCCCCTCAGTCCTAAATAGACTGCAGTTATTGAATCTGATATTCAGAATTACGATGTCCTTGCTTTAATTGTTTAATTAGGGTTTAATTCAGAGGGTTTTTTAGATTATGAGAACTTTGAAACATTATCATGCCTGTGAATTTCATGGTCTTGTGAGGGGTAGAATGTGGAAATGAGTTTAATAAAATCTGTTCTTTCAGCACATAAATGAAATGCTAACTTTGTAAAAAATAAGGATTTTTAAATTTTTTATTTTTTGAGCTACCTTGACAGAAATATATTTTGACAAGATTCTATAGCTAATTGTGTGCTGGCAATTTATATACAGACACGAATGGAACGGGGCTACTGTGAAAAGCATCTTGAGCTATTTATTTTTCAGCAGCAGTCTCATTATGTGGTTATGGCAATGAAGCGGTGCTAACAGCTCACTGTTCAGGCAGCAGGCCAAAAAATTTAATGTTACAACGTCTCATATAGCCATCTTAGCCAATTACACAAAGCAAAAGCATATTGACAGTAGTTCTATCCAATCAACATAAGCACACGTAGCTTTGGTTAAAACAATACTTGCTTACACTCGAATACAAAGCCCATTTGTAAGAGACAACGAATAAAGCTCTATTCATAAGCATAACCTTCTTAATATCTGCTAGATAAACTTGTTGCAACTCAGAAAGCCAAACTATGCAGCTCAATTGTTCTATTTCTCATGTCTTCTCTACCGCTTAGATATTTTTTCTGCTGTTTTAGCACTGTTCACTATCCTGCTGTAACTGAGACCTGTCTTTTTACCACCTTCCTAGAACCCTCTGATTTTATGGATTCCCACACTAACCAGTTTTTCTGTTTCTGACTTTTGGAAGCTGCTGAGCATGTTTGTGCCCTATTGATAGCTAGCGTAATTCACCATCTCTAAAAAGCAAATTATATTTCATTTCAAACAGAATTTTAGTGTTAATAATGACTATCACTGGGTCCTGGTAGTCTCCTGCATTTTTTTGAGTCTGCGCAATGTATGAGAAGTGCTACATGTGTTTTTGTAGGCAGATTTGTAATTTCTGTGAGCCAGGTATTCTGCCGTGTACTGATCAAGTACTTGCCTTGTGAGTGGAGAGAGTTGTGAACTTGAACGGAACTGTTCAATTGCTTGTGAACGTGGGTCTGCACAATCTAATGCAGCGATAGTCTATTAACTTTGTATGGAATAAGTCTAGAGAGTGAAGTGGATTTTTTTTACCCTGACTTTGTGGCTGAACTCCGGTATGTAACCTAGTCAGTACTTAGTTTCTTAAAAATGATGTGTCTAGCGCATAATGGCTAATTTAGAGTAATGTGGAATTTTACTGACTGCTGTGCTGCTTATAAAATTGTTACAAAACAGTTTGACTTGTAAAAGCTTTGAATCCAACTAGAATAAATTTAATGCGACTGCCTTTAATTAAATTTGCTTAATTTAAATAATGTAATTTGTATTGATTATGCTTCTGCAGTTCATTTGGATTTTTGTTTTTAATTAAGATTCAGTAATCTTGTTTTACCTTCCAGAGCTATTCATAAAATGACTGTGAATAAAAAGCATGTTAATTAAGTTAACACTTTCATAAATTTATTAAACCAAATGCATGTAATATTTTTTTTCCCTATGAAGGTATCGTATACAGAGGAATACTTATTAGAAGGACAACAATGGAATTTTACTTGAATTTATCTTTTGTCCCCTTACCAAATCCAACCTGAATAGCCCTCATATAGTCCCCAAACAGGGTGGGTATTTTTTGCTCCACTTGCCTCAGAAGCTGCCAAGGCTACCTTCTGAAGCTGATGGAATGGTTACTAACGTGCAGCAGGACCCTGTAACTTTCTTGGGCATCCTGTAACTTGCTGTGGAGCCTCTCCCTATCAGCTAGCACACGTGCAGCACTGAAACAGGCTCAAACTCAAATGCTCCCATAATCATTTTCTGGCAAGGGGGTTTCCCACTGATAGAACAAACTGCCTATGTCGAGAGTAATTCAGAATGAAAGGCTGGCTGTATCAACTGAGGCCATAAATGCTGTGCTAAGATTTATTGCCATTACTTTGGTTTCTTCCCCTCTCTTTGTTAGGACTACTAGCAGTTTGAAAAGGAAGCTTAAAATAAGTTTAAGTCAAGGTGATATACATGCATTTTCTTATGAGCATCCAATGAGAAATGTGCAATTTAGGTCTGCATCTGTGCATGTGAAGGAGAAGCCATGTAAAGTGAAGGCTACTGGAAATGTCAAAGGGGAGATAAGATGAAAGCCTGGCTGTAGAGCTAATTATAGGCATTTGCCATGTACCTTAACACTAGACTGAAAAGCTGTAGAAATTCAGCTAGTTGAGTTCACAGAGGTCTACGCAAATACTTGTGCAGACAGTTCTAAGTGGTAGCCTTAAACACCAGGTTTTGAACTTTAACATTTAGTTTACCTGAACTCATTCAGAAAGATTCATCTGATGTTGTCTCACTAAGTCTTTTTTGTTCAAAGTAACTATTTCAGCTACTGGTAATGCAGTGGTACCAAGTAAATTCTGTCAGATAATTTGTCATAATGGAAGACCTTCTCCCTCTCTACCATTGTCTGAAAGCACCTGAAAGTGAGGTGWGGGTTGGGCTTTTCTCTAAGTCACAGGTGATAGGACAAGAGGAAATGGTCTCAAACCAGGGGAGGTTTAGATAAGGTATTATCACACATATCCTCATGGAAGGTGTTCTCAGGTATTGGCCAGGCTTCCCAGGGACCTTGGCAATGCTAAGTTAATGGTTGGACTTGATTATTCTAAGGCTTATTCAAAAGTAAATGATTCTATGTCAGAGGAACAGCTCAAAAAACTGAGCTAATTACACTTCAGTGTTATAGCTGGGACCAAAATTATATGGGATTTTGACTAACTAGCAGTTTGTGTCCTGAGGTGCTTCCTGGGCTCTGATTTGGTGATTATATCTTCTCAGATTTCATTTGCAAATGGATTGTTGGTACATTCTGTTATTCTTTATAATAAAATTATAGCAGAAAGTAAGTCTGGGAGTTTTTCCATGAGTTCTTTCTGCAGTTACCATTATTCCTGCGTTTATTCATAGGTTTGAAAGATAGTTAATAGTAAAATAATCTTGCTTTCTAAATTGTTTCTTCAGTGGCTTTGTACGTGGGCACAGATTCGTGTTTGCCTAGCCTGTGGTTATACATGCCTTTGAAATTTATATGTGATTAGGCATTTTCAAAGTAATTAAAAGTGGTGTTGAGTTAAAACATTTTGAAGCAGCATAGTTGCTTCTTTTCCATATTTATTAATCTCTTACTTCCCTAAGATAATGCACAGTGCGTCTCCCTGTCATTACTGTAAACTGCTAATTGTACTTATTTGTTATCCTTGTGTCCTGCTAACCAAGATGATACAGCAAGAAGTACCCAAATCTGTGTTTAAAGTATTATATAGATGCACTGTTTGCAATTTGCAAGTATTAATGAGTCTATTTTTATTAAACAATAATGAATTTAGAACTTTTCCTTAAACAATCAGCAAACATTTATGTTAGAAATACAATTGATAATGAAAATCCTTTGTTTTTTGCCCTTATGTAACTTATATGTGAATTAGTTGGTTACTTAAAATAATGCTTGAACTATATAACATCGCTGTCTCTGTTCTGTTTTGTCACCAGTGGTAAAAAATTGAAGATATATGAATGGCTGCTAAAAAACAGCAGAGGATTATTCAGAGGATCACGTTGAATTCTGTTGATACTCTGAATCTTAAAAAACGAGATACAAGAAGTTTACTGATAATGTAGGGCTTTTGAAAGCAGGTTAGAATTGATACAGTTTTCTCAAAACTGATTATTAATGACAATGATCAATTAACTGTTCTCTGCAAAGTCTGAAATACTGGTAATTTGCAGAAGAAAAGTGTAAAGTCAGGTAACATACAGCAGTTCTTTTTTTTTGAAGGCTTCCCTAGTGTGTAAAATATACGCAATTTCTTGAAATTTTAAATGTAGTGAAATGAGGAAAAAATTTTTTTAAAGACTTTTCTCTTTTNTTTAAAAGTAAATCTACAGTCTGTTACAGTAGTTCTCAGGATTTTGTTGCTTTAAGAAATATGTTTTTACTGGTATGTTACAATGGTTTATTATAGGCAGAAACTTAATACAAGTTGTTTGCTGGACATGAATGCATTATTTAAAGTCATAACAAGTGAAAATAAGAGTTGTTTTAGTGTTATTAATGCATTTACTCTTACAAGGAACATTCCTTTATGAGGAATAAAGGAATGTTCCTTTATTCCTTTACAAACTGGGCTGTGTTTATAAGCAATCACGTATAGTGAAGGAATTGAAATTATATTCTAAAGAAACTTAATTTGCCTTTATTTGTATTTAGAAATCACTGAAGAACTTTTATTTTTCACCATACTATGGCATGGTGAGTTAGCCTGCAAGGTCTCAGTGCAGAGGAAAGTTACTCACATTAAATGGTGTTTGAAATTTGGGATATGTTCAGGTGGAAGATTAATCTCCGCTACCTTTCTTACGAAAGGTTGAACCATATGAGCTTCTTAAGTCCCTTCTCTGTAAGACTAGACTTGAAATTTTACCTTATAGCATATTTATAGAAACAACATGAAATGTAAACAAAATAAGAGTTAATTATATTACATAATTATATAATAATTGCATTGTAGAAATATATAATATCTATTGGATAATATATTTAATAATATGGAGATAAATGCACATATAGTACATTTATAGTACATTAGCTTTCTAGGGTAGTTATTTAAGGGGTTTTTTGTGAAAATAGTGGTCAGGAGTATAGTAACAAAATTAAAAAGGTGTTCACTTTGGCAATTTGATTTGCTAGTTGACTTTTATTTATGTCTTTGACTTTCTATTATGTCTTTGATGTATCATTTTGACAGCTGAATATTTTTGTTTAGTCACATCGCTTACAAATGTTAGTTGATAAACTGCCTGCTACTTAAGAAAGTTAAGTAAATACTAGTATTGTCATGGTATCTATTCTTTTTTCCTTTTCAAATGGTTCTTGTAGCTCTCTGGTATATAAATAAAATATGTGTAGGGGCAAGACAAAAGTTAGAGAAAATCACAACTTAGTGTTCTGTTTTATATTGTCTTAAGCTTGCCAAATGTTGGTGAAAGAGGCTTTTAAAATGGGAATAATGAAGAAAACTTGATGTTAAGATGAACACAATTCCCTTTTACTTAGTATGTTGTAGGTACTATTTCTTTTTGTTTGTTCCATTTTACCTCAGTCCTGAGCCTTTCTGTGGTTTAAACAAAATGAAAAGGATATTTTTAAAACATCCTATTGAAAAAATGCAGGATTGTTGTTTATATGCTGAGAGACCATACTGCCTTGTTTCCAAGGTGATATTATGCTGTGTGTGCTGCTAATCATACCTCAGGCAGCATAGAAAGGAATCAGAGGCCTGTGTAGATACATGCTAAAATAGTGTGAATTGAGATGAAATTACTTAGTGTGATCTAATGGACACATCATAAAACTGCAGGTAATGTAAAGAATTTGTTTTAGCAGGACCAAGAGGTTTAATGCTGGAATGAAATTTAGACTATCATATGATCTACCTGAGCCTTTCAAAGTATGTCTAACTGTATCTGCACTGCTGTTAATTTGAACTGTTGGCGGCTTACAGTTCTCTCTGGCTCCAGCAGATGTTAGTGACATATTGGCATTACCAGCAGTAAGCTGTACTATTAATAAAAAAAAAAGTTTAAAAGGCAGCAAGAATTTATTCTAACTAATGATTAAAATATTTATAAATGTGAATATGTTTAACCAATATAATATCTGTAGGCTTTATAAGAGCATACTTGTTGATCTGTAGTTTAAGTAACTATGTTTTGTCATCAAACAGTCTGTACAGGCTGAAAATAGTGTTCTTTCCTAACTGCTTATATGTTGTTCCTTTTTAAAATCAGCCTTTTAAAGTCCGTGTGGAGAAGATTGATTTTCTTATTGATAAATTAAATATAATTTCTTACTCATTTTGAGGAAAAAATGGTGAACAAATTGAATGGAATTACTGTTTTAATATGGTAATTAATTTAAAGTGAGATCATGCAGGTAAATCTATCTTACCGTAACATGAAATCAGCAACATTTATTTTTCAACTCTTTCTAACATTTGCATCCTTTATTGTCTTTGGATCTCTTTTATATTGGGTTTTTTTTGACAAGTCTTTGTAAAACAAAAATTTGTGATGTCTTGGAATTATATAATAACAAAACAAATATTTGCGTTTCAGTAACAGATGTTACTGATATTCGTAGTGGAGCACAAGCTCTGATTTTATATCCAGTTTTAGCTATTCATCAGCAGAGGGCAATGTAACTTCATACATTTCCTTGAAAGGATTTAATTTGTTCATCTTTTTATTTCTAATTTTAACGAAGGGAGCACCTACTTCTAAATACTGAGAAAATATGTGAACTCATGATGAAAAAGCAATGAGCTGTAGTATTAGTATTCCTTATGCACTTTCAGAAGCCTATATAAACTTCCTGGTAGTTGTACTCTGTGGGATGTGTTCCCTGAGTTCATAAGCAGGCAGAAAATGTCCTGACTTTATGGAGATAGCAAAACGTATTTTTACTTTTCTACTGGATTAGCTGATACACCCTCAGCAATTAGTTCACATGCCGTTTCAGTGGTCTGTTTGTTTGTTTTCTTTTTTGTTTAGGACTTCTGTTTGTTTATTCTGGGACATGTGTATTTTTTCCCTTAGGACAGTCTCATGCAAAGCTTGGCATGCTTTTTACATCTATTTCAGTTTTGTTGTAAGATTAAATCCCTCATGAAGGGAGAACTTGTAGTACTTGATAGTCTCAGTACATGTGTTGTAAATTAGGTGTAGTGATAAGCTGTGCTGTAATAATTAAGAAAAACTAGATTTAGGCTCTCATTTCAACTCATTCATTCCACATGTTAGAAGAAGAGTCTTGTTTTATGGCTGGAGTGGTAAAATGAGCCTTTGCTCTCCTTAGGAAGCATGTGTACAATAATCTTTTAGTATACACTGTGTTAATACTAATATATTGTGTGCTTTGATTTTTATATTGCCATTTAAATTTCCATTTAATTCTTCTTTCAGGACGTGTCAGGAATCCTAAAATGGATGTTCCTGTGTGGCAATTTTTTTTTTTGAAAGTCTGCTTTCCTATTTCTAATGCTCTTGAGGCATATTCAGAAAGACTTCAGACATATGGTTTCTTGTTTTTCATCTTCTCCTTTGGGCATCAAGCATTCAATGAGTCTACTTTACTGTCAGAGCATAAATACAGTTCCTGCTAACAGCCTGGGATAGGCAGCATTTACCAGTGTTAAAACACGAGGCTAGGATTGAAATATTTTGTTGTTCAGCTTGGCTCACTGAATGACCTTAGGTAGTAGCATCCCTCTCTTTACTTTTGTTTGAAATGCATGGGATAACGCTGGCCTACTTCTATTACTGAAATTGTTTTGAAGATTAATTTGCCTCTCTTTAAACTGTAATATTTAAATTGCAAAGAACAATAGAACTCCTTTAGGTATTGTATGTAGATAAAAATGGTAAAACAGATCATAAAGAATATATGTATTTGGTATAACACAGCTTTTGCATTTATTTTTTTTTTGCACAGGTATTTGTGCTTGTGTTCCAGTTCGAGATCTGCCCCTAATTATAGGATTTGATTAAATCATTCAGTCTTTTACACTATCACACTGATGCAAAATGGGAATAAATTCAAATCAACTTCAGCAGGTATTGAAGTCTTAGGCTAGGATACCTAAATGCTAATAATAATTACTATGGCTTTAAAAATTTATTTAGAAAAACCCTACGGGATTTTCATCCATAAATACAGTGCTGATTATGTGGTTATATGTTGCAACATGCACTAATGGTTAATAAAATAAAGCATTGTTAGATGGCTGAAAAGAACACAGTATCTATGCAACTGTAACCGGCATCATGTAAGTTAGATAAGTAGTTTAAAAGTCACTGTTCTAAAGTATCTTAGGCTTTTCCTTTACTCTAAAAAGATTAATTAAAAAAAAATCATTAGTTGCAGGGAATGTAAAGACAGTTTCACAGAAATCTCCAATTGATGATTTTGTTTTCCATTCTAACTGGATTAAGTGGGAAAGAAGAAGAAGTTAGCACAATAAATCAGATGCCGTTCAGACCTAAACCATTGTCAGCCTTGGTGATGTATCCAAGCATGTGTGTGTGAAAATTTCCTGTGTCTCCATAGAGAATAATGTCTTGAAATGTAATAAATAGATAAGTTATCATATTACCTTAGCTTTAGACGCTTGGCATTATGCCATCCTCTAAGACAAAAAGACAATTCCCTAAAAATTTTGATGTTTAAAACATCCTTGTTGTTAAAATGTTAATAATCAAATATGTATGACACCACTTTTATAATAAAAAGTTATAATTGATACTGAACAAATCAGAAAAGAGCTTTATCTTGAGGACTGTAGAACAGGTTGAGATGTAGCTAATTTTATTAGGCACATTTTCATTGAAATATAAAGTACCCAGATAGCTTTTTTAACATGGTGATTGATGGCTAATGAGCTTAGTGTAGATGTTCTTCAGTTATAATGTACTAGGTAAACTTTCAAAACGTATTGCCTTAGTTACCCCTGTCTCAGCAGCAGACATTTTATTGTGTTGGAAAATATGGTTTGTGAAGGAAGTTAGTAAACTAGTCATGAGCAAATGTATCTGTAGCATTTTTCTCTGATTGTTTGTTAGAACCTACTTTTAAACTGAAGTAATGATGTGATAAGCTTGTTGTCAGAGATAGATATATTTTGACCTGGTTATTGCATAAGAGTTTGTTTTAGATAGTTCTACCTAAACTGGTCATGTCTAAATTAATAAGAGGTTTGTTGTTCATTTTTTTTTTTTAACTTCATGTCTCGAACTTTATTTAGCTATTTGTATAATCAAACACTTCTCCAAGTGTGGAGATTTTTGGTTTGTTTTGGTGGTCTTTTTTTGGTTTTTTTTTTTTTTTAGTAATTTCTGTGGCTTTGGCTATAACTGGAGGTATATATTGTCATTCTCTTATTCTGTGTGTTCATGGAATGGCATAGATTATTATGATAAAATCATTCTTGCCCAAAATATGCAATATTTCTCTTTAGAACTGTTGGATAGCAAAAGAAGTAACAGGCGTTCTGTCAGGGCTTCTTTTTGTTGTTGTTTTTTATTTTTCTTTTTGTTTTTGTTTTTTTTTCTTTTTGTTTTTCTTTTTGTTTTTCTTTTTGTTTTTCTGTGCGTCTCCTCTGCTTGTCTCCTTTGTTTCCTTTCCCCATACCTTTTTTTGTTTGTTGACGTTCTTGAGAACAGTATTGTTTCAGATTTTTTTCTTACAGAAGTAATGGGGGAATTTTAAATTAACTTGTTCTCCATTAGTTTTCTGATCTCAAAACTGCTAAATCAATTTTTATTGTCTTGATTATGTAACTCAAAAAGCTGTTCATAGGTCCTTTGGGAATAGAGCTTTTTTAGGTGACAAGAGTTGTGCCACCTGCCTCTTATGAGGTGGTTTGCAATTTGAACACAGCACTTGTTCAGCTGTTCTTTTGGACACTGAAATGAGAAGGTAAAAATTCAGTACACTTTCCCTTCACCTGTTCAGGTGCGGAATGTACATTTTGAGAAACATGGTTTCCTAGAAGTGTTAAGGTGCTTGAATACCTCCTTTGGGTTACCATCCTAAACGATACATCCCTTCTTGCCTTGAAACAAGCTGGCACAGGAAGTAATCTTAAAGAAAATTAACATTTAGTTCTCACATGACTGACAGTCTTGATTCATCTTGTTCCTGGTTTGCATTTCTTTGCTCATACTCATTTGCACATCTGTGCTCTTTTTGTACTTTACTGAATATATGTGCAAGCTGCATACTACATGTATGACGTATTTGTAGATTTTGGTGTTCTAATGATTCTATATTAAATAATTTCTTGAAAGAAGGTAAAACATGAATTGAATTCTGTATATGTTGCTGAGAAGAAAGGGAAGGTTTTTGAAAAGAAGCCTGTACAAAATAGGGTGAGGGAAGTACTTTTCCCTATTTTCTGCATAGAGAAGAAGAGATGCTTGGGCCTGAAGTATCGGTTCTCCTACTGCACCTTGGTCTTGGGAATCCCATGCCAAAAAGCGACATTTTCTGCATTGCATGCTTTTGGATACCTATTATATTCTACTGTCCTTAATGCTGTTTTCAGGTCTGATAGATACTGAGTAATTTGGTAAATGGATTTTTGATATGTACTTGAATAGAAGGAAAAGCTGACCTGTAGCTACGTATCTACATTGTACAGATTCCCAGAAGGGAGCATTATGGTGACTAATGAGGGGAATACGGCACTCCGTTTCCAGTTTCCTGCCAGTTGGCAGCATGAAGGTGCTGTGATATGAATAAGGATGTTTAATCCGGAATGCCACCTAAAAATTAAATGAAATCTTATGCCTCACATGAGGAAAAGAATGAGGTCGTGTGCAAAGTCCATTTTCATTGAGTTTGAACATAGTATTCCCAAAGTCAGGAGGAGACAATAGGTTTTTTTTTGTAGTGGGATTTCACGTTTGGTTTTGCATCAGG
Organism: Cardinalis cardinalis; assembly: GCA_014549065.1. Classification (NCBI taxonomy): domain Eukaryota; kingdom Metazoa; phylum Chordata; class Aves; order Passeriformes; family Cardinalidae; genus Cardinalis; species Cardinalis cardinalis. The sequence continues at coordinate 262,942 of JACDOX010000161.1, read as the reverse complement.
GTTTCTGCTTCCTATACAATATCTTTGGTGTAGCAGTTTTCAGATTGGACTTCCTTAAAATTTATTTTTAAATGGGTTTTATATATGGACTTTATATTCTTAAAGTGCAGTTGTTTAATTGGTTTCAAACTTTCTCTGTTACCAGAAGTACAGATGGTGGAAATTGCAGGACAAAAGTGAATATGAATTTGGTTTTTTTTCATATTTCTAATTGTAGGACTGTTAAAAAAAGGTTTTTATTTGAATTTTTATCCTGACATAATTTTAACTGGTTTTTGACTATTAATTTGGTAATATTTTAGATTTAAGCTTAAAAAAGGATACGCTGTATCATGTTTGCCATATTTTCTCCTTTTAATGATGTCCATGTTTTATGACAGCTGATAATTCATTTCCAAATCAAATTCTCTTCTCTGCCTGAATCTATTAGAGCATGTTAAGAAAATGCTATTTGGTGCATGTTCTCTGAGGCTATAGTCAGATGTCTCTTTTTTTCCTTCAGTTTTGCTGTCTTAATGGGAGTAATCTCAGCACTGCTGGGTTCCTTGGCATTTTTTAATAAAATCCTTGCTCTTATAGAAGCAGATACTTGGCAGAAAATAGAGACAGTCTTTTTATTTTGCTATGATAATACCTAAGAGGGATGAGGCCAACTAAATTTGTTTGAAACAAACAAAGGAAGTGTTGGAAGAAAAATCTGAACCAAGTTTCATGTTCTTTGAAACCAGACTTTGCTATAAGTCTTGATAACTTTTTAAATATTATTTTAAAACATTTGTTCATATGGAAAGAGAATTCAAATGTTGGGGAAAAATCACTGCAGTGACCTTTAGCCCATTGCTGTGTTTAAGATTAATCAAAAGGAGATATACTATTATCCTGTATTTATTTTTTTTTTAAATTAGGGACTTTGTTATGTGTCAGCCAAGCTTAACTTCAAATGGATATTCACACACACACCTAATCAATAATGGTTGAAAAAATTCACTGAGTAGAAACTATTTGTATAATTTTATTGCTGTCTTGCTGAAGGTAAGATATATTAAAAAAATGAAGATACACTTTTGAGAATGTAAGATCTTCCACATACAACTGTATTTCAAGGAACAGTTTTAAACTTTTTTCCAACAATACAAATCAAAATGTTGATCACTTTCCAGAAACTGTTTAGGGAATATGGTTATTCCTTAAGAGCATGTCCCAAGCAGCAGAAAAATGGTATTGATGATTTGCTATTCATCTTTGCATTTTATGTGCTTGGTGCTGTGTGCCAGCATACTGTCTTTACATTTTAATTCTAGGTGTTTAGGTAAAATTTATATGGGAAGTCTGCAATACAGGGAAACTGTGTTAGAGTTCAGTCAGTTCTGTGTGATTTGTGTCTTGACCGTATACGTTCTATTTTGGAGTTTCCTAGACTAATTGTGGTTAGATATTTTACTTGGGAATGATTTTGAGGCAGAGATAGCGCCTTTTTTGTGATTTTATATTATGTATGAAACCGTGCTACCAAATCTCAGTCATCTTCCAAAGACTCTGTGAACCCTCATTTAATTCTTTGCAATTTAGACTAGAATTAGCTTGTATACATGTAATTTTTAGCCTTAGTGTGTTAAAAAATGAAGGAAGTTCCTGATGGGGGCTTTTAATGGCTTAAGTTATGTAAACTATTCTGTCAGTTAAAAAAATATCCATTCTCTAAACATGTCCAATATATTTTTTTCAGTAAAAGCTCTCAAGAGGGATTGAGAGGAGAAGTAGGTAGTTCAAAATACTTTGCCTCTAAACTGATCTAATGCACTTTGTTTTCTGAGACACCTGATGCCAGTGGCACAGCTCGTTACAAGTTTATTCATAAACTTCTGACACCTATATAAGAAGAGCAGAAATACTGAATAAAAGCATTATTCAGCATTTCTTTAGCGTAGCCCTTTAATTAGTTAATTACAGTGTACTTATTTTAATTATGTCCCTTGGGACATAATTAAGGGACCAGCCTTGATTGACAGTGACATCTTGGTTTACGTGACCTGTTTGATTTCTGGACATAATTTTCATCTTTGCTTTAAGTTCAGGTGGGTCTTACACTGGTTATAGGATGTTGGAAGTAAGGTTCTTTCCATTGTTTTTTTTATGGAAGGTGTGCCTGTTACAGCTTCCTTCTGGGTTTTGCTGGGGGTGTCTGACCTTGTGAGCATGAGCTTGTATGTTTTAAACAGTGTCCTTGTGTGGGGCTGTAGCCTGGTGAGACGAGCATGGAGAAAGGGGCTCATTGCTTGTACCTTGGTGGTGAGTGACCATACTCAGAAATGGGTCACACAGTGATATTTGGCACAGAATTTACACATGTTTATCTCTGTGGCTGTAACCAGGCTGAGAATTATGTAGATACACAGTGTGTCTGTTAAAGTGCCCATGCAGTTTGACATCCTGTGTGCAAAAGTGTTCTGGGATTGAGACGTTGTGCACAGCAGAAGGTGATAGATACTCAGATTAGTGAATGGTACTGTACCCAGAGCCCTCTCTATTGCATGAAGTTCCTTGAGGCATTGCATAGTTTTTCCTCTTTGGAACACAGCTTTAGCAGCAGTAGAAAAAAGATAAAAGAACAAAAAAGAAAATAACTATTAAGCAACAGATGGAAAAGGTAGGGGAATAGAGATAATGAGAAAAATGTGGGAAACAATGAATACAGAGAAAATAACAAGAGGGAAAGTGGTCTGGGAAGAATTCTGTCTTTAAAAGTACATAATTGTGGGAAAGGAGGTTGGGATTTTTATTTTATTCTGTATCTTTCTGTGACAGAAGTGTTTATGTGCATTGATAACTTCAGTTTTAATAAATGCTTAATAAAATTTGCGTGCTCTGTTTAAATGGCAGTGTTAGTGGCTTAGGCTGGAATTCTGCATACTTTCTCTGTCCATTTTGCTTTGTGCACTGTATACAAGCTTGTTGAAGCTCATTATACTACTGTGTTTGAAAGTCTTGTTCTTTTGTTTTCTCCATGACTGCTCCTTGATCATAAAGAAGCACATTATGTCTCTGTGAATAATTGAAAGCATTTTTACTTTATTCTGGCACTGTGCTCTTTTCTTTACATGCACTGCTTATTCTTATTTTGTCATTCAAGAGGTGAGTGAGACCTTTATCGAAATGATTATTGGCCATCAAGCAATAAGATAAGTTCTATTTGCAATTTGCCAAATCAGCTATTATCATAGCTGCTAAAGCTTAGTATGTATTTTAGATTAAAATAAATTTTTTGAACTGCTTGTTTCTATTTCTTAAAAAAAGAAAACAGTTTCTTAAATTTCACCCATAATTTCTTAAATAGACATCCAGTTAAAACTGGGAAGATTTCTTTAGTGTAACTTAAAACAATGAGAAAATACTGCCTTTTTATCAGTAACATTTAATAAATTAATCCTAAGTAACAGGAAGAGCTATTTCATGTAACAACGAAGAAGACCTAAAAAATCATACCTACTTTTATGGGGATGAGTATTTTAATCCTACGTGTCACATTTGTAATGAGTGGCTTTGTTTATTCCAACTTTACTTATATAATAATTTTTGTGGAAAACATTATTCACTGAATCATGAAACAAACAGTAAAACTATCGCCTGCGTGTTTTTGTATGAATTTGCACAGAGGAATAGTAAGAGCTGTAATTTCCACAGAGAGAGCTCTACATTGGTAGAAAAAAGGGACGTATTTGCTGATTTCTTAATAGAAATTTCTGGAATGGGGTAATTTTTGAAGAAGACTCACAAGTATGAGCATGTTGACAAGCTTTAGTGATGCTGCTGGTAATGAAAATACATTTGAGGAATTCGTGATACAGCATCCGAGAAAGGAGATGTTTACTAGAAGGCAAACAAAATAAAAAGCAATGCTAAAGAGGTGAGAGAAGTGGAAAGTAGGTGTCTTTCCTAAGATACATTTCTTAGGCATTACTGGGATGTAGTATGCTTTTGTTTTGCATTTAACAGAATTAACTTACTTTGTAGATGCAACGAGTGAGAGGTTCTAAATAATAAAATGATAATAGAATGTAAAGTATGTCTTTAGTGAAGGTGCTTTTTTTTCCTGAAAAGGTGACTTAAGCTATCAGACCAAAAATAACATTTATTAAATGTGAATAAAAATATTAGCAGAGAAGGGAAATTAAGGATTCAAACATATTTGACCAAGAGGATTAAATGCAGTGTATTTGGAGTTAATTTGAACTAGTAGATTCCTTGAATTCATTTTTGTTTAATTTAATTGCTATGATAATTGCTTAAATTGTATGTGAAGTGATTCACTAAGACTTCAGAAGACACTTAGTATTAAAAGAATTTTCATACTTTACTTTGAAATCCGGGTCCTATGTTTGACTTCACAAGTTCTAGGAAAGATGTGAGCAATCCATTTTACTTTTCTTTGAAAGCAAAAGTGCTATGGATCATTCAGCTTCATTTGTAACAACTTTCAGGTATGAAAAAGCAGCAGTATCTGACCATTTATGTATGCAGTCTTCTTTTTGTTATTTATTCGAGAAATACATGTGATCAGAAAAAGCAGGTTGCTAGGCAGAATATGTTCTCTTTAACAGTGTAAAATATGTTGCATGAAGGAAAAGAAAAATTAAGCTCAGTGGTTTTTTAATGTTTACAATTATTTACCATATTTTACTTTCTGTTGTAGTAAATTCCTAATAGTATTAGGTGTTAAGAGTTAAATGCTGATTTTTATGTAAATAACTTGAGTAAAAATATAACAGGAGTAAATAGACTGTGCATTTTAAAAGGAGTTTTGTTTTTATCATTGGAGTGCTAAAGGAAAAGGTTCTTSAGGGCATGTAGGATGAGAAAAATCATCCTACCTGATATTAGAAATTTCTTGGTGCTATTTTTAGCATTATCAGTGTGTCTTTCTTAGGTGCCTTAGGGAAACTAATGTTTACTTTTCATAAAGCTCTGATGTGATAATCCAGTCATCTTTCTACTGTCTAGTGGATTCGCTGTGCAAAGAAGATGCAATATCTTGTATTATGGGAAAAGATATTTATTTGTTGATGGGGTGGTGAGGTCTTCTTTTGGCCAATGACAGCAGAGAACTTTTGTGAATTAGGCTTATGTACACTTCTAGAAACACCAGAACATACCTGCCTGGATATTTAGGTTGTAAGTACTTCTAAAAATTACTCTTCAGGAGGATTTTTTTTAACTTCAGATTATGCATTAGATTTAAGTCACCTCCTGTATTTTATCACATTCCAATTGCTAAAAATACTTACACATGAGGAAAAAATATGTTTGGAAACAAAGATACTAAATTTCTCCTTTAAAAAGACACTGAAATATAGGTTAATTAGATAAGCTTTTCTAGTGCCATACTTGTGATACAAGTGCATGAATGAATAAACTGTGTTCTCTACAGAGACAGTATAATCTCTAGGGTGCAGTCTAGACTATTTAGGTGCAAACATTTTCAATTTGGTTACATAAATGAGATAAGTAAAACCTGTAAGGATATCTCTCAAGGCTGTTTTAAAAAATAGGGTCGGGGCTTTTCATGATGTGTGCACCACACATTTTACAGTATTTGTATTGTAAAATTTCTTACACTCATCCTATGTAATTTTCCAGCAAAAAGAAAGTTTGGCACATGGTTCTTCTTCAACATATAGGTTATTAGCATGTAAAAATTATATTGTTTTCAATTGTTTACTCATTCTCCATTGTTGCTTTTGTATATTGTTTGTGAGCATAAATTCTTCCTGTGCATGTCTGAGCTGCTCCAGTGCTGAGAGGTAGTGATATTACAGTCTTGGAGATTTTCTAAGAATACATTTGTCATCTTCACCATTCTCTTCTGCATTTTGGTTTTCCATTCAAATGCTTCATCCAGGTAGACTTAGAAGATTCCAGAAAGTTGCAAAATTCTTATGCTAGAGCTGCAAAACCTTCTTGTAGAAATCTGGTGTGACCTGATGGTCAAACTGTCTGGTTGACAAGAGGAGTGATAGAGTGGCTCTGGTGGGGCCCTGGCATCCAGCTGAAGTCAAACCCGCAGAACCATACATTTCTGATTGAGCAACCACAATTAGAAATGTAAAAAACCCAAAAAATTTACGGTACACTAAAATGAAGATGCCTTGAATTCATTCAATTGGGTGAAATACTGCTTGGTGTGAATTCAAGAGGGCCTTTTCAGTCTGCTGTGATTACATCTGTAATCATCTTGTACAGATGCTTTTTAAAAAGGTAGTGTGCACAAATGTTCAAATTTCTTCAAAATTCATTGCTAAGATATTTCAAAGTAATTATTTTAGCAAACATAACACAGTTCAGCTGCTGTAAGATGTTACACTTTTGTTGAGATGCTTTACTGTAAGATTTGCTACTTAATTTGCATTTAAAAAAATTTTTTGTGCTTTTTTTTTAAGTAGGTGTTTTCATGAAGAACCTATCATACTCATAAAAACAAACCAAACATACTTCTACATAGTGTTTCACAGACAAGTGCTTGTGAAATGTCAGCCTAAGATTTTCAGACAATTCATGTATTTCGACATGACTGCATAACAGCAAGATATGGGGTACTTTTTGTTGTTTAGAGAAATCTAAAATTTAACAGTTAACATCTTAGTAGGCCATTCTTACACTCATCAAGAAACTCAGTGTGAAGGAACAGGAAAGGTTACAAAATCAAGTATTGAAAAATTACTCTGTCAAAACTAGGGTTTCAGTTCAACTTCAGTTCACCCTTGTTATGTTAATATGTAATCTTTAACTTTATGAACAGAAGAATTTTTTTTCCACAGGCTGTGGAAAGGTTCATTTATTTCATATTCCTGTATCAGAGTATATAATGGGTAGACATACTGTTCACTATTAAAACCAACTACCAAAAAAAAATCTTTCTAGACATTTTTTGTAATACTTTCACTGTTGCATTTGTAAACTTGATAAAAATTACTTTAAAATTACAGTACTGCTGTGGATTAGTTTGTATTACTATCTGTATTTTAGAGCTGTGGAACATTAAATTCAAAATGTATAAAGGCTGAAATATTTGTAGATTTAAAATATCCAATTGAAGATGCCAGTGATTTGAGTTTTAAATTTTAGTATTTTCTTATAGCRCTTTGAGCCACACTTAGCTGACTTAAACTGTGAATATAGCAACTTGTCACTTTTACAGCTTCCTTTTGTAATATTTTATTTACTGCTCATGAAAAGTTGGAGTTTATGGTTTCCAAGCCATCACACAAGAACTCTGTAACTGAGTAGAGAAAAGAATTGATTTCTTCTGATAGGTGTGCCCTTTTCTTAAAAGTGATATTTCCCATTTGCCTAGAATATTCTTCACTGTGCTGTCTTTACATTTTGAAGTGTCTGCAAAGATGTGAAGAACTTATGGTTACAAAATTCTTTTTCTGTCCCATGTTGTATCTGTTCTGAAGATTTAGTGAAAAATACATTGATTCTTTTGTTGAGAAAAAAAAGCATTGAAAATACAATATTCCAATGGTTACAGACCAGTCTGTCACTGGTCTCCTCTCTGTGTGTGCAGTACACCATCCTGCCTTGCCCACTTGTCTGTTTCATCAGTCACCTCTCTTTCCTTTGTAACTCCCAGGTCCTGGTTTCAGAGGTAGTTTCTTCTTATTTCCCCCCCAGTTTGTTTCTCGGACACAGTTTTTTCCACCTTCTCTCTGCCTTTATCTGAATCTCTTTTCCAGCTGGTTTCCCCTCCTTCTGGCTTTTGTAGCGGTGTTGTGCAGCTGCGTGCTTCTCTGCCTGCTGTGCCTATCCATCCTCTCCAACTCAGTGTTCTGTCTGGATAGCTTTGCCCTCGTTGGCTGTGCTCTTGTGTTTAGCAATGTCCGAGACATTTAGTTCAAATATCAAGGAATAGTTCTATGCAACATATGTGGCATTGCCAACAAGCGGAGCATATGTTTGTTACAAAATCCGTGGAACAATACTTACATTAAAAGAGTGATTGATATAGAAAAATAATCAGTAGGAGTAGTGGAAATTAATTTTTTGTAGATTTTGTTTCCTTCTAAGTATTTTAAACAGAATGGAGATTCTAATGACGATCTTTACGTTGGATTCCACCAGAATCTTGTAGCTGTGTCATTTTACCTGAAGTTTTTGCTGTAGTTTCATAGAGGTTCCTGTTGCAGTAGATTGTGATCAACTTTTTTTTTTTTTTTTTTCCCCTCACTCTTTTGTGGAAAATCCTTGTGGGTCATAAACTCCCCAAAGGGTTCCTTTTTACATTCATCGCCCCTCCCCCCATTTTCTCATTTAAAAATCCCTCCTTTTGGAATTATGCTAAGATCTTTCCAAGCAGACTTAGGGTGTTGTTCCCTTTGGAGCCAGTGACTGTTGAGAGCTTTGTACCTTGTAGGAGCTGTTTTTGAACAGTCTGTGTGCATTCCCAATGCACAACTTGCTGGGACTAATTAGGCTTTTTGGGACACTTTCTCTCATCTAGTCATTTGAGGAATTAAATACTAAATTTGAAACTCCAGTCCTCTAGTGACTTTTTGCTTTGTCTACAAAATAAGTTTAGTAAGGGCTTTAGGCCCAGAAAAAAAAGTGAGTGTTTTCTTTACCTTTGCTGTGATTCCCTCTGCAAAGCATAGCTTAAAATATCAATTAAGCTGAGAGGTGAAACAAACTAGACTTCATGGACATGTTATTAGAAGCAGAATTCAGGAAAACTGAAAACCCAGAAAAGAACTGAATATGCTAAAAATGGCCCGTTCTGCCTGTGTGTAGTGCTCGGTGCTGACAGCAAAAGTAGATACAAAACAATTATATTTCATACCATTCTCATGACAGAAAAGCTCAGTGCAAGACTCTATAGGAGGGGAAGGTGATTTTAAAAAAATTAAGCAGAATTGTTTTTATTTGTGTTCATGTCTTTGTAGATTTTGCTCACTGACTTCGTTACAGCAATTCTCCAACCTTAACATATGCATATTTCCTGATGTGTTTAGGCAGTCTGACTAGGATTAGTTGTTGAGATATTACAGACAAGGGGACATGAATTTCAATCTCTCATCTCAGATTTTTCTTCTTGAATTCTCTGTGATTTATGCAGATGCTTTGCTCAGGTGAGGTTATGTTCTGTGGAGCCACTGCTGCCTTCTTAGCTGTGGTGTGGCCTGGCTTTGGTCACTACCCCACTCAGCATCTGCCTCTTTCCTGTTACACTGGGCTTCTTCCTAGGATTTACAGCTGCTCTATTAAGTATGACTTGCTCCACGTACAACATTGTTCTACAGCCTCACCTGATGTTTTGCCCAGTGCCTTTTTGCAGTACTGCTGTGTACAACAGTGTAGCAGTAGTGCCGCTTCTTAACATTCTGTCCAGAAGAGAAGGCTGAGCATTAAATACAGAAGTGACAATCACATAAATGTATATTGAGACATGGGAGACATACTTAATGGTTTATAATGTAAGACAAATACATATCTTAAAACACAAGGAAACGTCAAAGATTTTTTTAAGAAAGGGTATCTTTTAATAAAGACACCTGTTTTTGTTACAAAATACGAATGAGTTGTTTTCTTCTAGTTTGTCAAGCTACTTGTGAATAACAGACTATGACTGATCTTATTAAGAAATTACTTAAAGGCACCTGAGAGGGAAAAACTTATATTTGGTTGCCTGTATTTATATTTAAAATTTGTATTTTTTTTTATGTTTAAAGTTTTTTTTTATTTATTGTTTTCTCCCATTCCACAGCTCTGCAAACAGTGATATTTCAGCAGATCATTTCACTTTCTCTGCATCTATAAGTTTTTATCTTAATTCTGTTAAAATCCAGGATATACCTGTGGGGTCTAGATGGTGAAATCAGAAGCATCACATATGTTGGACACTGTGAATGTGAGATGGTGTTGTAGTAGATGCACAGGGTATCATTAAGGAGTAGCATCAGAGGCAGGACAATTTTGAATGGTGACTACTGTACTTGGCCTATAAAAATCCTTTTTAAGCTCTGATTTAAAGACAAAACAAAATAACTTAGTATTTACTTAAATTAGAGAATATTAGAGAATAGGTTCCAGTGTTGGATGTACCAGAAGAATGTGATTTTCTATATAAATTAAAAATTGCCTTCAAATTGTATGACAAGGTAATTTATTTAGGGAGTATAATATGTTAATATGTAGCAAGTCCCTTTTTCTCTAAGCAGCCCTATGGATAAATTTAGAATTACATTGATGGAATCACTCTGTGACTTCAGTAGTCACTAAGAAAATAGCGGCTTTACCTAAAAAGTCTATAAATACATTTGTTATCAAAAAAAATAAAGGTGCAAGTATGAAATATTTATTAAAATACATGCAGGATTTTCAGAAATTCCTGACTTTATTAAAAACTGCATGTCTCATGAATGTATCTGACATTTTTAGTAGAAGCTATGGCACAACTGGAAACAGAGCATTGTGACAGCAAATGAAAAGATGGTGATCAGCCAGTCAAGATTCGTGAGTTAAAATGATGTCTTTTTAAGTACAGATATGTAAGTTCTGTCTCATGTGGTAAAGTATCACATATTTGAAGTAAAAAAAATTAGTGCGTTAATGTGTTAAATAGCCAAATAGATAAATTAGTAGTAAATTATTAGTTTTATGTTTCAGTTTCAGACTCTTCTGTGAATTTTAAACCAAGGAACATAAGCACAGATACAAATGTGTGATGTGAGGTGCTCTTCAGGGAAGTATAGAAAGCAGAAATTCCTGTCATGGAACTTTCACTGGTACAACTACAGTGTAAAGCGTTGTAAAACTACTATGCTTTAAAAGTGAGTTTATGATATTTTCTTGTGAAGTGTGCATAGAACTTGTGAAATTTTCCTTTTGCTTGTGAACATCTTAAAAAGCAGCATTCCTGAGCACTGTTTTCCTCCTGCTGCAAATAAGTATGAGTTACATACATTACATTAATGGTATTAATTATATGGCAGATTTGATTTTGAGAATTGCAGGAAAGATGAGTAAAAAAAGCTACTCCTGCAGCATCTTTGGTTAGTGAATTTGATACTTAGTGCAAGAGATAATGATGATTCCTCCATCCTGTTTAACACGATTCTTGTCCTACATTTTTAAAAAGAAAACTAAAACAAAAGCTGAAACCTCTTCATGTTTGAGCAGGTAGATAAAGGGATTTTTTTGGCCATTTTGCAAAGGAGATTTTGAAGTATACAGAACTAGCTGTGAGTAGACAGTGTGAAATTAAACTTGCAATGTGTTTGTTTCACTAGAAGGTTTCAGGGAAATAGGGTAGGACTTACACGCTGAAATGTGGCATCAGCATTTCACTACAATATTTTAAAATACTCCAGTTGTGTGATTTTCCTGCTTGTGATTAAACTGCTGTCCTTTATAGTCTGATACATGCTGTACCTTTTGTTGAGAATTGTTTTACTAGTGATACTTAGCAGTATATAAAAGTTCTTTTGCCTTGTGAGCTTTCTCTGCGAACAAGCAAAGTTTAACAATTTTTAAACACTAGGTAATTGTATAGGTATGTTATAAAAAGTCTGACACTCTCTTTCTAACTTGAGTGTTATCCACTGAAGTTTTGTATTTATGTGTATTAAGCTGCACATATGATTCAAAAATATTTATGCCATAACATGAATGTGGTCAATAAAGTGATATATTGTAGACACAGTAAATACAATTTCTGTGCATAAAGAGAAGTCTTTTTCTACAGTGTAAATAGGTTCCAAGATTTAAAATTGACCCAGTAAGTTAATGGTATTAGCAAACAAAGCCTGCTGTAATTTGAGATAAAGCCTGCAAGTAATCCTTTTCCCCCTAGCTTTTCTCTTGGAGTGTTTCATTATGGATGCCTTATACCTGTGTCATGAGTAGGCCCCTGTGTTGTTCTCCTATATAAAATCAACTCTTAATTACTCCACTGTGTGATAGGGCTCATTATAAGATATGAGAACTGGCTGGATAAGAGAGGATTTCTTCAGTCTGTGTTGGGACTTAGACCCACTGGAGACAAATTTATACTCTATGGCTATGTTTGCTTTTAGAAAATTGGACAATCGTAATCGTGATTGTAAACACAGTAGGTCAGCTGGGGTTTGCTTCTGAAAATCATTTCTAGGTCAGATGCTTAGCTCAGGCAGCCATTAAATATTTTGTTTCTAAATAGTGAGTTTTAAAAATGTTGCAATTAAATTTTCTGTAGCTAAGAAAGAAGAAACTTTTTTTACCTTTATAATTAAATTTTAGAAAATTCTTGAGAGACACTGTATTTTTTACTCTGTTTGAATTATGACTCCATTATTTTGCTAGTTTGATCCCCACTCACAGCAAGGTGACCTTATATTTGGCACTTTATACAGTTCAGCACTTGAAGAGATGTGGGATAAAATATTTCTCCTTCCAAGAGCAGAATCACAGAAAGGAGAGGATTAGAAGTTTGTTTTCATGTTTGCATTGTAGACCTTGAACTCCTTTTAGTATGTTTTCATTTATAAGTCTCCAAGTATTGTTCTCTTCCCTCTTACAGATTTAGGCTCTTTAAATGCGGATTGTTCAGAGTAGAGCAGCTCTGTAAAGAAAGGGATTGAGATTTTAGCAGTACTTTATTGAGATATCAGTTGTCCTGCTTTTTTGTGACATGACCACAATTTGTATCTGATGTTGTAGTCTCCTTGCCTACCACCCTAAGGTGGAAGTGCTCAAAGCTGTTCTCTTGTTCTCTTGCAATGACTTGTGAAAGGCTGGGAAATGAAGTTGAAACATACCTCTGTACCTTGACTTCAAGCTCATGTGTCCTGTCAAGAGGAGGATGATGCGCACTTCATGGGTCTAAGCTTTGAAACATGCCAGGGAGTCTGATTTTGCTGGGGAAAACTGCATTGTGAAGGCATCCTATCATAGCCACTGTGAAGATGATGAATACCATGTGCCCATGTGTTTGCGTTTCTTGTCTTTACTCCATCAGTACTCTCTATGCTGCTTTCTTGAATTCAAAGGTTGTAGAAGTCCTTTCTGGCACTCCAGATAACTTCAGTGTCTTTCTTGGATGTCACAACTCCATGGAACATTCTTCTTAATTTCAGAGTTAGTATTTAGTTTGTTCTCTTGAAAGGTGAAAGAATTACTTGCAGTACAGAATACTCATTATGTTAAAACTTCTGAAAATTGTTGTATTGTGTCAGTATCTTTATAGTAAGCATTATATTGAATTCTTCAATATATTGGCATGGTATATAGGGAGAAAGTTTCTTTTTTTTTTCATTCAGAACTTCAAATATTAATGCTTTTCATTACTACAGACTTTTGCCCTTTGTTTATGGGTCTTGTTATCACATTAACCAGTCATACAATGGTGTGACTTGTTTGGAATTTCCATCCATATCCATAAACCCCTTTGCCTGTATAGAAATTAGACTTGTATTAATTAATCTTAAAAACAACATTAGTTTTCTTTGAGGAATGTGTTTACATCCTTTGTAGTTCAGTACTATGAAATATCATAGAAGTGATAAGATCAGCACTAGGCTACTGGTTTTTGTTTGAGTTTTTCTGGTTACCAGTGTAGGATGCTTGTTTAAATTCAGATCTATTTCTACATACTACCAAATGGTATCCAACCAGTTTTGAGTATGATAGCACAATGTAAGAGTCAAGCAGTAGGGCGAGTTATAGTTCTAGTGGATAATAAAGTGGTTTACTTTATATTGTCTGTGAATTTGATGCCACTGTTAGACAATCTTTAAATGGCTGCTGGGCAATTTTACTTTTGCCTTATTGAAATGTTTACATTCTAAAATATAGCTGTAACTTTTTAAGTGTTTTTAAGTATTCCTAAGCAATGTACTTTTAATTACAAAAAGATGTGTTGAAGAAAAATAGTAAAGCAACTGCAATTTCACTTTATTATCTGAAATAAAATTCAGTGCCATGTGGCACTAATTAATGACTGAAATGTTAATATTCACACAGAATGCATGATGTAGAGGTTTTTGTTTTACTGCTTTCTTTTATATAATTGGGACAGATATGGTAGGTTTTTTCCTTCCCCCCCCCTTGTTTCCCCTCCCTGCATTTGTTTATGTTGCTTTTATTGCATAAGGAATGTGTTTAAATATTTGAGGAAAGACAATCAAGCAAGACCTTTAAAATTGGGTCCTGGTAGTTATGTGTTAGTATTTTGGTATTGTCTTTTTTCAGTGAGGGGATTATTTCCTGTGAAGTAGTTAGCAACATTCTTCCCTCTCCCCATCCCAAAATAAGACAAAAATCTAGTCTGTTTCTGTGCATCAGCTAATGTAATAAAATACTAAAGTGTTGTTTTCTTTGTGTTGTCTTTTCAAAACATGAAAATGTTTGTGACAATGTTGTTCACACAGAACTTGTAAAAATACATGGATCTTGGGCAAGCAGTCATGGTTGATTTATATGTCTGTATTAGCACAGTCCAAGCTCAGACATAGCACTCCTTTTTTGAGTGTTTTTGCACTCAAAAGGAGCATCCAGGCATTCAGCACCTTACCAAATTGCTGAGACTTTAGCAGGATCAAGCTCTAATTGCATTGTAATGTTCTTTCTGTAGAAGTCTATTACATCACTGTTGGACATTACAGCATTGTGATCTGAAAATCAAATAGTCATCTTTAAACTTACACAAGCTGCTTTATGAGCTACAAAAACTAAAGTACTTTGAAAGTAATTTAAACTAGTTATTGAAGCTGAACTTCATCTTGGAGGGTGTTTACATTAATATCATGGACTTGCTCACTGAAAACAGTAGTAAAACAGTATTTTAAGTTAAAATTAAAAAATGTGAAGAATTTTGAGAAGTCTCGTGATTTATACCTAGAAGTTCTGATCTTTTTTGCCTCTAGTGAGTGAACATTGCAGCGGCTAAACTTCTGCCAAATCCCATAGACCTGAGTTCATAACTATATACATACTTATATATATATATACACATATATACACACACACACACATATATATGTGTATATATATATATATATATGTAGAGTTATATATTGATATATAACTAGGAATAGTTGATGCTTTAGCATTAGTGGTGTCCTTAAGCTGCTAGACTGCTGGAGTCAATCCTGAGGATGACTCAGCTTTAAAGGATATAATAGATAAGTGACACAGTAGAGTTTCTTAGGAGTTTGGAAAAATGTTGTGGTGGTGTTGGAGGGTCCCCAGGATGAAGGAAGAGATGAGGATCTTGACTGCATGTTTCAGAAGGCTGATTTATTATTTTATGATATAAGAAAATGCTATATTAAAACTACACTAAAGAAAGAGAAAGGAGACATCAGAAGGCTAAAAAAGAATGCGTAATAAAATCTTGTAACTGACCAGAGTCTGACACAGCTGGACTGGGATTGGTCATTAAGTGAAAACAATCCACATGAGACCAATCAAAGATGCACCTGTTGGTAAACCATCTCCAGACCACATTCCACAGCCATCAGTTAGTCATTGTTTACATTTCTTTTCTGAGGCTTCTCAACTTCTCAGGAGAAAAATCCTAGCAAAAGGATTTTCATAAAATATGTCAGTGACAAGATGCGACATCAAAAGCTGCAGAAAGTATGTATTGGTATCTCTAACTACTTTTGAATTTCTTTTACTCTGAACATTCCTCTACACGAAACTATACCATCATAGAAACTACTCTCAATCTTTCTTTTCTTTCCTTAGTTTTAAAAACTGTTTTAAAATATGCTTCCTGTCTGCCTCCCTCCTCAATTATCTCAATTTTTTAAGTGTAGCAGTTGATAAAATCCGATGATTTAATACTATCTCCACATTCGTAAGACATATCAGTTATTAAAATTAGGGTAATGGATTATATCCAGAAATTCCTGTGTTTCATCCCACTTTTCCATGTTAGAATGAAGCCTGGGAGATTTCACCAGGCTGAAACTTTTTTTTACATAAAGGAATCCATGAGTGATGTGGAGCCACTGCAGTAGACTTGTGATCTTGTTTTTTGCCTTCAGTTAGGCCAGTGTGGCAAGGAACCAGTCACTCTCAGTTTTGGAGGTTTCTATCAGTAAATAGCTTTCTGAAAGTTACTGTTGTAACAGTAAGAAAAGCAGCCTAAAGGGTGCAATATTTATTATTTGGTGACTGGCCTCCAGCTACAGACAAAAGAAAGGGAAATGCATCAGAAATAGTGATCACTTGAAGCCATTTCTGATTTCCTCTGAATCTTTCAAGCACAGAGTAGAGTCTGGGCCGGTGCATTAGCACAAGTTTATATTTATCTGCAAAAAAGTCATGATTATATTACTATTTTCCCAAATGACTAGTTTATTGTCATACTATGCAAAGAATATGCTTTTTGCATCTTACTGGACAGAATGTCAAATGATCTTGCATCAGCTTTATTCTAAGCATACAGGAATTTATGGGAGATATAAGTAAATTATGATACAGACTAATTGCTGTGGTTAGAAGAAAAGGTAGTCTTCATTATAGGCAAAATATGCCTAAATACACATTTACAGAAAATAATTCTGCTACAAGAGAGTTTTCTTTGCCTGCAAATAAAAATTAGGATATACCAGGTATTGTTTTACATCTATCACCTTACCTTGTTGCAGGTCTAGTGCCATCACACGGTATCTGAAGGGATTGTGGGTTTTCTTCTGGCCACTGGACCGCTGTTACCAAAAATAACATTCTCTTAGCTTTTCTGCTTGCTCTTTTGATTTCTGCTGTGGATTTAAGTGATCTTCACACAGCTGGGTCATAAGGGGAGAGGGTGGGTTTCAGGCATTATTTTAAGAACGACTTTTTTTTGACTGCATGTAAGTAAGAGGTACTTTGCCAGCTTCTAATACTGCTGGAGTGAATGGGCTATTGGTGTGAGAGCTGGTTTTGGAGATTAGGAGTGTCTGCAGCAGACCCTCTACCTCAGTGGCCACAATACCTTCATCTTTTAAGAGTTTAGTAGTGATGACAGTGTTGAGTCTTTGGCATTGGCTGACAAGGTTATTTTTAGCTGCCACAATTTCCTTGAGGAAAAGCAAGGATAACTGAACAGAATTTCCTGGGACAAAGGAACGAGACTTCCTTAGTTTTCAAGCATTCACAAATCATGAGTTTCTCAGGAATCACGAAGGTGCTTTGTGATGGGAAATTTGGCTATTTCAATACAGTATTTGCTACCAATTTGTCCTGTTGTGTTCAAAGAATGGTATTGTCATCAGCATGCATTTTTTTAGTGAAGATAATATTCTAAACTGGGTAAAACTAATTGTACTTTTGACCCAGAAAGAAAATTTAAAATATAAGGGAAATACTTTTGAGTATAAACAAAACATAGTATCCATGTGCTATTGCAAGCTTCAGCTCAAAGTAATGCTTCTTACTGCAGTGCTTGGTTTATCATGACAATACATAATTGAAAGTTTGACATTTTCTGACATTTTCTAAATGCACTGATTTTTACCAGGTGTACACAACTGATATTAAATGTATTGAATTTGTTAAAGAGAATTCAGGCTTTAGCACAAATTCTTCTCTAGTTACCTGTATTGCTGATGCTTGTTGAATAATGAAAATTTTCACCTTTCTCCTGAATTCCTAGCATCTTGCAATAACAACAGCGTTATTGTGGGAAACATGTAAGTGGACTATTTCACCTGAAGCTGATGAAGTCTCACTTGGAGAAATTCTTTCCTGTTTGGATAGAAGATGTCAGTAAATACTGATCTGAAAATGAGAGAGTAGTAGAATGCAGCAGTAGGTAGTAAGAATTACATGGACAATTAAATAATTTGGTTTGTTGGTCTGAAAAAGGGAAAACTGAAGCATGATATTACAAGCCTTTCATGAGGTGTTTTTAAAGGCAGTGTTATTTCTTTGTTCTCTGTGTCCAAGCAAAATAAAATACAAAAGAGGTTATACTTCAGTTGCATGGAAGATGATTATAATACCTTTTAGGAAAACATTTTCTTACTGAAAG
The DNA here is from genome assembly GCA_014549065.1 of Cardinalis cardinalis. Taxonomy (NCBI): domain Eukaryota; kingdom Metazoa; phylum Chordata; class Aves; order Passeriformes; family Cardinalidae; genus Cardinalis; species Cardinalis cardinalis. The sequence goes on along the minus strand of JACDOX010000161.1, from coordinate 244,947 downwards.
GCTATCGGATCATGAAATATCTAGTATTAGATATTTTAAAGAGCTTACGTAGTATGAAGAACAGCTCTCAGAAATATCTTTTGATGCAGAATAAACAGCATCTGAAGTTCCCCAACTGCAATATATTTACTGTTCCAGTGTGCAAGTCCTTTCTGTGTGACAGCTGTATTCAAGCAAATGCAAGTAACAACCAACACATTCTATGTGTAATCTGGTAGAGAGTAAATAGAACTGGATTTATTTTTCCTTCAAGAATTTCTTGCCAAGAGATTAAAAGCTATGTAACCACAAAGTCTGTGGAATTTTAAAAACTTATGTGTCTGTCTGTCCTGTCTGTTGGTCGGTCTGTCTATCTGTCTATCTATCTATCTATCTATCTATCTATCTATCTATCTAATCTCTTTATCTTTGCATGTACTCTCACTGGAAGTTCTACATGAGAAATTTGTGCTATTGATAGCAGGTAAAGATTTTTAGTACATACATAAGTTCTGAGAAGTTAAAATTTTGGAAAATTTGATTGTACACTAAATTGATGACAAAGTTTGTAACTGTCTATCAATTTTCTATCAGCTGTCTCTAAGAGAAAATCCTCCTAATTTATAGGAGATTTATCACACTCTGGGTTTTCTATACTTTGTGTTAAGAATTGCAAATTTATTTTTTGCTGAATTCATCTCATGTTATTGTTTTTAGGTAGTAAATCTGAACAAGGTCTCCCAATAATTGCATATTAGGGTTTTCCTTTTTGTTAGAAAAAATTGCTAAAATTGCAAATTGCGATTATAATTTTCTTATCTTAACCACCTTGGGTAAATTATCTCAGATGTGATAAAATTAAATGTTGCAAGCTACCCATATATGTTAATTGCAAAGATGAAAAAATGATATACATTATAGGACTAAAAAAAAAGGAACTTAAACTGAGTTAATTACAGAAAAAATCACAACCACAGTTGTATCTGTTCCCATGTTAAGGAGGAAAAGTTGCAGAAAATAGTTTTTTGCAAATTGGTGAAGAGCATCTAGATAGACTGGGTCCAACTCAGGCCTCATTTATACTGGAGTGTCAGGGAAAATAGGAATATTGTGTGAAAAGGCTGAGTATACCTCATATATTGTAGTGCTAGAGTACAACCTTCTTTTAGTAAACAGGATTAACTGCCATCTTTAAATTCTATGTAGTTTTAAAAAGCCTTAAAACCTTTCCTTTGTTGAGTAGCTCAAGTTGTGGTTTTAGTCCTTTCTCTTCAACTCAGCAATTTTTGAGGAGAGAGTGCCTATTTGTTACCAAATATATTAAAAACTCTCTTTGTGCTGAAAAAACTAAATTGGGAGTTTCAGCTTAATTTGGTGTTCTTCACTTCTCTAGTTATTTCTCAATTTTTGCTTATTAAGTAATATTGGATATGAGCAGTAGAAATTATTATTTACCCTGAAAATTCTGTAATAAAAATATTGCAGAGTGGCTTAGTCTCTGCCTTTACCTTATCAATGGATTGATGCAATGATTGCCTTTCAATAATGAGAAGACTGTTTGCAATACTTAACAATCTATCTGTTGTCCAAAAATTTTAATTATATCCTTTGTCTGGAAATAGATTTGTATATTCATTAAACCGTTAAAAAGATCACTTTGGCTTCTTATTTGCTTGAAAAAAAGTGGAGTGTATTGCTGGTAAAGTTGAAGAGATAATTGAGATCTGGACTTAAAAAAAAAAAAGCCGTTTCTACAAATTCTTCTTTCCATCTCCAGTTTGACAATAGAAATAGTGTTTAAAGTGTACAGTGTTGGTTTTGATGATAATCAACACATGCAGTACTTGTTAACAGCAATTTAAATAGTGAGAAAATCCAGCATACTTAGATCTGGTTGAACCTTTTATTATTACTTAGACTAATATGTTCTAATGTTGGTACAAGCGAGATTGCCATCTTTTCTTCTGTGCTTTGATTTTCTAGTTTGGTCCAATTTGTCCTCATATGGCAAAAAAAAAGCCTAAGATTCTGCTTGTGAGAAATCCTCAGATTTCTTGTTCTTCTCTCCCTTAAGTCTGTGTTTTAAATTTAATTTCTCAACACAGAAATTTACATTCTGTCTAAAGATTGCCATTCCGTGACTTAATGATTCTTTTGTGAAATGCCATGGAATACAGATGCCTAAAACTGTTCTGTTTTGATGTTATGAAAGATTTGAGAAAAATTAGCTTGTTTGTCATCACAAACATTTTTTTCAGCCAGATTGTCACAGAGACATATGGCTGAGTGTCTTTATCTTTAAAGACACCTTTCAAAAAAAGGAATTGATATTAGTGTAGAATCTGTATATTAAGAATTTTTTTTGCGCTAATATAAACATTCGTGTTTTGCTATACTATGTGTATTACCTCTGGTTTCCTCGCTAAAGCCTTTTTTCAGGTGGTGTTTAGTGTTACTTTCTGGTTCCTAAGAGTATGTCTGTGTGTGCTTTACAAAATGTCATTGGCTGTGTACTCAGCTTCTTTCTTCCTTACTCAGACTTTTATGGTCTTTAAAACTGTTCAACACTTGCTGAGAATCCAGCTTGGCTTTCACTGTTGTTGGAAGACCAAATAAATTGGTCTATGAAAATAACGTGTTATAGTGCATTTTCTAACCCTGATTCGTGAAAGAGAGACTGTGCACAGCAAATGCCAACATTGATTAAAAACTTTCTTTACTGTGTTTTAAGAAACCTACATATGTTCTTTTTTTCTACGTAGTAGCTAGAAAACGGATTCCCATCTGTTTCTGTTTGTCATGGCCAAATGTACAAAAATCTGTTTGCACTGATGGTACTTGTTCATCTGGACTAACATGAGTGAAATGTTCTATTTATGAATTACAAGATATAAAATGATATCATTTCCCAGTGTTCAGGAAGGCTATTGCAAAGTATGATTCGTAGGTGATAAAAGGCTTGATGCATACTGCATTTTATTAGCTAAATTACTCTTAGGCAGAAATTATTAGTCAGAATCACCAAGCGGGTCTGTTTCTTTGCTGTTCAGTCTTACAGCAGTGATGATTAGCATGAACAGTAGCTGCATGTGGCTGATACTCTTTAGCTCAGGGAGAGGAGGATAATGACTTTGGCACTTACTCTTTATTTATAATGCTTTGAAAACACGTGTGAAAGCTGCCTGGCACATAGTTGTTTAGGAGCATGATATGATACCTAATGCATTCAAGGGTTTCCTCATAGATATTACTACAAAACTATTTCTGCTCTTTATGGAACATTCAGCTTACTAGGTTTTCTTTTTTTTTAAATTTATCTTACTGTTTCGCTAGAAGCTCATTTCCTCTTATCCCTTTGGAGTCATGTCTGTTTACTCTAAAATTTCCAGCCGGCGTTATCACTGGTTCAGCTGTACAGCTGGCAGGAGCAGTGAGAGCTGCAGCATATGCAAGGTGCTGAAAGCTCTTGGCAACTTTACTTTTTTGGTTTTTCTAAATCTGCCATGGGCAAACTTCATACAATGGAAATTTGCCTATGTTGTAGCTTACATCATTGTTGCTTCTGGGCGGGTACGGTCTGGTAGTAATAAGACTATGAAAATTCTTCTAATAAAATGTTGGTGCAAAACCAGCATGGGTTTTCTGTATAGCTGTTGGGAGCCCAGTGATAATCCTTCAGTGGCCTATGTCATGGTTGCCAAGGAGGATTTGATACGGCCTCTTTCATAGCTTTCAGCAGTGCTCTTGTCAACAGTGCTTAATTGGATAAGAAGATAGTTGAAGAGTCAAGTGAGGCAGCCTCAGAAAAAAGGTGTGAGCAGATTTCTGTTGAACAAGTTTTTTATTATGTTTAAGAAAAAAGAATTACTTTTTATAGCACTCCGAAAAGTGAGAAGCTGTAAAAGCCCTGTGCTTTGCTTAGTAAAAAGCCATCTTTTGGTAGAGGATAACTTGTAGAATTATGACAAATTGAGTGATCATCAGAAAACTACTGGTTTTATGGAAACAAAAAGCAAACAAACGTTGATATTGTAACTTCTTACAATAGGATTGAATCTTCTTACATAGAATGTGTAAGTGATTGTAATTATGGAAAATTACAGTAGGGCCGCCCTGACTGACTCTCAAGAATAACAAAAGGTAAGTCCATTTAAGATTTAGATATTTTACAAGCCTAAAGGAAAGAATCTGAACGACCAAACAAGAGATAACAAAGGTCCAAAACATTTCATGATGGAACAATAATAATAATAATGTTAAAAAGAGATAGTGGAAATGACCAGATTTCCCAGCAATATTAATTTGACCATATAATAAGAGATTCAATTTGTGGATTAAAACTGAAATTATTCAGGATAAATCCTTCTGCCTTGAGTCAGCTGTCAGATTTTCCTACTTTTTTATCAATGAAGCATAGATTTCTGCCTGGAATGTTTTATCTGCATTAAGTGTAGTATCATAATAATATACATCACATAAATCAATGTAGTTTTTAAACAAACCCCCAGAAAACTACTTCACCTTTTGCAGAATAAAATACTACACTGCCAGTTATAGTCTTGGAAATTTTTTCCAGTTTCTTGAGTGTTTTAAGATTGTGTATCTTACTAAGTATTTTAGCACTGCCTGCCACACTTACAAATTTTTTCCCACAAATGAAATCAATTCCTCATAATATTATTAGCTCTGAGGGAAAACAGTGCAGTGCATTTGTCCTTGTGTAGTTTATCTTCCTGTTCTCAACTCACCCACTGTCATGAGTTAACCTCGGCTGAAGGGTAAATGCCCACCCATGTGCTTGCTCGCTCACCATCTACTGTTGGGGACTCAACATGTGGAAAAGTAATTTGTTGCCAATTAAAATACATTTGGGTAGTGAGAAACAGACTTTAAAATGACGCCTTTCTTCCTCCACCTCTGAGGTTCACATTTAATTCCTGACCCTTTCCCCCTTTGCTTTTCTGAGGGTTATGGAGGAGTAAAGAGTGTATGCTCAGTGTGCAGGAATTTCCTCTGTGCCACTTCTGCCTTCTCTCAATTTTCCTCTGCTTCTGCATGGGCTTTGCCCAAAGGTCACAGTTGTTTTAGGCTTCCAGCTGCTTTGATATGAACTCTCCACAGGCTGCTGGGGAAGTACCTGCTCTGCTATGGAGACCTCTTTCCCTTGTCCTCTGACCTTGGTGTTCCCTTGCCATTTCTCATTCTACTTTGTGTTCCCTCCTCCTCTTACTACCTGCTAGCTTTTCCCTTTGTTAGGCATGTTTTTTCTGAGTCTCCTTCACCTTGGCTGCAGGGCTCAGTCATGCCTTAGGGTTGGTCCACAGGGCTGGCTGGACCCTGCAGTTATCCCCTGCCAATATCATGGTGCCATAGGCACACAATACAGTGATTTATGCTATTTGACCATTTTCATCTTCTGCTTTTATTTTGCTTTTAGTCTTCAAGCAAAGGTTCATCATCCAGAATTGTTGTTAAGAAATTACATTTTCATGATAATGATTTATTTAGTGGTGTATATCTGTTGCTGTAGTGCTTTAAAATCCCTGCATCTGTGATTTGGACTTTTGCTTATTATGCTGCTGCTGAGAGTCAGATAAGCTTGAACCCTTGGAGAATTTGCTGTTATTTGAATCATAGTGGTTTTGCTAATCCCCCTGCTATATTTCATTTTGGAATCTGTCTTTCCTTAAATGCCTGTCACATTTACATTTAAAAATGTGACATTACATCTATGCTACTTTTGGCTTTGGTTTTTATTATGCTGGGAATTCAAGATATGTCTTTCTGTTCTTAGGGACAAATGCAGTATAATATAATTCTCTGGATACTATAGCTGATTATTAAGGTACAGCATATTCTCTGGGAAAAAACAATGTTGCTTTATGGACTGACTTGTTCTGCAGTGAAGTTTGAGGTATCGAGGGCATTAAATTCCGTGAATATTGGCTTATACCACATGTCAAACTGCAAAACGGAAGTTAATCTTACTCTATACTAGCACATGTGTACTTAAATAAGTAGTTGTGAGTTTCTGTAATTTTAACATGCCTGGGAAATGAATGTACTTGAGAAATAGCTGAAGATACTTGTCCTAACTGTGGATAGCTGTGGTGGTTTTTAACTGGTGTTCCTCCTGGTTTTTTTTTGTAATTCTTTTTAACCTCTGCTCATTCATGGAGGTTAGTACAGATATGTTAACATAAGCTGTCCTTGTATGTTCTTTTCCTGTATAGTCACACTGAAGTTCCTGGTTTATATTATAAAAAAATCTGGTTAATGAAAATAATAAGTGTTTTGATATTAATTGCAATCTTAGGCAACAGTTTTTGTAACAGAAGTTTATAAAATTACTGTAAAGCTCCTTCAGAGTTAATGCTGAGGGAAAGAACAGTAATATATATGTACTATTTCTTTCCCTTTGTATGCTTTGCTTTGTAATTACTACTCTCTTTTTCAAGTCTGTTTCGTTTGACTTTCAAAATCCCTATGCACTGAAAAAACCTCATGAATGCTATGCATAAAATTGTTGTTATTGAGGTCACTGTGCCACGGGGAAAATGTTAAAGCTATGTTTCTGTATATTTTGCTCCTAAATGTTGTTTAAGGGAGTCTTATATTTTCACGTCAAACATGTCTGACTGTAGACAACAAATGCCCAGACAAAAGACTCAGTGCTTTTTTGAAAGATACCATTGTTAGAATTGTTAGAGGGAAGTCTGATTTATTGTAGTTGTTTATTCTTAAGAAATTCATTCAACAAACTTTGTGAATCTGAAGAAAAAGTAAGTGCTATGTACAAAGATGGTAGTTGGATAAAAGGTCAGCTTTTTATTGTTTTCTACACATACAGTTCCTGGTTTTTGTTCTCATTTGCAATTAAAACAAACTTGATGGTTCACCTGATGGCAACAAGCAGCTCTTGTGTCATTCCCAGAAGCTGAAGAACACGTTCAAAACATTGTTCTTAGTGTGCATTTGCAGCTGTGGTTAAAATGGTTCAGTTCAGTTCAGTCACGCTGATACAAGTCCTGTGCTGGAATGTCATGTGAGAAGAGGCCTACAACCCTATCAGAAGTTCCACATAATGAGTCACTTTATGGAATCTGTATGCTATTAATGATAGTTATTTTCTGAAGACAGTCTGTTTTTTTTTAAAAATATGTTAGTTGTTACATAGCAGTGGTCTGCATTGCTCTAAGCAGTCATGAGGTTTAATGAGCAATAAGAAAGCTTAAATATATCAGGGATAACTACTTTATCAAAAGAAAACCTGCTTATAGTTCATGACTGAAGTTTTGAGTCCGAAGTATTCAACTATATGACTACTAAAACTGAGCAATTTATGCTTACATTAAAATTGTACATAACCATGTAGGAGGAAAGATTGTATGTCCTTGCCCCCTGGTTTATTATAACTATACTCAATGCATGTTGACCACTACATTTAAATGTTGAAATTTCCTGATGTTCAGAATTGATAGGCTTTAAATTAGTTGAGGAGAAACTGTCAGACCTGATACTCAGAAGTCAGGTGAAGTATTTTTACTAGGTCTGCTGAGTTTTCTTGGGATTTTTTTACTTTTTGTGATTTGACTCTTCATCAGTATTATGGAAAAAGTATTTCCCACTTCTTCCTATAAGAATATGCTACTCTTTAAGCTTATGGATTTGTTAAACAATCATTCTTGCATTTTACATCATAATACAACCAATCTCTTTTAATTTGTCTCCTTTTGCTAACTAATAGAATTTGTAAAAGTTAATGTGTACCATAACTAAAGAGTTTCAAAATTCACCTTCTGTTATCACGGGTGGAGAAAATTTACTGGCTTTTAAACCTTGTGGAAGTTGCCATTTTCAGTATATATCTGCTATGTAAATGAAGTTGTCAGCTGTTTTGTATGTTTCATAGGGTTATTCAAAGAATAATTCAGGGCCTGGTTCCACTGAGGCCAGTCTGTCCTCATGGAGAAAAATTTTGCTTATTTCCCATCTCTACCCACTTGTATTTGAATAAATGACCACTGTCTCTCACCTTTTTGTCATCCACCACTCTCACTCTGTTCTCTTGGTAATCTCTCAAGTAGCAGAGGGGTGCTGTTGGTTTCCCCCTGAAACATCTTCTATGCTAGATGTGCTCATCTCACTCAGTTTTCTCTTGCTCTTTTCTCTGACAGCTTTGAACCTCTGCTGAACTCACGATTTCTTACCTACATTTTTCTTAAAGAGAGGGAACTGGACAGTTATATAGATGTAATCTAAACAAAAGGTGCTCAAAAGAAATTAGGCTTCCGAAGTCAAGAAGGGGGGTGAGGGAGTACAGGGTGATTTTGTTGTTGTTTTGGTTTTGTTTTGTTTGTTTGTTTTTGTTGTTGATGTCTTAAACTGGGGGCATTAAAGCATGATGTATTTATATTGTAATTTCCCCAATCTGTGTTAATTAGCAAACTGTAAGAGTGTCCATTAAGAGTGTTGCCGTGTTTTACAAAATTAGATGAGTGGAATATAAGATTTTTTAATATATAGGAAATCAAACAAATATTTTATGTTGATAACCTTACCTTTCTTTTTTTGCCAGTATTTTGTAGTGTTTATACAGAGTGTATGGCTTGGAAGTAGGGATGGCCTTAGTTTATGCTGGAACTGAGGAGTGCAAAACATGCAGAGTAGCGTGGCACCATTTTATGGTCCGCATGACTGTGCTGCTGCATATGTGATACTGTAATTCATTAGCAAGTGTGTTAAAGAAGTAGGATGAGGCTATTGTTGTGTGAAGTAACTGAATCTCCCAGTTGTCAGGAAAAGAAACAATGCACACATTCTTAACTGAGAAAACATTCATTCCAAGCCTAGCTCATAATGATGTATTTTCATGCGATGGCTTGGACACATTAATTCGGACAATTGAAATGATTAGAAAAATAGTATTGTCAGGAAAATGAGAATTATTTGCAGAAGAACAGGCAGATAAAGAGATTGAGACTACACACATGATCTTAGGCATCTGAACTAGACTTGTGCAAAACAGATATCCATGGACAGTGTTTCATTGTTTAAACATTGTTTTTCATTCATTATTTGTTCCTTTAAGATTAAAACTTTCCATTTAAAAGAGCTGTGAAAGCTGCATGAATTACTGGTCACAGATTGTGAAACAAGGGCCTGCAGATGGGCCGGCTAGTTATGATTGAGCTCAGTTACAGGTTTAAGCTTTGTTTCCTCTTTTGGTTGGCAGGCTGTGGGAGTCATGAACTTTCAAGTTAATTCAGGGTAAGAGTTTTTTTAGCTGAAGCCGGGAAGATTGATATGGATTCTTTTGCCTGTAACAGTTACAAATCTGCTACCTGTTTCTCATTTTATTCAAGTGTAAAACATATGCAACTTGTCCAAGTGTGGAGCAACTTATGTTTCCCAGAAATCTCAAAATTGTACTTGAACAAATAAAGTTTTTTGAGTAACAGGATGCAGACAAAGTCAGCTGTAAGGGTAGGAAGCCTTGAGCACAAGTATTCAAGCTGTGAATGAGAACTGTATCTACAGAAGTGTGGAGTGGTGGTAATGGGGCTGCTTTATTGGTAATTTTTATGCTCTTTAGCATCATGGATATTTAAAAATTATTCTTATATTGCGTCTGATGAGGAAATTAATTACCACTGTTTTAAAATGCTGAAACTGTGCCAGGGAGGTGTCTCTTTACTAAATTGTCTTCTCTCAGTTATGCAAACCTGTCACTCCCTTGGTGTCTCTTCTCAAATGTGGAGGACAATGTTGCATTAGTCCTAAGTGATATTGTTTTGACAGGAGAGTGATGTGGTGCAGCTTCTGGCAGAGGTATGCAAGCCAGCAGAGTGTCAATGCTTAAATTTAATTTGTTTGTTCAGTGATGTAAAAAGATGAACCTCTTGTGGCAGTTGGGACTTAATCTCTTAGAAATGACCAAGACCTAGGGTCTATGCAGCTGATGACTGTGTGAATACAGGATGTTTATTCAATAGAAGAAATGGAGTTGTAGATATTATGAGTAACAATTTTTTTGGTAGTAGCAGTGATACAATAGTGTCACTACCATTGTAGAAGACCACAGTAAAACTCACCTGAAAGACTATGAAATTCTGAATATTTGTGTTCTAAAAAATTTAATTCAAAAAGTTGCTGACAGGAAGGAGCCTTATTTGAAAGCAAGTAGGAGGAAAACACCCATTTATTGAAAAGGGTAGAGCTAGCACACAGAGAGGCAATAAAGGTGCAGAAGCTGGATTGAAAAGCAAGATACAATTTTATTTATAAATGCATTTTAGCTTTCTGATTTTCTCCATATAGGCTGGATCCAGGACACCAACATGTACTTGAGTTGTGAGTAACCAAGTTCTGTAGCTCTGTTGTAGACCTGGTGCGTTTAGAAACATTATCCTTGCAAGTTTTTTAATCCCAGTACTGCAGCGGTCAGCTGGTAAAAATGTCCCGGCTTGCTTGTCCAGCAACCACTAGCAGCGGGGGAGCGCTTCGCCCCGGAGCGGCGGCACCGGGTTAGCGCCTCAGGCAGGCACCCAGAGGGGAGTCCGGGGACGTTGCCAGATACAGGATGAGGCTGACCAAGGCTGCTTGCAGCAGAAATAAGAGGGCGGACTCCAGCTGAGGTTAATCCAAGTTTACTTCATCTCAGGGGCACTGGCAGCAGGAGACAAAGGAAAGGCGTGGCCCCCCTGGGGTTATAAAGTGTGAAGAGATAGGGGAGGAACAAATCCCGGCAGCCAATAGGAATCCGGGGGGGAGTGGGGTACATAAGATAGACAGATGAAACAGAACAATCAGGGTAACTGGAAGGAGGGACCCAGGTCCCTAATCAAATCCCTTGAAGCCCAGGACAGAATTTTCTGGAAAAGAGGGTGGGGGACAGGGGTGATTGACATTTACCGGGGAGAGGGAGAACCAGGGCAGAACCATTACAAAACATGGGGAAACAGAACAGTCCAACTGAACACAACACAACACAGTACAAAAAATGAAGAAGCACTTAGGCAGTCTATGAATATATTTAAGCTAGCATCACAATTAATTTTTATGCCTAGTGGAAGTGAACTTCTAGATTGGGGTCTGTAAAAACATTTTAGAAACATGATAACAAAATTTCTATTTCTCTTCTTAGTATTAGAGTGGGCAGCTGGGTAGGTCAAATGAGGAAAAAGACATAAGGAGGCCATACATGTAATTCTGTGAGTATTGATCAGAACTGAAAACCCATATAACAGGAGTGAATTAGGCATATTTTTTTCTAGAGGTCAATGCTGAGTTCAAAAGCATAAGGCCAAGAAAAGACATATAATGAAAGTGTTTGCTTCTTGTGCAGTAGAAATAGACATTTCATTTCAAATGCTTTCATTTGATGGCTAGAACCATTTACTTGACATTGCAATTCTGTGTGTTAAGGTTCCCATAAATGTAGCATCAATAAAATTTCAACCTGATTAAAAGCTGCGCTAAAAACCCAGGAAAAATAGATAGCTTTTTGTATTTGAAATATACTAAATATACTGCTTGGTGTCTTTTTTTTTTTTTTTTCCAATTTCCTCCATTTTYTTTCCTGAAAGAAATAAACATTAGAAGGACATGAACCTCACAATCCAGACATCATTTCTTAAGTATGTTACTCAAAGAGCTTATTTGTGGGAATACCTGTGGTAATTGCAGGCCTTTGTTTGATGATGTTTCATTTAACTTGATACTGTATGAAGAATGTGAATTGTTAGGAGGGCTTTTTAGCTGCCCTGCTTACTGCAGTTGACATTTTCCATAGGAATGTTGTCCTTGGAGAAGAAGACATAGCATACAATAAATCCATCCCCGTGCATTCTGTAGATATCTGCAACAGTGAAGAAATTGAAAAGGGTCGTGTTGTCTTTTTAGCATAAAGGGTAGCAGGTATATTATTTGCTGAGTAAATGTTTCAGAGAAAAATTATTTCAGGAAGATGGGCATCTAGTTTTAGAAAGGTCAACTTTACCTACATTTTTGTCCTGTAGCACAAATACTTCACACACACTCATGATTAATTTGGATGAATGCAGTGTTCCTGACCCAGGCAGCAGTAATTGGTTTTGGCTTAACCTCATTTTTCTTCTGTTTGTGACTCTCTTAAGCCCAGTTTTACTTTCCCCTTAAGGTACCTATGTTCACAAAACTTTTGAATCTGCAAGGCATGGTGCATCCTTAGTTTCCACCCTCAGTCAATAGAAGCTGAAGAATCTTTGTATTTTCTCAGAAGATAGAGGCAACTTATCAATTAATTAAAATGCATTAATTTCCAGTCCTTCTATCTTCCCTGATGGGGTTTCATGATGTACAAGTCTTGAGTTTAAATTGCTAGTTCTTTTCCAATAGGTTGGTTACAGTTGAGAAGAACATCAAGCGATGTCCCCCTTTTTGTGTCACGTCCTTCCCAGAGGCAGGTTTAGTGTTCACTGCGTGTGTCTATTAAGCATTAATTCTCTAACTGTATTTAGTAAGGGAGAGCAATATGGTATGTACCAGTGCAAGAATCTTAATTCCTACGAAACATATGGCATAGAATTATCTACTTAAAGATGGAACAATCTGATAATAATTTGGTGGAGTGACATCTGTGCAATAAAATAAGATGCTGATCACACTGGAAAAGTAAATGCAGAAGTTGTATACAAAGTATTCAGACATCATCAGAAAGCCATTCTCATTCCTCCATGGAATGTTAAAATTTAATGATCTAATTTGGTCTTATCACATGCAATATAAATAAAAAATAACCCTATTAAATGTTCAGAGACCCTGCTGAACACAAAACTTCCAAATGGTATTTTCTAGGATTTGGACTTACATATGTTTAACAGGAAATAAGGGAATAATGTTAGGAGAAAAATTAAAATTCTGCAGTCATTTCCATCCTTTAGTGAATATGCAGCTCTATGCTTTCTATAGTTTAATTTCTTCTCCAGTAGGCCCTGCTATCAGGATATGTGACTTAACATCAGTCTTCACTTTTGTCGAAAAATCACAAGGACACAATTACAGCTTTTGCCTGAATGAAATGCCAGTGGTGATTCTATGAGGCCAATATAAAATGTATTCATGTTAGAATGCCAGATCTGAACTTGGAGAGAAAGCTTCTGCAAATCAGAACATAGACTTGTATTTCTCAAATTTATGAAAGTCTGCAAGGACTTTCGCACACCACTTTATTTTGTGCACGATTGCATATCAAGATGGCAGAGCTTCTGTTTTAGGCTTTGCAGTTGAGGATTTCCCTTCCTTTGTCAATTTTTCAAAGTGGAGTGGAAATACCTGGAAATTTGGACATTGCATGGAAATTGAACTCAATTCTGTTTCTCAAGTTGCAATTTTTAATTAAAGCTACTACAGAATGTAATTGTATGGTTTTATTTAATTGAACTGTTGTTGACTTTTTAGACATGCAGCAAGCAAGGAAAAGATCTAGTAAAATAATGGAGATGTGTAACAAATTTTGATTATTCTGCTTTAAGTTAAGTATTACATTAAGGTAGTTCTCTGATAGAAATTTAATTATCTGGTTGCATAGAAAACTTTCTTAGTGAAAGTCTTTAAAAGCAGATTCAATGGCATGATTTGGGTTTTGCAATACAGAATCAACATTAATAGTATTTAATTAATGAAATTAATTAATTTGATTAAATTAATGCAATTTAATTAATCAGCATGATTGGATTTAGTCAACTGTCAATACTATTTCTTGTTGATCCTTTTTACTCTTCTTTTAAATCTCATTTTCCCTTCTCAGTTTACTGTGACAAACAGCCAGGAAAAGTGGCTTTTGCATTTCTTAATGGAAAGATACTGCTGCTGACATTTTTTTGTTTGTTTGTTTGTTTTTAATGTGGTGTTTGTTTAAACCAGAAATACAAGATACAATTAGGTAGCATGAAGTTGAATTATATAAGATTGGTCTTCACTGCCTGCCAACCTGTAGAATTGATAAAAGCTTCTTTAATGATAGATTTCAGGCTTGTTGCAAGTGAGCATAGAACATCTCATAGAAAATTATGGAACAGGAGCTAGTACAGAATTGATGCAGAAATCTCTTCCACTCTTTTGGCATGTTCTTTGTGGCTGGCAGACTTCTCACAGATTAAAAAGCAACTGAGATATCATATAGGACTGTTAGTTCAGTCTTACCAGTTCTGTCCCTGCCAAATCAAGCCTCCTGTAGAGGCTTCTTGAGGGGAAGGTATGTAACATAACATTATTTTGCATGATATGCAAACAAGATATTTATGTGAAATTTAAAGACTTAAAATTTCAATAGCCCTTTTATTTATTTCAGGTGGGATAAAAGGATATTTTAAATGAACTAAAAATCAGTAAAAGACTGCATTTTGCAGTTTTTAAGTAAGAATCCCAGTAATGTGAAATCCAGGCATAATGTCTTGTGTCTATCTAGATAAAATATTCTTAAGGATCTGGAGCTCTGGAACACACTCTTTTTCTTTCTTGCAGCTTTTTTCACACCTTTTCAAAATCCTTAGTTAAAAACATTGATATTTAATATTCTAGGTAAGCTACTTATGAAGAGGTAAATCTGATCACCTCACTGTCTTTAAAAAAATCAAACAGTTACTCCTAATGAACTATTTATCTCAGTTTTGGGGGTGGGGGGAACCTAACCCGCAGGAAGCTAGCCAAATTTTTGTTTGGCTAGCTTCATTGTAGAAGCTTCAGTACTTTTACTAGACCTTATGACTAGAGAAGTTCTTTGTCTTCTTGCAGTGTTGTGGGAAAATATCTCCTATTAATTTGGCAGGAAAATTGAATAAGCAGCACATCATACTGTCAACTCTCATAAGCAAAATCCTGATCTTTTGTCAAAACATAAGGAACAACTGGCTGATGGCAATTCTGATTACTTTAGAAAGTAATTATTGAAAGAAGGCATATAGATCTCAAAAAATCCTTTTATCTTTTACAGCCACCCAAAAGGAATAATGATAAAATGACACATATTCTTTGTTGCGTTCTGGTTAATAAAAATGGAAAAGAGCTAAAACTAAGCATACTATTCAGCAAGAGCAAAGTTGTCATAACTTTGTCAAAAGTGTGATGCCTTTTGAATCTATATGCTACAGAAGATCAGCATTTTTGGCAAATTCTCACTGCCTTTTAACTCTTTCTAGAGAAGTCCGTAACCCTTCTGTCTCCATTTATACAGCCCTACCCACAAGAGGAAAGTGCTTTTAAAAAGTTTGCCAGCTAATTTAATTGTATGCTGATTTAAAAATACTAAAGCATAGTGAAAGAGGTTTTAGTTTAAGAACAGTTGGCATGTCAAAAGTGATTCCTAACTATTTACTGATGAGGACAAAACTCTCTGAACTCACATGTTCCCAATCTCCGAATGCTAACAAGTTGTGGTGGTTTCAATGTATATAAGCTGGTATAAACGTGGTAATGGTGCAGTCACCTAGCCAAGGAAATGATGATACTTCTGTGGTTTGCAGCCACACATATCTCTCATCATACTACCCTCCCAGATTTGGGGAATGCCTGGAGCATCTGCATGGATGTAGGAGTGTGGGAGAAAGACCATGGATGTATGTGGTCATCTCTTCTTTTACATAGATTAACACAGGTTTTGGTTCTAAAATTATCTTTGTGTCCTGTGCTATAGGGTAATATAGCTAGGGTAATATATGTTCAATATTGCTCTGCAATATTGAACATATTTTGTTCTGTATTTCCTGTATTCCCCATTCTGTACTTCTTTCCTGTCCTGTATTAGTTCTATCTAATGCAGCTCAACATGAATCTCAGAATAAATCAGAAGAAGTTTGATTTGTACTTTTTATTGTCAGTGCAGTGTTTGGTGCTACAAGATACTTCTTGGATCAATAATTTCACTATCTAGCCTACCTCTGAATTGGCTAATGACAAGTCATTGCTTTTATTTTGAGTTTTACTGGTATTTGAAGATACGATCTACATTAGTAAAGACAAAGAGTAATGGTTTGAGACAATTCCTGTTACAGGCTGGTTTAATAAAATAAATTACACCAAAAACATGGCAAGGAATTCTGTCATCCTAGGAAATGCTTTCTAGTTTCTTATGTAAAGATAAGCCTGCATGCCCCCCATTGAGCTCCTTATAGCAGTTTTGTATGCATTCTTAGCTATTGTAACACGCGCTGATACTTAGTTTGCTCTGCCTCTCATTCTCTTTTATAGGGTGATGAATATATAAACAAGTTAAATTGATTTATCTGATATTGCTTCAGAATTAGTGTGTTTTGTTTTTACTGTTCTCTGAGAAACTTAAGTGTGGTAAAGCACAGTGAAGTAATGTTCATTTTCCCAATCTTAGGGCATGGTAAATTATCTGAATTAAGAGGAATGCTGGTCATCATTTGTACTTATAGCTTGCCATCCGGGAACTGTAATTTGGCTTATTATGTGTTTGACTAAATTTTTCATCCATATTTTATAGAAGACAATTAGTCATAACTTCATCACAGCTGTTGTTAAAAGTGTAAAGAGTCCAGGAGATGGTCTTGCCTTATTTTGTCATGTTAATTCTGCACAACCTAGGGAGGTGGTAGGGGGAAGAATATTACCTTCTGCTTCCATTTTCTTCAGGGTACTGAAGGCCAAAGATGGTGATTAAATGTATAGACAATTGCCCAGTCCAAGTCCGTTGTCACAGTGAAAAAGTTTAATCTCATGCTTAAATGGAATTAAATGAAATGCAGTGCATTTCACTCTGTATACATTGCCTCCTGTTCTGCCACTGGGCTCCTTCAAGAGGAGTCAAGCTCCCTCTTCTTTACTCACTGCATCTGGTGTTTACAAACAATGATGAGATCCCCATGTACCTTCTCCTCTCTGGACTGAACCATTGCAGCTCTCTCAGATCTTCCTCAAAGGGGACAGACTTCAATACCTTTAGCATGTTCCTCTCCAGTAGCTCCTTATTTCTCCAGAGTCCGGAGCTGGGTACAGCACTCCAGGTGTGGCCAGGGGAGCAGTTGGGATCCCTCCCTGTCCTGCTGGCAGCACTCCCAGTTTCACCCCCAGAGCCTCTTTGCCCTTTGGCCACAGGGCACACCACCAGTGTCATTTGTATGTTCACATCCCCAGGACCTCCAGACCCTTCCCTGCCAATGGAGATGGATCCCACAGGAATGCAGTGCAGAGGCCTCACTGGCTGTAGGAACTCTGCCAGCAGGGCTGAGGACTCATGTGGGACGTGGGATAAGAGTTTGTGGGGCTGCCCCAGCAAAATGGGATTGTGTGGAGCTCATGGAAATGTTCAAATATGGTGCAGGTGTATTTGGGGAGAGGACTGAAAGCGGGGGACTGGGATGGGCCCAGTAAGACTCAGTAGTAGAGAGGGGTGGGAAACCCATGTTTTGGCTCCTAGCACAGATGTGCTTTGCTTGCACACCAGTCTGCTTCTTGCGTGGCCCCTGAAGTTCTGGGATGCTTGGAGTTTAGAGCTTTGCTCTGCAAAAAACACCAAGTCAAGGGGTGCAGGCCAGCAGATGTCCCCAGCAGTATCTTTTGTGAAGCCTGAACCCGGTCCTCTCCCGCATTCTAGCCATGGCAGTGGGGTTTGGGCCAGAGGAGTTGGGCTGCTGCTGTATGGAAGGGTCAGAGGAAGGCCCAGAGGGCTGTGACAGGGGGACGACCAAATCCATTTGGGTGTGGAATCCATTGGGAGAGGGTTGTCAGCGTGGCCTGTGTCCATGGACCTGGCTTTGCTTCAGGTCAGGCATTCCGGCTGATGGCCACAGAGCTTGGGCAGCAATGCTCTGGTGCTTGGAGAGGGAAGGCTTCGGGAGTTCAAAAGAAAAGAGGCTCTGTTGCAGCATTTATATAAAGAAGTTCACAGCATGTTCTGGACATGGTCTCCCCTTTTGTTTTCCTACACTAACAAGGCTCTGTTAGAAAGCATTGCCTGAAGTGGCTTTCTTTGGTTTTGAGAGAATCATGCTCTGAAAAGCTTCTGGATCTTTCTTGTGTGCAAAGCCAATGATTTTCCAGCGCCAGCACCAATGAAAGCTGGGGTTCTTCCAGCTGGAGAATGCCAGCCAGGAACTGAGATCCATGCACCCACTTACCACCCTCTCCTTACTGGGGAGGAGTATCGGAAAAAGAATAAACCCTTCGGGTTGAGATAAGAACACTTTAATAATTTAAAAAATAACAATACTATTATGACTGATAATAATAGTAATGAAAAAGAGAGACAGAGATGAAATAACACCTCCACCGAATTAGTGTATTCATATGCAGAATACCGAGCGGTTGTGAGAGACGCGTGCTCGGGGAACCCTCCGGATGTTCACTCCAAGTGCACGAGGGCCGTAAGCCGCGCCCCCAGCACGTGCGAGAGGATGGCAGGTCCGGCGGCGGGGCGGGCCGGGCGCTGCCCTGAGCCTATCGGGCAGAGGTGTCAGAGCTTCTTGGAGCTCTCCGACCGTCCCCTGGCGGCCGTCCCCTTCTCCTGACAGCGGGATGGCGGCGGGGCCGCGGGCGCAGCCGGTAGCGCCAGTGCCGGGACGGGCCGAGCGCGCTGTGCCCGGGCGCGGCGCTCTGGCGGCAGCCGGGCGGGCCGAGCACGTACTCCTGGTAGTCGTCGTCCGCCCTGACGGAGTGCAGGATGCGGCCGAAGCGCTGCCTGCAGAGCGGGCAGGCGGCGCGCACGGCAGCCCATTCCCGGATGCAGGCGAAGCAGAAGGTGTGCAGGCAGGTGTACACGTGCGCCGCGTTGTCCAGGTCGCCCAGGCAGATGGGGCACAGCCCGGCCGCCGCCGCCTCCCGCTGCCCCCCGCTCGGGGCGGCCGGCGCGGCGGAGCCGCTCTCCTGCAGAGCCTCGGCGGCACCGCCCGCCATGGGCTGCCGAGAGACGGGCCCGAGGCCGGAGCTTCTCTGGCGCCGGGAAGCGGACAGCAGAGAAGGCCCAGAGCGTGGGCAGAGAGGGGAGACAGGGGGCTCCCGGAGGGTCTCCTTGCAGGAAAAGGAGACTTTACTGGAAAGTGACCGAGCAGCCCCTCAGCTGCCTTCGACACCTGCCTCCCCCTCCGTTCCCCCAGGCACGCTGCCGCCCATGGCAGGAGAAATCTCCCTTCCACGCTGCTCCCGCCCAGCCAGTGGGACTCGGCTGGCGCAGGTTACCTGCAGGAGGCGTTCGGGAGGGAGGAAGTGGCCGGGAGCCCTCAGTGGTGCTGTGGGGCACTGCCAGGGCAGGGCCTGGGTCCTGCTGAAGGCCGCGCACTGGGCCGAGTGTGCGAATGCAGGAGCCTCTGGAGCCCGGCTGTTGCCTGGCGAGCACAACGAACAGCCCAGAGGGAAAAGACCCCACTCAGGCGTGTCAGACGTCTTTTCGTGGCCTTAAACCCCTCAGTTTGTCAGGTCCTGTGGCGAGTCTGGTGCTGCTGCGTCTTCTCCAGGGTGAACTGACCCGGCTCCCTCAGCTTTCCCTCATGGGAGCGGGAAACCCCTGTTCCTTCGCCGTGTTTGTGGCCCTTCCCTGGGCTCTCCCCAGTAGCTCCTCATCTCTGGTGGACTGGAGAGCCCAGAGCCGGCACAGCACTCCAGGTGTGGCCTCACAGGGCAGGGGAGAGGGCAGGATCCCTCCGTGTCCCACTGGCAGCACTCTCAGTGAGCCTGGCAGGGAACTGGGCCACTCACTGCTGGCCTGTGTTCCTCCTGGGCCTTCCTGGGTGAGCTGCTGTTGGTTCATGAGGCTATTCCTCCCCAGGTGCAGTGTTTGGAATATCCTTTTGTTAAACTGCATGAGGTTCCTGTTGGCTCCTTTCTCCAGCCATTTAAATAAAAATTGTTAAAAGAAAACAGTTGTTTTGAGAAACACAGCTAAAAGGGCAATCATAAAAATGTCTAGTTTAAAATGTGCAATAAAGGTGGAAGAACAATCTTTTCCTTCAAGGGAGACCAGAGGAAAGAAGAACAAGAATGTAGAACCTAATTTTCATTATTCTCAAAGGCAAAATGTTGAAGGAGTTGGTGTTCAGTCACATTCTCTGCAGGGTGAAACAAAGAAGTTGCACTAGTATGTCATTACTCTCAAGTATATTTTATATAGATAAGTATAGCTATATGAATATATATGTATTGAAAATGCCATCTTTTGATGGATGAAACTCTCTTCACTGAGAAAGTAGCGTGTTTTGTGTTAAGAAGTACCACAATATGCCCATCTAAATGTAAATCCTATTTGAGACAAAGCATTTTTAACCTACTAACTGTTTATAAAGGTTGTGTCCTCTGTCATACAGAAATTTACATTAAAGCAGCAAATTTACCTTAGCTTTTTTAAAATTAAAGCATGTCTTTGCAATAAAGATTTAATGTTAAAGATGATGGACTTCAGGTAGCATGCAACACAATGGTAGCTTGGTGACAGTTAATAATAGGATGATTTAAAAACATTTTCATAAAAGCTTTATGATAGGAAGGCAGGGTGAGTGATTTAAAAAAAAAATTGACAAAAAAAAAGACAAAAAGGAGGGAAGGGAAAAGCCTGTATTGTCAATATAATTTTTCCTTTGTTTCTTTCTTTGCTTGAGTGAAATGAAATTCTGTTGCTGTGAATGGTGTGTCATTTTTTTTTCATTAGAGTTTAAATTGAATGCAATCTCTGTTTACACTGAGTTTTTCTCTTTGTCTATCATATTTGTTGGTTGGAAACTCATATTTTCTAGGAATGAGTTCAGTTTTCCATGACTATTGGCAGATGTTTCTCTAGGATCTTCAGTGACAATGATGTATTTGTTGATAACCCAGGGCTTGTTAAAAAAGACTGTTTCCCTTCAGTGARTCTGGTTTTTTGTTCAAGAGCTTTAGTCAACAGAAACATACTCCATTTCTTCCAAAAATGTTTAAGAGTAGTTTCACTTATTTTGAATGCACACTTAAGACAGTGAATTTTTGTTTGATTCAGTTACTCTTCTCTTTTTGTGGTAGGTGAAATACATAATGCTCTGGTTTCACTTCTTTTATTTCTCTTTTTGCAAGTTATATATTTGAGTGGTTTAAATAGTTGAACCTGGTGTTCCAAGATAGTAGCCATTATAGTTTTGTTGTAAGTAGGTTTCATTCCTAAATGTTGTTGCTGTTTTTGTGCTCAACTGGCCACTTTACTACCCTGATAGGAATATTTGAGGAGCTTCGTTCATGGGACTGCAAGATGCCTTACAGCAAGAGCGTATCAGTGTCTTCACTGTAAAAATGGGGCTTATAAACAGGTTTTATTTATTAGAGGAGAAAATTCTAGAGAATTCTGCAGTATCTGTGTTACTGACATTTTGTGCTACCTTCTCTTCCTCTCCTATCATCTCAAACCTCAACAACCTTTGTTACAAAGCCTCTCTTCCCAGTGTCTCAAAAGAGCTTCAACGCAGCATTGTTCCCAGCTGCATGGTTTCTGTAACTTAACACTGGCAGAAACTCTTGCTTTTGAAGTTCCTCCAAAATTGATGTCTTTTCTTTGCATTGTTCTGGGAAGGTTTGCCTCTTTTTTGCTTTTTTTGAGGGTTGGAGATACGGGATTTTTGTTGTTGTTGTTGTTGTTTTGGTTTTGTTTTTTTTTTATTCTGATTTGTTTGGTTGGTTTTTTCCCTTGGTTTGCATTTTGTTTCTTGTGGTTTTTGGTTTTGTGCTGTCTTCTGTGTGATTTTCTTTTGCATGTGCTTTTTTGTTGGTTTTGTTTTATTTAAATTTTGTTGTTTGGGTTTTTTTTTAATATCATGATGCTTCTTTGCTTACTTAGTTTAGATTTAAATAGGACATAATGTTTGTTAGAACATTGCATAGCTAATTTAATTCCTTTCTGTCTTTTGTTAAGGTGTAAGCTACATAAGTAGCTGCAAATTATTTAACATTTGTGTTGTTTTATTACATTTTAAAATACATGGTAGGACCCCATAATTTCTTATTCACTAATATTTTTCTGCTCTTCTTTCCTTGCTTTTTAATAGAATTTGAATAGTAGGAGAGTCTTGAAAAAAAATATTTTAAGAATAGGAAAAAATGACTATGTTTTCCTCTTTTCAGACTTACATCTGAAGCAGGAAGTTGAAAATTGAATGTATTTCAGTTCAGTTCTGACTATGGCTTGCCTTGTGACCATTATAAATAAGCCTTTCTTTGGTCTAGTTTCTTCTTCTGTGTTATGAGGAAGAAACACAAGTATTTGCAAAGCATTCTGAAATTACTGGAAAGAAGTTGCATAAAACTACACTTTTTTTCATTATTTATTTGAATGTATATAGGTTTTCTAAATATTGTTCTATTTTGCTGAGCAAAAGTACAAATGAAGTGCCTTGATGAAACTTGATGGAGGAGTCATTTTGGAAAAAAAATAAAATTCAGTAGATTGAGAATCTAAAATAAATCTGTTTGGTCTTGATTTTTTTAGCCTTATTGTCTATGAATTTTAGTTATAAATAATGCTTACCAGGTGAAGCAGTGAGATTATTGATGTATTAAGACCACTGGTTAATTCATCCTGCTGTGTCATTCAGGATTTAAAGAAGCTACAAGACATACATGAGTGATGAATTTTGGGCATCTCAGTCTTGAAAAAAATTAGCCACGCTTTTGCAAGAATTTATCATGTGCTTTAGAGAAAGTTAGTGGATATGACGGAGTTTTACATGCTTCGCATGAGACATGGCCAGAACTTTTCCTTCTGATTGGAATTGCATTGCGTTCTTCTCCTTCCCCCAGACAGAAGTCATTAGGTATTGTGATCTACCATTGATAATATTAATTTGCTGGCTTTAGCATCCATTAATATAATGAACTAGATGCTAATAGGTGAAACCTGAGAAAAAATGTAAAGCCAAATTTTAGAATATCTTAAAATACTTATTAAAAAATAGAAAAAATAATTAGAAAAAATATTTTCTGAACTTCACAAAGTAATTTATAACTTTATAAATATAGGGACAAGTCACTACTCCAGTTTTAGTGCTGTGTTTAGGACACAGCAGTGAGGAGTGTCCAACAGTTCTGAGGTTTATACAGTAATAGTATCTAATTTTCAACACGATCAGTCCCTCAACTTTACCATCAGTAAATGCAACTATAGTTTTTAATCATGACAACTAGACTTGGAGCTCTCTAAAAATTTGAGTTGTGTAGAAAAAAGATTCAATATACTCATAGGGTTATATTGCTGTGAATTGTCAATTATTGTTAAACCCAAACCTAAATTTAAAAAAGATTTCTGAAAGTCCTGACAGTAATTTGGCTTGCTATATCACACTAACTGATGATGTTAACTGGCACATACTAATTGTGCTGGAAGATGGCCTTAAGTAATCCAGTGGAGTAACAGTTTAACTGATAAATTGCTATCCAAAATAAAAGAAAATTTCCTATTCCTCAGCTCATTTACTCATACCAGGTGTATATCTTCCCCTTTAATCTGCAATATGTCAAGTTCTAGTTTGAGGTTTTCCCCAGGTGGCATGTTTAGAATGGAATTTTCAAATTGATGTCCTATTGATTTTCTTTCGATTCTTGAAAATAGAGAAGGAATGTTTCCTTACTAGGTATCCTGTAACATTGTCTTCTTACTGTACTATTACAGGTCTCCCTTTGCTATAATTAGTGAGCTAAGAATAATGCAGTTCATCAGAATTGCTGTACTTAGGTCATTTGTGAATTCCTTTTTTATGTTTGATAATAGTAAACTTTCTTTTAGTAAATCCATGATAATGACTGTAATGTTTGTGTGCAAAAGATAACTGACATAGTATGTATGACCTAGTGTATGTATTAGGTACTGCACTACAACAAGTTATTTTTTATAATTATATATATACGTTTAAATATATATGCACACACATGTTACTGCATAGACTGTTTTCTTACTTTAGGAGCTGTTAGAGAATTGGTTAATTTTGGTCTATTGCAGATGGAGGTTCATTTCATTAAAATAAATTCTAATTTTGCATGTGCAGAATACTTCCATTTTAAAATGGAGGAATTTGTAGGCAGATAAAGATATGGGGTAGAAGCGGTTACTTTAAGGATCTGAGAAAGTGAAGTCCAAAGGTATTAGGGAAAGAACAGAGAGCTAAGAGAAGGATGGAGCAAGAGCAGTTGACACACAGCAGAGAGATAAAGGCTCCAGGGAGGGAGTTTCTGTTGTATAGACATCAGGGATGGATGGAGAAGTAAATGTGAGTGAAACAGGAGAAAGATTCAAGGTAGAAATACAGATTGAAATCAGAATAAAGAAAAAGAGGTTAATAGTGGCTTTAATAGTGACTCAGTCTTTCAAGGGGTAAGTGTAGTGCCGTTAAAGATACCACTGAAGGATAAAGAGGAAGAGGGGTTGTGAAGTGGAATATTTAAGAAAATATGTGTTCTTTTAATTGTGTCTTGTCACACTGTTTCTGTTGTCCAGCTTTCAAAGGAATGGGAGAAAAATGACCACATTTTTGTAATGTTAACTGATGCTGATGTAATCAATTCTACATTATGCAAACTGAGTTTTTTTTGTAAGAACATGTAGGTGGTGTTATATGTAAACATAAAATAAATTAAAAATAGGAATTAAGAAAAAAAGCCACATATTTTGTAAGGCACTATTTAATATTGAACTCTTTGAAAAATATTGCAGACTGTTTGCGTATGCGTATGTGAATACAAATAATGAATTTAAGAGTATATTTTTTCTGTTCTATAAAAAGGACCTTAAAGAATGATGTTTTGCATTTGTATTTTTGTTGTGTGTGACATGATGTGTCAGAGAAAAGAGTGTACTGTCTGTGATTTACCAAAAAAGGAGAGCTTGCTTCCTCAATGCTTGTACAGATGGCTAACTGCTACCAAAGGTTTCTCCAACACTGCTTACAAGTTGCCAGAAGGTTCATGTGAAAATACATCACAGCCTGATTCCATAGCAAAGGACAGTTACTGATACCAGGATTTATTAAATCCTGTTCTATTAGCAAACAGTGCCTGTGAATCACTTCTATAGGCAGTCCACAGGAAGCACTTCCAGTCACAGCACTTATAAAATGTTTTTTATCAAAATGTGTTTTTTACATTGTTTGGAAATTCATTGAAAGTATTGCGAGAGTGGGATATAGTGCATTGTGGATGCGGGTTGTGAAAACTGGATAAAAGATGAAACACACAGGATAAAAGGAGCAGGACATGTTAGCAGATGACCAGTACAGAATTAAGCAAACAGTAACTCAGGTGAAGGAAAAACAGGGATATCCATATAAAGTGAACTGTGATGTTATTGGTTAGGCAAGAAGAATAGGATGTTGCCATACAAGGCAATGTTTAAGGTCGTTGGATGGTTGTACTGTTAAGAAGTCCTATATAAATGCCATATTTGGCCCAATAAATTGACTTCTGATTATCAGTCAGTTGTCCCTGCCTCTTGAGTCCCAGCAAATGGTGTTCCTGTTTGGACATCTTTCATTGAAAGTATTGCAAGAGTGGGATATAGTGCATGAAATAATTGATTGAATATAGTTGAAGCTGGTAAGAATTTAAATTACTTGAAATGCTTGTCTCCAATGAATACATCATTGCTGCTGTTCTCTGAAGAAAGCTTTAGTCATTATAAGCAGTTAGGAAGGAGAATCACTGAAAAAAAGTTGATTTAATAATTTTAGGGCGTACTTGCATAATGTAAAGAAGGTTACCAGCCTAATGCGTGCCTCATCCTGCTAATTTGTTGCTTTTGTAACTGTTTTGTAAAAGTCAGTTCTCTATTTTAAAGAGGAGAATTTTCCATGTTTTCCAGTGACTGTTAGCCTCCCTATGATGTCCCGTAGGTGTGTAGTTTACCTACACTATGCAGTTGCAATGTGAATTAAATAATGCTTTCTCTCTGAAATGATTATGTAAGTGAAGGGAAAAGGATAGCCTAATGAAGTACTACTATTCTTCAAATTAAAACTTCAGAAGACTTACAACTAAAATAGATTTCGGATATAGTGAAAATCACATTTTAATTAACAAAATCCAATGCTTAGTGCAAAATGTTCAAAATCCTTCAGATATTTCAAGCTTAATGTGTTAAATTTTAAGACACTAACTAGTATAATAACTAATGGTTTGGTGGAGAAGGCACTTTTGTGAACGAAGACATCAATTAATGTCTTACAAGTTGCATCTGAAGTGTACTTGATTGAACTAAAAAATAAAAACACAAATCATGAAGACTTGACTCTGGATAGAGATTTCCGTGCTTAAAACTATGCTTCTAAGAAATAGTACTCCTCTACTACTAGTGAAATAATAAACCATCTATTAACTTTCAGTTGTAGCAAAATATGATATTCTCTACAGATTTTTTTTGCTAGTTTTTAAAATCCTGTAATTCATTTGAGGAAAGAGCTTTTAATCTTTAAATATTAATATTAAATACTAATGATGAAAAGCTGGAAAGACCTTTAAGTCATACACTTCTTTTGATATAAAAAATGTTTTATAAAAACTCTTCTTGGTACGTCATTTATTTTAGAATGTACTTATGTGTGTGTTTAACTTAATATGTATAAGTCTAGAAGCTTGTTGTATATTCTTTTATATTTTCCTGAATCAGAGTACAAAACGGGGGGGGGGGAATTATTTATTTATTTATTTAAACAAAAAAATAATTATTCTCTTTTCCGTTCACAAATAGAATGTGTTTGAAAATATCCTTTTGGCTGTATTTGTCTCTCATAGGTGATTTTTTCATATCACAAATATATCTCACATATATTTCTGCCAATGAGTTAAAGTTGCTTGAACTTTTTTCTTACAATTTGTTCTGTAAAGGTTTGCCCTTACTAATAAGTTTTAGTTGAATTGCTTACTTTCAAGTATATATATGGCAGGATAAATAATAAGTGTAGTAGTGGTATCATTGATGATGTTGATAGTAAGAATTTAAGAGTAAGAATTGTGAAGGAGTTTCATTCTTTTTAAGTATGCTGATTGTCATACTAGTCTTTGTTTAAAGAATAAGTATTTAACTAATTCTGTTTTATATAGAAAATAATTGTTTCCAGTACAAAGGTTGTGATATTTATGTGTGGCAACATCAGCTGCCTTTTACATGGTAGTCCAATTACTTAGATTTTGCATTTACTTTAAAAAATATTACAAGTTTAAAAAAACTGAAAACCCAAAAAACCACTGCTGAATACTTTAGTAGACAGGGAGATGTCTGTTTTGTGTTTTTCCCAGGAGCCTTCTTCAACAGAACCACATTTAGTTTTCTTTTAGAGAGAAGCTTTTACTCACTTTTTCAAGTTAGGCGCAAAAAGTGACGTAACTGCCAGCTACAAGCCAGTCAAATGAGAAATGAATTAAAACCAGTAAAAACTACCACCACGACCAGGAAGAATGGAAGATCCTCTAGATAATTTATCAAAGCAACAGTTTTTGTGTTTGTGTTTTGTTTGTTTTTTTTTTTTCCTTGAATCATTTGAGAAAATATGGGTAGAAATAATTTCCAGAATGCATCTGCTGATATCATCTGATATGATTATTCCAAGTACTTCCACCCTTCAGTGCCTGGAAGCCTGTCTTCTGTTTTTTGGGGCAGTGATACTGTTGTGCATGATGTTACTCTGTTACTTTTTACTCAAAAGAATACTTTTAAAATTTTAAAACTTAAAAAAAATCTACTGTATTTCTAACACCTGCCTGGTTTGGTTAATTCTTCTGCAGTAGTTGTATTAAATGAAATGGAGACTGATCAAAGATTACTGAAAGACAGAAATTGTGTCCCATTTAGATGTGATTTGAGTCTTATTATCATTCCAGCCTAGAATACATTTTATTTCTAGATGTATTTTTATTCTTAATGCTTCAATGCTTACTTAAATAATTATTTTCTGTCAAGGCACTGGAAGTCTTGGTGTTTAACAACAAAATTTTGGCTTTAACCATAATTTCTTATTGGTTTGTCACAACAGGGCTCAAATGTGTAAAGTTTTTGTCCATTAAAGGGAGAGAAAATCCACTATTACTTGTCTTTATTTTACAAATTTCAGTTTTAAAAGTTAAAAATATTACTGTGGATTTCTATGCACTTTTCCAATATATAGAAGTGTCTTCATTGCTTTTTTTTACTGCTCATTGTGTCCAGTCAAGGACTCTCTGAATGGAACATACTATTTGAAATATATTTGAGTTTTATACAGAGTGCACGTATAAGTATGTATATGCATGTTTTTTGAAAAGGGATCATTCAGATGGTATTTTGGATAAAAACTATTATTAAATGCAGCTGCATAAAATTGCAATTTCTGTCTTGAATTTTTTTCCCTTTCCATTTCATCCTCCATTAGATGGCAGTGTCGTGAGTATGCAGCATAGCAATGCTGACATTGAAAGGAAAGCAAGCATTTTTAAGACATCTCAGATGCTTTTTCATTATATATCTTGTGAATTTCAAGAGGAAGAAGGGTGAACTAGAAATGATAGTTGGAAATAGTAGATAAAGAAATCTGCATTTAGTGTGCAGAAACCTAGCTGGTAGGAAAGTAGGATTCAATCCTTTGTGTGTTTCTGCTTGTTTAAAAAAATGTAATAAGACTAGCTGTAGTATACTATAATGGTAGGCCATTTATTTATCATTAATTTTTTTCTATACACCTCTTCTTACCTGAAAGAATAGAGTTATTTAGC
Source organism: Cardinalis cardinalis (assembly GCA_014549065.1). Taxonomy (NCBI): domain Eukaryota; kingdom Metazoa; phylum Chordata; class Aves; order Passeriformes; family Cardinalidae; genus Cardinalis; species Cardinalis cardinalis. Next base: position 216,288 of record JACDOX010000161.1, on the reverse strand, counting down.
TATAGCACAGTTCTTTCAAAGTTTTTTCATGTAAGACTATGTTTTAGACAATCAATTTGCTTTCAATTTGAGAAAAATTTGCTAAGGTTTTTGTGGCAAGTTTTTGGTAGTGTAGAGTTGCTTTAGCAGTGGCTAATTACTACCATCTGTTGATCAGGAGCAGTCCACACACTAGACCAAGCCAAATCCAACTGACTCCAAAATGAACTTACTGCTGCCCAAAGCTGAGCATGTCAGCTACTTTGGTGGCATTCATGTGATAGCAAATTAAGAAAGAATAAAAATCACTCTGCAGCAGCTGTGAGAGAAAAAAGGGAGAAAAATGTGAAAGAAACATCCCCACAGGACACCAGTCAGGAGTGAAGTAAAGCCTGAAAAATGTGCGTGAAGAAAGTTGGTTTTAGTTTTGTTCTTGTTTCTCACTGCCATAACCTGTTATTAATTAACATTAATGTATTTTCCTCAAGAGAAGTAAAAGATGGTAGCTGGCTAGTGATCTGCCTGTTTTTACCTAGACCCGTGACATTTTCCATCTTATTTTCTCCCCCTGTCCCCTGCTGAGGAGGGGAATTGGAAGAGCAAGTTGGTGGACACCTGACAGTCAGCCAAGATTAACCCACTATAGTAGTTTAGGTATTGTAGATATATTGATTTACTTAATATAGTTGCCTACTGTCAGATATTTTTGGATACTGGATACAATGACTTTAATCTGAAAATTGACTCAGCATCTGCAGTATTTCAAGTGGAGACTCCTTTGCATTTTTATGACCATTAAGATTCTATTCAAATAGGACAAAAATACTCTATGCAGATGCATAAAAAAATAGTGCAAAAATTCTTTGGAGGACTAAAGTCAGGGATTAGATTAAAGTTGATGAGGAAGGTATTACAGGTGATTCTAGAGTCTGCACTGTACAGTGGATTGGATTACATGGATATAGCACACCCTTCCAGACCTCAGACATAATACTCCTCTCTCTTGCTTCCTTTCTACTCTTTGTAGGAAAAAAGTGGACAAAACTGTAACTTGATGTGGTACTTGTATTTATGTTTTGAAGAGTTAAGTGCTGGGGCTGTAAATGCCTGTAAAGACCATTGGGTCAAAAGAATACTACATGAGGTATTTTTAAAAGTTAAATTCTGATGTCACTCAAGATATGTGCAATCTCTGGATTCGAGGTAGCAAGGTTTGCTTAAAATTATCAAAACCAGCTAATAGAGCAGAAAGAATGCTATAGCTTCTTTTTGTTCTTAATCCATAGGAGTTAATGAAACAAATGTCCTTAAGTACTAGGGAATCCTAGTGTGACACATTTGATCAGATAGTGTTTTCTTTTGAATAATCCTCTCCTTTTGAAAATTGAGAAAAAGTGAAAAAGGAAAATACTGATTAAAGTAGAATTGGTTTGTACATGTGGGATTTTTGTTTTGGGCTTTTTAACTGCAAACTGTGGCATATTCCAATACTTGTCACTTACAAATACCTCTCTTGTCTTGCAGTGCACTTGTAGGAGAGACATGGTGTCAATATCCATGGATGTCTTTGTGAGGAAGTTTCAACCAGAGAGATACCAGCTGTGGAAACAGGGCAAAGATTTATATACCATTGATCATACAAAACCAACTCCTGAATCAACACCTGAAGTGAAGATCTGGCTACAGAGAAGAAGGAAAATACAGAACTTCCCCAAGAGGTATTTATGCTTCTTTGCCATTTATTTAATTGTCTTTTTATGATGCTAGTGTCCTTTCTATTTCATTTTGGTGGCTTCCTCTGATGTTGTTGTTGTTTTGACTGCAAGAGATTTTATTTTCTCGTAGTGGCAATGAGGGGGTGGTGGGGCTTGGAGCTGCGTGGTTGTGCCTACATTGTTTTCTACCATACCCATTACTGCTGGGGAACAGAAGTAAGGGATTTTCACATCTGAGAAGGAAGGGGATGTGGTGTTTACCCAGGGCCTGGGGGCTATAATGTCCTTTTGTCTTGGAAAGCCTTTTGGCTCTGGATTGATTGGATTCAAATGAGCATTTTATGTGTAGTCACCTGCTTATATAAACTGTTGTTATTGGTATTGTTGCTGTTACTGTTAATTTCTTTCTCTCTCTCTCTTCCCATCCTCCCCCCTACACACACCTGGTGGGGCTGGAGGGAGAGGAATGGCTGCATGGATTTTAACTTTTTAAACTTTCAGATGGGCTTAGATTATGTCACATTTTCTTTTAATTCATTTCCTTTGGACAAAAATGGTTTTTCTGCTTTCTGTATTAAGATGATCCTGGGGACAGACCAGTATTCTTTCAGAGTGATTGTGAAAATAATGGTATACCTAAAAAATTAGTGATTAAGGAGAACATCAAAATGCATTCAAGTATGTCACTTAAAATCTCTCTTTAGTAAGGGTTATTCCAGTGTAATTCTCAAGGAATGGATACCATTGTTTCTAGAGATCACAGCAACCAAAGAACAAGGGAGAAGACTCTCCTAAAAGTTGAAAAGGAGATTAAACAGGATAAACTTATCATAAAATATGGAATAAAATCCCAATATTACCGGGTGGGGTGTGCCTGGGCTCGTCTGACCCTTGCTGCTGGACCAAAGGCGGGAGCTGTGGTGTTTCACCTCCAAGACAACTTTGGCTGGCTGGAAGTTGCAGCTAGGCACTTGGAACAAGTCCAGGCATGGTAGAAACTCAGTTTACCTCTGGTGGAAAGCGTTCAGGCGACGGTGAAGAGGAAAAGGAGAGGATTCTGCTGGAGGGTTATATCCAGAGTTTTATTCCAGGATGACAGACCTCTGAATCTTGTAACAGCTACACACAGAATGCTGACTGCATGGTCTCAAGGTCTTTAAGCCCAGGGGGAAGGGAACGGAAGGGATAGGTGAGCCACCAACCAGGTGGGAGGGGGCAAGGCTCAGGGGACAATGATACCTAGACAGGCCAATGAGCCCGGGGCTGAGGGGCATCCTTTGAACTTCTGCCAACCACACGATGCCCCTGCTGGAATGTTAAGATTGATGGACAGCCCTTAGCAGAAGGGCAAAGGGGGAGGGGAAAGGAGAGGTTGGCACACCTGGGGGGTTGGGGTACGTGAAACAGGAAATGGCATCACACTACAACGATAAAACTGTGATAGAATCCCACCAGCTGTTTCAAGTCTCTAAGTAACAGCCCTCAATACCATTTTACCCTAAGGAGGTACCACTGCCTATTTGTCAGACTCTTGCAGTGCTGCAGCCAAAATCTGTCTGTCTACTACAGGTCAGTAGCAGATTATAATAAGGGCTAAATCTCAGTATGGTGACATGCCAACATCACCAGAAATTTAGGAGAATAAAATAATTTAAAAGAATAAGGAAATTTGGTAGAATAAAGTCTCTCAGCTTGTCACTGAAGCTATAAAACCTTTGACCTTTTAAAGCAGTTTTATATCAATTATATTGAGATGAAATATGTTTTTTGTTTACATTGCACATTTTTTGTGCTATTGTGCTTTCCTGTCTTACTTAACAGGATCTTTATGGACTTTCTTCTTCATTATCTAAAGATATCTAAAGATCTGCTTAATTTCTAGCCAAAGGTGGGCAGTTTTATTGGTATTTTGGTATTTCAGTGCAGCTTTTTGAGTTGGAGATAATACTGATGTTTTAAAGATCTTCCTTCTCCAAAGAATTTTACAGTGTAGTTAGTGGATTTTTAAGCTTGGTCTTAAACAAGATTTCCTCATTTTCTTTGTAAGTTAATGTATGTCTTGAGGAAAAGATAGGAAACTCAATCTGTAAAGTAAAGGACCAACTGACACTGTAGTGGAACATTGTTACTGAAAACATAATACCACATTTGTTCTGGGTAAGGGTAGTTTGTGAGGTAGGATCACTTCCTGAAGACAGCTAGTGAAGCAGCTGAACAGCGAGTTTGTTAGTACATGTATAATACTGACCTGGACTCGCAGAGAGAGTAATTCTGTTGTTTAACTAGGTGAATGCCTTTTTTCCCTGTAGTAGGTTTCCCTGCATGTATTGTACAGCATAAATGCAAATTCCCACTTGGACTAGCAGTGATTCCTTTGGTAGTACCCTTATGGATAGGTGGTTCTGAGTAAAAACAAGACTTTCTAGTAATTTTATTGAAAGTTTTATCACAGGAACACATGGGCTGATTTATGCCCCTTGCTAAGCTGATCAACACAACGCTGTTTAACTCTTGAGTTAGCTTTTTTTCAGGCACGCATTGCAGAGAAGATGCAAAATGTTTATTCAGCTTTGTTTCTAGTGTAATGTGTCAGTTAGAATTATCATTTTGATTATGGGAATAATACAAGTTCCAGCAAAGTGAAAATAAAAATCTTCATGAATATAGTGACAGGAAGAGCTTATCTCTGACATTTACAGCTGAAATCCATTGCTGCTATATAACATTTAATGACTGCATGTAAATGGTAATAATACTTTCTGTTATTCTATTTACAATGTGAACTGATGGTTCTGTCATACTTCAGCAAATTTTCTGGAAATTTCTATTTTGTAGAGAATGTGTTGAAAGGTACACATCTGTAGACACAGAACAAAATGTAAGGGGCAGCAAAATGTTTTTCTGGAGATGTGTAGAATCTAAGATGCAAGACCTTTGTAAAACTCACTTAAAACTTTGTAAAATTAACCTGCGATAGTAGTGCTTTTATCTCTAATGTGTTAGGAGCTTTGAAACCTGCTGTACAATGACATTAATACTCCTCTTGTGTTGCCATCTTATTGCAAAAGTTCCATATCTTCTTAGTGATTTCTCATGGGCAGCTCTTCACAGCACAGCCAACAGACTCCAGCTCTCTCCTCACTCAGCTAACCCACTCTTTTCCAGCACTTGTCTTCTTATTGGACACAGCTGTGGCCTATTAAGGGCAGGGCTGTTCCTAATCCTTGGTGATTAGTACAGGGCAACTCCTGAGGTGTGAGAATACCTTCTGCACTAGCTTTATTTTCTTACATTCTATCTCTCCACACTCTTGTGTCACATAGTTGAATTTGAAACTGGACTATTTCCTGTTACATTTATTCTGATACAGATTATGAGCCTATTTCTAATTGGTTTGCCATTTCTCCTGCCTTAAGCTTTCCCTTATACATCTGAGAGTGCAAAAACTTACACTCAGTCTTTAATTTCAACTTTTTTTCTTTAACACAGAAGAACTATATGTATTGCTTGATATTGTAGCCTTTTGGAATATTCGATGATCATAATTTTTTACCTTTTTCAGATGCTTGTTGGTTCTGTTAAAATTCATTTAAAAACTTCTAAACAGATAAGCTTTGAGGAGGATATTCAGATTAGTCTTATTAGTACTAGGGTTTGGAAATATCACCTGATTTTACTGCTACTGAAAGAATTTTGTCTTTATTATTCTTGTAAAGACAATTCTTTTTTGGTCTCAAAAAAATGATTTATTAAAAAGCTAGTTTGTGTGCTAGTTAAGTAATCGTTACTTAAAGATGGTTTTCCTTTTAGAATTTAACAACTTTGCCATGGAATGGTGATAAAAGATTAGAAGGTTAATTCCAATCAATTGTTAATCTATCACTTAATAAATTGTAGCACTATCTCAACACAAAAAGGTGAAAAATTGTCAGTTTTTTACCACTTTAAGCAGGTGAAAGGGACATATATTGGTAGATGTTTTATCTTTTCCAAGACAGACTTTCTACTCTGACAGCAATATCTCCTATAACAGCTTCCAGCACACCAGATCTCGATCTAAAAAGCTTAAAACTCCAGAGGACAAGAGAGTATCTGCTATGGTAGCTGATGAAAAAATCATAGTGACTGAAGCAGCTACTGATGGCTTCAAGGTCAGTGAAGAACTAGGAAAAAAAGTGAGAGTGGTAAACACAAGATTGCCTTCTGGGGAAGAAGAAAACAGTAGTAGAATGCATCTGGATCAGCCTATATTGGATCATGTCAAGGTTTCAGGTGAGATAAGCACTGATTATGTTTCACATGTAAGTTGTAGGCTGTTTATACTCTAATGTGACAAATCCGTGGATGTTAAGCTAAAGTATTGTCCTAGAATAGCCTACTAAAATGTTTACACAGATAGTTATTTGTGCAAAGCAGATTGATATTTGGTAAGAAAGAGAAAATACCAAACTTAATATTCTTAATTGAGAGTATACCACCAGAACTCTTTTAATTGTTTTTTAAAGGAGCAAAAAGAGTGAGGTTTTGCAAATTATATTTCTTCAGTGGACTCACATATGTTACAGCAAAATGTTTTTGGTAGGGAAATTACACAGAATGTCTTAACACTATTCAAACAGAATATATATCCTTTTGAGGACGGAATATATATCCTTTTGAGTATGCTACATGTATTTACATGATGAACCTACAAATTAGTGTTCCATACCTGTGAACAAAAAGATTGTATTTTGAGCCTCCAGATTCCTTTTAATTTCCTCTGGAGCTGTCTGACAGCTATTAAGGTCTTGTCAAGGCAAAGATTTTTTTTTCCCTCCACAACCGTTTTTATTCTAATATACTTGGTTTATTCTGTATCTAATTTATTCTATTTCACATTCCATTGTAATTCTAGTTCCTCGTAGTTCCTCATTCCTGTTCATAAAGCAAACTGGACTTTTCAGTTTTAGAAGTTCCTATTTTGTTTTATATTGCTACTGAAAATTCACTTTCAAATTGCATATAGACAGTGTTATAATTATTGTGAATATTAATAGTTATGTTAGTGCTTCCTTGGAGGTGATAGTCACCATGATTGATTTACATAAAGATACCAAGATATTGCAATATGGAAGTTTAGAAATTCCTCTACACAAATTTTCTGGTGCTCTGTCAAAGCATTTCCAGGTCTGTTCTAGTTGTTGTCTTTTTTGTTAGTTTGTTGTGTTTTTTTTTTTTTTTTTTTTTTAACGTGGTATTGCTTTACATCTTCCCACAACTTTTAATAGAGGTTTGGAATGTTCATGACTACAGAGTAAATAGTATTTCGTTAGCACCCATTCTGTGTTTATGGGCAAGGGAATGAAAAGCAGAGAGGAGTGGAGAGCTGCCCTCTCTCCTTTGTCCTCTTAAAGTGTGGTGCCTGGACCTTTGTAGGAAAATGGACGTTTTTACATGTGATAGAAGCAGTACTTGTGTTACAGAAGGTAGTTTGCTCTGTGTTGTCTTAACTAGTATGTCCATTGTTCTCAGTTGAAGCAGTACTGTTTGTGCCCTGAGATTGCATGTTACTATTGTCTTTGTGTTACCAAGTTTTATATTCATTTGACTTGAAAAGGAAATTTTTCAGAAAAAACCAAGTTCAAATAACCTTTATGAGCAAAGAATAGCAAAGGATTTGACAGAAACCGTTTTCTTTAATATCATGGATGTGCTGCTGAATCAGAATTCAGTGCAGTGTATACCAGAGTTCTTCAGGAATGTTTTTTGAGTGACCTCTCTAGCCCGTTGTTCTGTCTTTCCAATGCAAGCATCAGCAGAGGAAGAATTTTTATAAAGTCCACTCAGTTTCACTCTTCAATATTACTTGAATATACAATTATGCTAATTTTTTAAAAATAGAATTATGCTAATTGCATTTCATTTTTAGACTGATGCTGTTGTTTGAAAACTATTCTTGGTATCTATTTGAATTGTATCTTTGTAATTATATACTATTAATCTTTGGTTATTTTCATTTTTAAACAGGCGTAATAGGTATAAAATGTAGGGTAGAAGGTTCAATATACCACCCTTTTATATTTTTTTCATTGACTCAAAGTGCATGTAGGCAACCTGAGTAAAGACTAAGGAAGCTACATGAATATTGATTATTTTGAACTAAAAGAAGACCTGCTACAATTCAAATGCAAAATACTGATTAAATGATCAAAACTATATTTCATACTCTAAACTCAAACCATTTACATTTAATTTATTCTTTGATAAAGCCAATGCTCCACTTTTGTGCATGCTCTTCCACCAAATAGTTTTCTGTATGATTTCTAAATGAGGAACCATGCTTTGAATTTGAATAATTTAGATTGCTGTGAAATTCAATATGGTAATGTAAAGTGGCATTTATTAACAAAACATATTCTTAATTTATAGGAGGAATCCCTTCTGACTCATTTTTGACCCCTGTTCCTGTACTAGAGAGAACAAAAATGGAAGATGAGGACAGGATAGATTCCAGTCATTCTTCCTTTATGCTTGAAGATTCTGTGGCTAGCAAGACTGCTTCTGATAGATGTAGAAAAGAAGACAGTTTGAAATCTCAGAATCAATATGCTTCATCCATACCATACCCTAAAGCAGAGGGACAAACTTCTGAAGCGGAAAATCCAGATGAAGAGGAAAGTGTCTCAACAGAAGATGGTACCAGCAACCTAGAAAGTTCTGGAAGTAGTTTGGAATGTGGAGAAGTGCCCATTGTAAAAAAGGGTGAAGAAGACAGAATGGAGACATCTTGTGTATGTGAAACAAATTACATCATAATAGTAATATATTCTTGATTTAATGAAATATGAATGAGCGTTTTTCTAATGAGACCTGATATCCATATTAAAGCATTTAAGAGTATGCATGATTTTAATCAGATGATAATTTGAGTGTTTAGGCAAGAGTGGCAATTCTGATCCAAAAGCAGACTGTTTTTGGAGTTTGCTTATTGACATATTTTTCCCTGTTATTTTAGATGTCTGTTAATTTCAGTTTATGTTTGTGACTCTGAAGTGTCAGCAACTATTCTCAAAGCTATTACCATATTCACTGCCTGCCAATATGAGCATAGCTGTGAGCTTCACCTGCTTACTATTCTTGGATTTTGGAAATGAACTGAAATACGTAAAGGAAACGCTTGAAGGAAATAATCCCGCTATTAAAAGGAATATATTTTCAGTTTTTAAACAGTAGATTTTAATAATATTTTCTCTTTGGGTCACCTACAAACATATGGCCTTTTTTTCCCTCTTACTATTCGGCTATGATGCACAGTCATCTTTGACTTCAGGATGCAAAATGAAAAATTAGGCTGTGGTGGTTGTCAGTAGTTTTCTGACTGGTGAGCTGAATCTCAAATTGGCAGAGAGAAAGCAGGAAATGCACTGCCAAGTTGCGAGGCTTCGTGGGGAATATATTTTAGAAGCCAAACTAAAAATCATGCTGACTCTTCCACATATGTGAACTGTAGCCATTTTTTTCAATGTTGTAAGTTTTGATACTCTTGGATCAACCCTTTCCACCTTAATAAGGAGCAGTACAAACATCTTAGTGTTTAATTAGCATATATAAGAGATTGTATCTCTTCCTGTGCCTTACAACCACATTATATTTATATATTATGTTTCAGATTTTCTCTAGTATTACTGCATATTCTTTCTTTCTCTTTTAAGTGAAGACGTGTACAAATGCAATTTAAAAAGCCTGACAGTTCCCTTTCTACTTAATTACTAACTGTTCTAGATCTTAAACCTGTCTTGTGCTTTGACCACATCTTCTGCCCTTTGTTTTTCATGGTAAATATAATGTTGTTTTATAATTTACTTCAAGGGGCATATGTATAATCTGCTAGGTTGGATTCAGGGTCTTGAGGCACAGAATGCTGTGATCCATAAGAATTGTGTGAAAATCAGTCCTTCCCACACCTCTGCCAATGTCCCTGCCCTTCCTCTGGTCCTAAACCTCTAGACACCATTAGTAACTCATTTTCTTTGGGATTCCTCCAGTGGCGCTTCAAGACTTTGAAGTGTTGGCCTTAATTCTTGAAGCTTGAATAACTTTAAACTTAATGTACATAAGAGTGTTTGAGGGAGGAAATAATTTCTTCATTACTAGATAAACATGTTAATAATTTATCAGAACTCTTGATTTCTTATCTCAACTCTAGGGTTTTTTTTTCAATTTTTTATTCTTGAGGAATTTTGAAATCCTTCACAAGCTAAGTCAGTGGGTTTCCACTTCATTTTTCTAGCCACAGTTAGTGGCTGTATTGTACTACAGGTATGCAGAATTTTTTGCAGAAAATCGGGAGGATGCTGATCTTCCAGTGAAACATCACATGAGCAAAACAGGATTTATGCTTTCTAATTTGTGAAGGGCTGTGGTAAATTATACCTGAAATGATTTGTGTATGACAAGGATTGGACTTCTTAAATTAAAATATATATTCTTAATTAGAGGCAAGTGTTGTATTGGTACACTAAAGGTCCTTCAAGTATACTGTGGTAGTATTTACAGACTTGATATCTGTGCTTGTTTACAGAAGGATGTTTATGTTTTTCATAATTAATTATACAGAATTACATACTAAATTAGTTGTGTCTTTTCCTTTCAGTCAGAGGAAGTTGAAACAAAGAAAATATCTAAGAGTTGGCGTCATCCACTACATAAACCCCCAGCTAGATCTCCAATGACTTTGGTTAAACAGCAGGCAGCTAGTGATGAAGGTGAGTGGACTATTAAATACATTTTTCTGATGATAATTTTGTGGCTTTATGAGACCATATATGTAGGCATTTAGAGAGTCACTGCCTTGTGCAGACAGATTAAAAAATACAAGAAATGTTCCCAACATAGGGTTTTCCTTCACTGAAGTAAATATAAAAAATAAATCTGCTTTACCCAGCAATCATGTATACAGCCGGCCAAAGTTGATGAATAAAGCTACTTTATTTTATCAAGTGTGACTTGGTGGAGGTTCTAGAAATGTGGTTCAAAAGTATAGATCAAAATGGAAAACAGACACATTCCTTTTTCATACCACTGTACCATTTTAGTTCTGTAAACCACAAAAGTTTAAGGTGCTGGTTTCCAGAATCTCCTCAGTTAGCAGAACTGGAGTTTAGTTCTCACACGCCCTTAGATAGTTTGATAATCTCAAGCTGATGCCATGTCTGTGACTATGGGTCTGATTCCAACATCACTGCATGTGTTTATCTGCAATTTTTAACTGATTTTTTTCCTCTCAAGTGCATTTTATTGAGAGTAGCTGTTTATTACAGCTGCAGATAAATTTTCTTGACTTGAGAGACAGCATGCCTGTTAATTGATTCTTCTTGTTGTAACTAAGCAATATTATACTTTCAGTTGGCAAGTTAGGCATTGTTGAGCTGACTGCTGTAGGTTCAATTGACCTCTCATCAATACATCTCCCTCCTTGTTTCAACCCTGAAGTAATCGATTTGTGTCTTCTGCCTCACTAGTTTTAGAAAGCTATACTTTCTCTTTCATTTTTTATCTGTGCTGCAGCTTTGCCAGACATGATACTTCAATTAGCTGTTAAGCATCTTTCTGAAAATTAGAGACAGCTTAGACCCATGATCTGTATCATATATGAGAATGTTTGAATACCTTGAGGGCTAGACAGAGCATATTTCAGAAAATGTTATGGTAATTTACAGGATGATATTAATATTGTTTCATCTAGTAAAGTAATTAAAGATTTAATATGTGGTAGGTTGCAGTAAAAGTGCTCTTTTTAATTAGAGATTAAATTCCTTTTGGCTGCTGATGCTTTTTCAACATTATGGTTGAAACATACTGTGGATTTCCTATTTATGTAGATTCTGTATGATATAATCTGACTAGATGATAATATAATGACAGTTATGTAATCATAAGCTATCAATGTGCTTATGATTACATTTGTCTTTATGWAGGTGCTTCATCCATATTCTGGATAGTAGTTAGTAGAAATGTAATTCAGCATTCATACTTAGTTCTTGTTCTCTGTGGTTTTGGGCAAAAATGATGCTGGCTGAGACTATGATAATATAGTCTCTTGATACAGTAATTTCTGATTGTGTCACAAGGGGGATTTATGTGTTGTACATTAGTTTGAATTTTAATTTATCTGGTTCCAGTAAAATAATAACTGCAAACAAAATAAAGGAAGAAGGTATGGGCTGGTGTTGTGAAAAGTTAAGAAATAGAGGCTTTTTATTTCATCTGTAACTTGTATCACTTTTCACAAGTTGGAAAGTGTTCTGATGGTCTGTAGCCATTTCTAGTATAGATAATATATATTCAAATTCATATATTTGAAGTCTTTCAGATACTAGGGTTCTATTAAGAAGTTCCTGTGAATAGAGGTGATCAGTGGATGTTAATAACATGTAGGCAGCGTTCTTTGACACTGTCAGCCATTTCAGAATTGTAATTTTGCAAATAGAATATGTGTTGAGCGGCATGCTTAAATCTTAGCAGGAACTTTGTGAATTCGCATTTAATACTGAGTTCTTTGGCAGAAATGAATATTTTTTACAGGATCACTTGGACATTTGAGTTTTGTGCTTGCTTTTTATCACTATATATTCTTATATATGTTGTATATTCTTTTATGAAAAATAATTAGGTTAATTGGTTATTTGTTGTCTATTGGTGTTATTTTTTCACTCTCGCTGAAGCCTTTCCTTATGTATGTCTGACTTCATGTGGAATAAATGCTTAAAAGATTGAACACTGAAAAATACTAGGGACTGGGGAGTCAATCCTAGAAATTGTAGCTCAAGTTGCCAGCTCAAGAAAATAAGTGCACCAGTACAGTATGGGCTCTATGTCACACTCAACATTCAAACAATTTTTATGAAATGAACCTTGGTCTTATACTCAATTCAGTATGTTAATTTGTGGCAATCATATTGTGTTGTATTTAATACAGTTGTATTTCTGCTCACTTAAGCAATAAAAAAGCAAATTCAGCAGAAGGAGCAGGCATACTAACTTTGCACACGCATTGATTGGTCCCAGAGATTTCTTTCCAGCTGTATCTGGTCACGCAACATTAGAAACTGTTTCTAGATTTAAGTTGACTAAAATTTCCCATTCCCCTAAATGATATAATTATAGTGTATAGACTAAGTTCAGTATGGGCCTCTTTGTATATGTTTTTTTGCATTTTAAGTATGATTCAGAATTTCATAGTAATTTTGCTTTCATTAGTTTGTAAGATCAGAAAACAGAAGGAGACAACTTCTGTAAATGGAAATAGTGATGGCTGCTCGGAGAAGGAGCCTTGGTTTTTACATTCACTGTCAGCATCCTGTGAGATGTGCTGGTTTTGATATTACTAATCAAAATAAGTCTTGTTTAGTAACATCATAAATAGGCTAAGCCTGCTTAAATAGGGGAAAATTACACTTATAGATGCAGTTACTATTATTGTGTTTCAGGGTGTAAAATGGGAGATTTTGCTTGAAGATTCTCATTTACTTCAGAAAGAAATGTTTTTTTCCTGGTGTTGCGTAGGTAGATAAAAATTTGCTAACCAGTTGATAGAGGCATGTTTATATTTGCCACATTGCTATTACAATTTCTAGTATTTCTTTTCCTCCCATAATGTTTTGTTGAATGAAGTTTTACTTCTTCAAAATACTTTGCTTTTGTGTGAGTATTGGTTAATCAGGCACATAATTTATATGTTTTTCATATATCATCATTTAGCACAGAAGACTCCAGTACTATCTACCCCTTCAACAGTCTTAAGTGTGCTAGAAAAATGTATTTTCTATAATTTTCTCTGGTACCACTCTCTGGTATATTACTTCTGTTTTGTTTAAATTCAATTTTCAAGGCATGATTGACGTAATTACAAAAAATTCTGACTCTTGAGAAGCGTGTGGTGTTCTGAAGACCCTAAGAGACCTTTTATAAAAATGTGGTACAATCTTTAGTGGGTATTTAGGAAAATGATGCATTAAAACATCAAATAATGCTTTTCCTGAATTTCCAGTACTCTTGTCAACCTTTGGACCAGCAGCTGATCTCCAGGAATGGCAAGAACTGACAGCTTGGATTATTACCACTGGCAGCTGTAGTCCTTTGACATATTTCATGAGTGGCAGTTATCAGCCTTTTAGTGGACACCTACAGGATCTAAGATAAGCCAGTATTTTGATCAAGAGCAGAATATGAACAAGTTCTTCTAACATTTATCCTCATTTGCTGGACAGTGGTACATGTTGTGATCATTGAAGAGTCACAGTTCTTCTAGATGAACCTTGCAGCTCTAATTGTGCTCCTTTCTTAGCTTTACAATATGGTATTTTACCTCATAAAGGACTGGATAGAATTACAGTCTTGTAGAGAAAGTCATGTGTAATTTCTTCTTATCAGGTGTGCCAAAATGAAAAGTGATTTCCTGCTGCATTACTGCAGCCTCTCAGTTGCTTTCTCAAGTGTAGCAATGGAGTTGGTAGTCAAACTGGATGTGATGTTTACCAAGGAGACAGATATCCCTTCTGTGGGGTGATCTTTTAGAGCTAAGCTTCTGCATAATTATGGTCCATGGGAAAAAACCCCAAAAAAACCTGTGACTTGCATTTATAAAGGATTAATTCATTGATGTGTGGGTGAAGAGTATTGCCTAGTAAGTTGTTCTAGTAATAACTTTAGTTTTTCAACTTAAAAAAAAGCCTAGCCCACAGAATTATCATCACCTTTGTCAAAATCTGAAGCTGCATAGTAAACCATTAGTATTGGAAGTGACTTAGTTTTAATGCCAAAGGGATTTTGCTAATTGTCTTGGCTGAGATGTGTATGTAATATATATATATTTTAATGTACAAAATAATTACATTTTAAAAATTGATTCTCGAAGGAGTTTAAATGCAGTTGTTTTCTAGTGTATGAAGTGTTTATGGGATATTTGTTTCAGTGATCTGCAGGAACTGTAGCTTGAAGATACAAATTTGTAATTCTGATTTGGGCATTGATGGGTCATGAATTTGGATCTGTGATTGAGTGTGTTTTGCATCTTCTGTACTTAACTTATATACTGAACTTATGAAGAGGTCTTGGTTCAGTGAAGAACTTTTGGACAGTCTTAACTGAACACACTCAAGTAGCCTTGTTCCTCAAATTTCACTTGTGTTTTGCCCAGAGGAGCTTGTGCTAGAATGATATATTGACGTAGGTTAGATTTATGCTACCTGCGAGATACAAAATAACCGTAAAATAGGTTTTCCCCACTTGGTACTTTTTTTTCTCTTTAGAGCAGCGTAAGACAGGAGTATACTCCAACAACATAAAAATTGAATATGTAATTTATCATATAGTATCTGGAAGTATGGTCAATGATGTTACATTTTAATTTCCAAAGTCAGGAAGTAACACCGAGTAATTCTGTTGTATCTGAGTGAGTTGTTTTATTAATACGCAGGACATGCCTGATGATGAGAGAGAAAGCTTTCGTTTTTTCCACTTCTGTACAGATGTGTACCTTGGAAGACTATGGTGTTTAATTAGTAACTCAGTAAGCATGTATGTAGATGGCAGTATCAGTTGCTAAAAATTCCAATAGAATTTTAGTTACTGATTAAGTTTTATTGTCCTAAGTACATTGACCACAAGCAGATTACATTAGAATGCAAAATATGAACTTCTTTCTTAGGAACTGTGAAAAATTACACGAGAGATTGGAATTGAGAAAGCAGATGTTAATAAGTGCTATGAATTAAAGGTTTTCAATAGAGCAGATATCTCCTAATCTTTGGCTTGTAAGTTTGGACTTGAAGTGGTTTTGTACTGACAACTATGTTTTTTGCTGCTAAGCTGTGCAGTAGATTCCAGCAGATATTCTTTTGTTTCTGCTTTGATTTTGCTGAGATAACTCTTGGAACAGATTTATAAATACAGGCGCTATTATTTAAATTTACACAGTGCGAAGACAGGTGAAATTACTGGAATTGCTTTAATGCATACTATATATATATATATATATATATATATATATATATTTATTTATTTATTTATTTATATTACATATATACATACATACAGATATACAATAATGGAAATTATGATACCAGTATGCTTTAAATACTTAATGTTGGTAGTCCATACAGACTTAAGAACATCTCCCTTTCTGTGGCCTCCTATCCACATTTTAAAAAAGTTGCCTAACTAGAGGATCACCTCTAAGCTTGGTTTCTGAACATGGTAAGTAGCTATTTGTGGAGACGCTGGAATGGTCATGGACTTTACCATCAGTAAGAATGTGTTGCTTGTGCTTCAGCTTAGGTAGCCAGAATAAGTAGACATCTTTGACAATTTGAACCTTAACTTCTAGAGTTAAATTCTTCATTCCGTATGCACAAAAAAAGTTGTGCATGTGGAATGCAGCTGTTTAGGGAATGCTATGACTGAAAGATTGGTTTTTACCCCCTGTAATTGTTTGGTATCTTTATGATCTAGTGTTTCAAACAGAGAATTATATTGTTTCAGAAATTAGTAAGCAATCAAAAATGGTCATTTTCAAAAGTAACCATGCTATTGTTCCATAAAACTAGTTTTACAGATCATTTAAATGTAAACTGAATATGCTATGAGTCCTCCGAGCTTTCTCTAAGTTAGTTTATTGGAATCATAGCAATGTAAATCAAATACATTTTAGTTATTTTGCAATTTGTTAGAGAGAAAGATTGGGGTCCAGTACAGCCTGACAGGGTCATTTTACATATTCCACATATTGAAAATGCAGTATAATAGGAATTCTACTTAGTGTAGGTTATACTATTTAACTGTTTCTTTTACTTGTTCTGATGTGCTGTGTTAATTTGTCTTCTAACTTATGCACTAGTGCTCCGAAGTAAATACCCAGCAACCTGTGAACCTTTTCTCTCCTTTCTTCAAGTTCTTAGAATCTTTCAGTTTTTCATATTGATCCAAAGTGTCAGTGCGATCAGTGCTTTCTGCTTTCTGTGAAAAATCATGTTTAGGGTTTTCCCATCCCTCCTTTTCAAAGTTATTAGTGAGATTTTTCCAGCCTTTGCTAGTACTTATATTAGCTTTATTTACTGTTTTAAGTGGTAGTGGTCCTGTCTGCAGCCAGTCTTAATCACAATGAGGTTTTTTCTTACTAGGTTCTTATTTGTGACTAATAGAAATCAGAAAGAATGTTTTTGCCAAAGTAATCCTTACTCTTAGAGTGAGTACCACTCACCCTCAGGAAAAGCCTGCTGACTGTGCCAGTTAATGTAGCAGTACAATACACTCTGACCAGGTTCTTCAAGATACTCTGATGGTTTAGTGAATAGTACAGGATTTTCATATTTGAAATTACATGGCATTTAAATTTAGCAGAGTGATACAGCAATGCACTTAAGTTACAGTGAAGATAAAAATTATGTTTAGCAGGGTGTTGAATTTTAATATACAGTTCAGTCAATAATACAATATAATATACAATACCAGTACAAATTACATTGAGCAAAGTGTAGCTATCACAATACACAATTCAGTCATGAAAGCAATTTGAATTTGATTATTGGACTCTAATAGTATGCTGAAGGAAAATCAGAGTATCCCAGTATTAAATCTTCCAAATCTATCAAATTGTCTTTTAATTTTTTTTTTTAAATGCTGAATCTTTCAAACTTTTTAAAACATTTTCAGATCTGCTACAATGGATGTCTTATACTTTTTTATATTGAACTTTTTTTTATTAAAGCACCCCATTACTTTGTTTTGGGAGCTAAACCTGATTTGATCCAGGAGCTCTTCGGCTTAACTTCTAGAGCTCTGATTCAATATAGTTATCTTTCCATGTAATTTTTATGAGAACTGAAGTATTAATAGCTAATTTGACAATTAGGCTCTCTAACTGAAAGAGAAGTACGTATACATACTTCACATTACTTGTAATCAAAGGTCCCATACAAGAAATGAAAGTTCTTGAAGAGTACAATAAATTAAAGAGTTTTCTGTTCATATTTTGCTATGAGATCTATATCTTTCATGACTGAAAAAAAAAGACAATTTCTGAAACTAAGTTTGCTGATACACAGCTGAAACAGTAAAGTTTTCAAGTACAAGACTTTTTCCCAACCGTCTTCTTTTTTCATTTTTTTAAAAATTTGTATTATATTATTTCATCGAGGACATTTGAAGCTATAGATAATGTCTCCCAGGGCTGAGATTATGCTCAACTACCTGAAAAATAACAGATGCTTCTGTGCTCTTCATAGTGGAGAATACTGCTCTGCAATGCCAGGAAACATCAGTGGAACATAACCCCCAGCAGCAGAATCATTGTTGAGATTGGCAAAAGCAAATTGTACTGTATCAGTGTCTATGGCTTTTCACATCTGCTGGGTTAAATCAGCAAATCTGGCAACAGCCCATTCTACAAATGGCCCAAATGTTTTCTGCCTGATAATTTGAGTTTAACTTAGTAAGCAAAAACCATTCAAAGCATTAACATTGTGTGCTGGAGGAAGTTTCCCACAAACTGTTAAACCAGTAACATTAGTGGAAACAATTCATTCATTCACTTACTGACTTGGAAAGCAGCATAGTGACTGTTTAGAAATACTTTGCTATGGAAGGAGTTTCCTTGGTATCCAGACAGATCCTGGGCTATAATTTTGTTTTTGTCTACACAGTTTGTTTTAATGAATTGTTTCACTTTTCTTAAATATGCCAAGGAGTGCAGATGTGTATGAATATCACGTTCATGAGAACTGGTATTTCTGAAATTACATTATAGAGATTAATTGGTCCTATAGAAATATTGTTTTCTGATACAAATATGATAGCAGGAACTATCATCAAGTTTAGCATTGCTAATCACCTAAGTGATATTATGTAAGTAATATTATGGCTGAATTATATGTGTTGTGGTTTAAGCTCAGCTGGTATCTAAGGACCGCACAGTTGCTCACTCACTCATTCCCCCACCATCCAAATCAGGGAGGCAGTTGGAATATTCTTGTACCACTCACTATCAGTAGCAGAAGATACAGGAAAGACCTTGATGCTGTGCAAGCACTATTCAGCAATAACAAAAGCATCTCTATACTATCAATACCATTTTCAGTACAAATCTAAAACACAGCTCCATACTAGCTACTATGAAGAGAATTAGCTCTACCCCAGCCAAAATCAGCACAATATGATACAGTAAGATTTATATCAGGTGCTATGCATTTGTTTAAGATCGTAATTGTATCATCAAATGTTTCTGCTTTTCTTTTGGAAAAAAGATCATTTGGTCTAACCCCTTAGGAAACAAAATATTTAACCTGATTATGGATTGTGTCTGATAAAGTAATATCACAAACAACATATTTGCAGTTAAATAAAAATGCCCAGGTGGTTTAGAGGGATTCAAGATCTCTGAGCACTGTTAGTGGTCACATTAAGATGTTTTTACATACTTAGGAATAGGCTGCATTACATCACCCAGTTAAAATTTTTTTTGACTGGTATTAATCCATTTTAGACTTTAGCATGAATGTGTGATATATTTACAGCCAGAAACGTAACAGAAGTTACAAGAAATGAACTTCATTCATATAAGAGTGTTTAAAAACCACGCGCATACTAACGGACTTGCAAAATAAATACCTTTCATTGGTATTTGTGAGTGTGCCTATGTGTTATGCATGAGTGTGCAATCTCTTGAACAGTGCTGTCAATTGAGGTGCAGATTTCCCTGTCATGGCTAGCAGGTTCAAATCCTGTATTTTTCTTTTATTCTCTCTGACAGTATTTTGTTCTGTATTAGAGTAGAAAGTTTCTATATGAAAGACTAAGGATGCTTTGTTCACTTTTGTCTTGATTACCTCTCAATTCGAAATGTATGTTTCGTGCTGAAAAGCTGTAAAATAATGTTACACCAAAGTTCACACCAAGGAGTTCTGTTATGCACCTGTGCAGAGTTCCTGTTAGTGCACTTACTGCCAGTGAATTGTGAGGAAGTGTCAGTGACTTTATCTGAGTTACAGAGACACAGAGGTCAAGGTAGATTCCCCAGCTCCATTTCGTATGCAGTGTAAAGAAAATGCTCTGTATAGACATATATTGTATTTCACACGCTGCATTGGCTGTCCTTTATCTTTCAAATTGCCAGTCTTGGGCTATTGGTGGGTGCTGTTAGAGCAGGGCCAAGTTACCACAATGAAGGCTTGGTTGCATAATGGTGCGTATCGTAGAGTGTTGATATTTGCAGCATTGCATAAGGGAGGATTCATCAAAACTTGCTCTACTAGAGCTGAGAGCATTCTAATGCTCTTTTAGAAAAATGGCAATATGTAAGATTATGAATGAAACATCAAATTCACAGCGCTTCTTGGAACATTATATACTGGTCTTATAAAGTTGATGCTTGTTTTTTGGTAGGATGTGTGGGGCAGTGTATCTTTTGCTTTAGGAACAGATGCTTCCACCACAGTTTTTTCAGGTTTTGAGTACTTCCAATTGGCACTGATTGACAGCTGAACTAAAAAAGTATGCTTGCTTATGACAGTAGAGTTTCTGAGATCTGAGTCAGTATGAGCACTACAAATTGTTCTCTGTTCTTATTTTGAGAATCCTCAGTTAAGGTGATTTTGAAAGGAGCTAGCTGGAGGTTGCAGTTGGTTTTTTTTGCCCTTGTTATAGACACATCTGATCAGAGAAACACTCATCTCACTTGAGGCCACTGAGTGTCTACCCTGAAACCGCATGCAACAGTGTGAGTTAGGAAAATAAATTTATTTTAGGCTGAGCCACTGATTGCTCTTCAGCTAAATACTAAGTAATGAAAGGAGTAATTTAAGAAAATAAAAGGAGTGAGAAGCACTGAATAAACAGAAAAAAAAAAGAAATCTAAAAATCCCTCAAGTTTTTCACAGTGTTTTTGGACATCAGTAGGACATTGGTATTATCAGATGAAAAAGTAAAGAAAGGCCATTAACTATGCCAAGACAGCAGTGTTTATTACATCAAGTAATTATATCCTCTATGCCTTCTCTCAGACAGTTGGAGAGCAGGTTTTTCTTCTAATTTCCTTGCCTGTTTTGGTTAACCAGATTCTCAGTTTTTGTTTAAGGTGCATAACTTCTCTGCCTATGTGGAAGTCAGGAAGGTACCTCCACTCGTACTACCAGAGAAGCGTATGTGGAAATTCTTCCTCTCACTGATGCTATTGCACACACGAAAAATAAAGCACACAAAATGAAATTGGCTAAGTTCTACTGATGGAGAATAGTTAGACAGAAGATTGCATTCCTCACCTTCCTGGTGAGGAAGTTGTTTAAAGCAGCATTGTGATGGTTTGTACATGCTTTGTAGTGGGGTCATGTACTCTGTAACTTTTTTTTTATACCAGTTTCTTTGGAAATTTGATTATTTCACTGTGGGTGGGTGAATGTTGATTAAAAGGACATGAAATAATATTCTGAAGTCTTTGAAAGGTGATAGTTTAGGCTCAAGGTTGACTAGGAAATTCCTGAGGAGAACTGAAATTTATTTGTCTTACAGTAGTGATAACAGAGTATCAGACAAAGCTTGTAATCCTTAGGAATGTCTATACTGTCTTCTCTTAATTTTGTATCCTGTCAGTGAACCCTTCAGTAYTGGATTAGGCAGCTTCCCACTGAAAAGAAGATTAATATTTTTCCTTTCTTGTTGTGGTGGAGAGGAGTGAGGGGTTGCATGGTGTAATATACCAGAGGATCATATCAGAGAGCTTGTGTCGTTCATGCAGAGACAGAAGACTGCAGTAAGGATCGTGAAGAAGACAGGCACACCTCAAAGGACCTAGAAGGACATAGAATTCAGAATTATAGATATTAGAGATCAGAGATAAATAAATGAGGAATGTTTGCTTCTAGTCAACAACTAACTGGAAGTGCTCTAAACATAATGTAAAGAAGAAAAGAAATGTATTAAAATAGTGTTAAATTTCTATGAGTTTGTGATAGATAGAGTCTGGTACATATATATATGACATCTTGTCCTTGGCTTCTTTTGGTATGAGGTTCAAAAATAAATACAAACTCTTGATAGCAACGAAAAGCTATTAAAGCCAGCTTTATTCTTGTGTCTTACGTTCTTTTCAAGTTCTTGTTTGGGGAAGCTTTTGTAAATATCACACGAGGGAACTGAAATTATGGAGTTTATATGAAATTAAGGTTTGAATACTGTTTTCATTAAAACTAGAACCAGTATAATAATAAACTCAGCATCCTGCTGTAGGCAGTCAAAAGCTAGAACCCTGTATGAAAGAACTACAGTTATCAACCCAGAACTGGTTTCAGGACTACAAATGTGAAGATAGATTTTTGAATAAAGAAGAACATTATAGGCTGAGGTTCTGGGCAAAGCCTTCAACTATCATGGGAGAATTATTCAGTGGTGGTAAGGAGTGGTGCAATCAAAAGATGTCAGTTTCCAAGGGGATAATGGGTATGGAAGATAATACAGACCTTCACAACAAATTCTGTGTGCCTCTTTGTTTTCTTCATAAGGGAGAATCAAGCTGTGAATTTTCTGTGAGGTAACAACTATAATGAAAATATTTTAAATAATGGTACAAGCTCCTGAAGGAAAATAATGTAAAAGGAA
This sequence comes from Cardinalis cardinalis, assembly GCA_014549065.1. Classification (NCBI taxonomy): domain Eukaryota; kingdom Metazoa; phylum Chordata; class Aves; order Passeriformes; family Cardinalidae; genus Cardinalis; species Cardinalis cardinalis. Next base: position 193,969 of record JACDOX010000161.1, on the reverse strand, counting down.
AAATTAAAAAAAACACCTGTAAGGCTGAAGCTGCTTATAAGATGGCTCTTTAAAGGAAAATTTAAATAGGTAGGAAGAGAAATAGAGAAATAATTTTCAGAGGTATGTGTTTTACAGTTCTATAAAATTGCAAGCMGTAGAAAAAATATGATTGGACAGATTTTTTAATGCAAAATTTTTTTAAGCTTTTAACTTACAAAATAAGTAGTTCAAAAAGTTATAAATGTAATGCTGGCATTTTATATGTTCCTTTTCTCCTTGTGTTGTTTTTTTCACTGGTGTTATTTTGAAGCTATGATAGCCATGTTTTTCATCAGAAAGTTCTGCTGCTAAATATTGACAGCATTTTTAGAGTTTTCTTTATGCCCTTCTACCCAGATTATTGGCAAATGTTTATTGAATTGGTATTAGTTCTTTTGAGAAACTATAAAAATGGATTAAAAACCACATGCAGGATATATTTTTTTTATTATTGCATTTGGCTTGCTTGTTCACAAAGATTTTAATTGATATTTTATTCAACACTGATAAAAATGTTGCCAATTTTATAGTGGTTTTGTAGCAATGTGTGACATTTATCATAGGAGATCCATAAAGCCTCTGCTTTTTCATAAAGTGAAGAAAGCGATAAAGCAGTCATGGGCTGAAGGAATGTGATGAATCAGCTTAGTGTACTTAAATGTTTCTCTGTGTTAGAATTTTCTTCTTCTGAAGGGAAAAGTTTTTTTTAAATACATCATTAGAACAGGATGGTATACTATAAACTGTTTTTGTTATCTGAATGTTTAATTAAAATCTCTTCACATTTTCTTGTCCTCATGCACATAATTATTCTGATTGACACCTACATGCCTTCTCATTGGTTGTGAAAGATTTAATAGGCACTGTCCATGTGATCCAGCATGCTTCTACTCCATGCATCTACTTCTTAGATCTGATTGTTCCCCATTACTTTCTGGCTATAATGTTTGTCCTTTTTTCCTGTTTGGAAAATGAGTGTCACCATCCGTGAAGAGTTTGTGAGGTGCCATCCTGTGCGAGTAGAGTGATTTGTCTGGCGCTGCTGCTGGGACTCAGTGTGTTCCACCCATAAGTAATTTAGGGCTGTGGGCATGGAGGGAGAGGGGATAGAGTTTGGAGGCATTGAAGAGACAGTGGGAGAGTGAGACATAATGTTGTTGATATGAATACAGATTGTAAATTGTAGGGCTATTTATGCTTTACATGGTGCAGTCAGCTCTTGACAGTGCTTGTCAGAGCGCTTAATTGTGAGTTTCTCTTTACACAACATTGTTTTAGACTTCTGCATCCATGTTTGCACACAGACTTCTTGTAAGACTGTTTGATCTTTGTTAGCACATGTGACAGATTCATTGTTTGTCTTCATTCCATGACTCTAATATAGCCATTGTTTTCTTTCTTTTAGAACTACCTGAAACTACCTTAATTGAAGAGCAAGTTCAAGAGTCAGAGGCATGGGCCAAGCCTCTGGTCTACCTGTGGCAGACAAGACCACCCAATTTCTATGCTGAAAAAGAATATAATGCAGTTTGTGCAAAAAAGCAACCTCACTGTGCCGTTTGCACTCTTCTTGTGCCATATTATAAGGTAAGCAAGGTTCTCACAGCTTCAGCTCTGGATGATTTGTGAAACAGCTGCCTGTCTAATTAATTTCCAAGAAATTATAAAAAAGATAAACTTAAGCATTTCATTTTTAAGAGAGTAAACAAACTCACTGGTATTTAAGTTAGAACTGATACTTTGTTCACCTGCATCTGTCTTTGGCTGCAGACACTGTATGCCTCCTACTACCATTTATGCAGAGTTTGTCTTAGCGCGTGTGTGTATTTTCCCTTGAAATTATACTTTTTGGTGTGGTGAGCCCAGATAGGTTTGCATCTTCTAGTTCTTTCCTTATGTGTTCATCTTCAAATACTTTTTATCAGAGCCCCTTTTATGCTGCCTTTGTTCAGTGTTGAGGAAATAAGTGTTTTCACAGTACTTAGGCCTTCTCAGGTAAAATATTCCCTCAGAAACCGTCTAATGCAGAGCACTGTTACACAGACTTGTGGGATTACTGTGTCAATTGGCAAGTAAAAATGGTGTTGTAGTACTACGTTGCTAATTTGGAAGGTGCAAAACTGGAGTTTCCTCAGCGTGGGAGCCAGGAAAAAAGCCTTTATTGCACTGGACTGAATTAAATGGCCCAAGAGGTACAGTACCACTGAACACCACTGCAATAACACTGGTTTGCAGGCTGAGTGCAATTCCAGATGTCACAGTTATTTGGAACAATGAAGGTAGGATGACTATTATAAATACTTAGAAGCAGTTAATTTTCTTATGAAACTGTTACACTTCGTACGAAAGTTGGGAGGGATGGAATAGTTTCATCATTGTCACGAGGAAGAGTTAAGACTCTCCTTTCTTTTACTTTAATATAGATTTTGTTTATTTTCCAGCCAGACAATCAGGATGAAGAAAGTGCTACTTTCAGTGAAGCAAACTCATCAGAAACACTGGTGGCAGAAAATGTGAAGACTAAACCTCTTATTCCAGAGATGTGTTTTATTTATAGTGAAGAAAACACCGAAAACTATCCATCAAATGCCTTTGTTGAAGAAGATGGGACAAGTCTTCTGATTTCATGTGCAAAGTGTTGCGTACGGGTTCATGCAAGTAAATAATCTAATTGTTCTGTTGCCAGAAATGTAATTTAAAATTTTGCTTTATTGATAAATAATAGTTAGCTAGGCTTCTAGCATGTCTTTAGAAGTGCTTGAAGAACATTTTCATTTGTAATGCTTCAATCACTGGCTAATTTTATTTGAAAACTGCATTACATTTTCTGTAACCTACAGTTGCTGTGAAAATATTGAAGAATTAACTGTCCTGTAAACTTTCAATGGTCACAAACTTCTGATTCTTTTTTCTATTCTAGTGATTTAATTACTCTTTTGCTTCTCTATTTTAAATCACTGTGCTATGCTATTGTATCCTTATTAAGTAGTTATGGTAAAATTCTCCTGGAAGACTTGTGTATATTGCTGTTAAATTTGGAGATGCAGTATTTTCCTTCACTTAGCATTCTTTTTTATTGGAAGAGTAACTGATGAATGCACGTATTTTTCTGTAGTGTCTCCTAAAGACTGTAGGACTGTAATAGTTAAGTCTAAGAAGTCCACGAGATACTTGGAAATATGGTATATTTGCCCAGAATAAATGTCAGTATATTAAGTCAAAATTTTACTTCGGGGAGAGTTGGTGATACGATATTGCAATGATAAAAATAAGAAATTCATTGTGATTTTGTTTGTTTGGGTGCTTGGAGTTTTTGTTTTTCCGTTTCATTTGCTGGGTGTTTGTTTTGGTTTTCTTACAGGGTTTTTGTGGGTTCTTTTTATTTAGGTTAGGGAAGATATATTTTATAGACTGTGACATTAGCAGTAAGCCTAGATTGTAAAAATCTCCTTTGTCACATGACAGAGGAGATTTTTATTAAGGTTTATGTATAATTGAATTGTATTACATCATTGTTAAAAAGGCAGAATATAATAATCAATCTAGCTCTCTTATTCTAGGTTGCTATGGTGTTCCTTCTCATGAAATCCATAACGAGTGGTTGTGTTCTCGATGCAGAAAAGAAGCCTGGACAGCTGTAAGTTGTTTAGTTATCAAACACACTAGAGATTAAGGGACAAAAAAAGGTAGCATGTGCATTATTTCATGTGGTATGTAGCCTACATATTTTTTCTGATCATGCTTGCTAGGGAAAAACTATTTGTAAACTACGATAACATTTCAGTTCAAAATGTAATGGCATTTTGATACACAAACTTGGAGTAGTTTCACCAACTCCTGAAAAGGATTGGCTAACAGGGCTAACAGAATATAGTTTTGTGAAAAGCTATAGTATTTGAGCAAAACTGAAGATTAAAATGCATGTAAAGGAGAGAAAATGTTTCATTGGTTACTAGAATAGCCTATTACAGCTTCGTTTTCAGACAGTCATGAATTTGATTATCTTCTGAAATACTTTTGTGACTATTGTTCTAAATTCAGGGGAATATCAAGGGGAAAAGTGTAAGTCTGTTGTTATGAGCTCAGAATTTAATTATCAGTTAAGCAAACAGGGTTAGAAAACCCTGCTACTCTATCAAAAATTTAAAAAAATTATTTTGTTTCAGGGAAATTACAGCTATTATGTGAAAGTAGAAAAGTTCTAAGGAGCACATCCTTATTCATGAAATACCATTTGTGACTAAATCACACAGTTTTTGTTAAAGACACTAAAAAATTTAAGGTGTTGCCTTGGGACCTGATATTAACTATAATATGAAAATAAGAAAATAACACATTTGAGTGGAAATTAAGAGTGTCTTTCGACTCTAGTGTATTTTTAAAAAGTCACTGAAAAAATTGTAAAACAAAATCCAGTCTTAAAATTTCTTAAATATGTGTTGTAGAAAGGATTCTAAAATTGTTCTGAGGTTTTAAGATTACAAATAATCTTGAAGTGGTCGTTTAGATGGCAGCAGTAAGTGAATGATAAGAACAACAGTGAAGTGTCTGATGAGTGATTTATACTAACACCTCTGAAAAACATTAATTTGAGAAGAATTATTCACATTTTACTGAACAAGTTTGGGGTTATTCTCATATGATGCTTATAAGTTTCTGATAATAAGGAAAATTTGAATTTAAGAGAAAGTACTTTTTAGCCAAATTATTTCAGGAGATGAGATGAAGTAGTGAAAGATATATCAAGACCATATGGGAGTTAGCTGAATGAAATTTTTATGTGATGAGGTTTTAGAACTGATGACATGTTTGCTTTGTGACCAGAGTGGTCACAACTGCAGTTGGCAACAGGAACTACTGCTTAGGTAGAGTCTGCCATATTATGTGTGCATAGCTGACAACTCGTAAGTAATCTCCCTATCTCTGCTGAACTTCATATGATTTATTTTTCAATAAAGTTTAACACTTTGGTAGCATCACATTACATAAACTCCCCCAGTTCCTGTGCAATCGTCTTAAACTGCTTAAAGTAGACCAGTTTAGATTTCCACAGAAGCACACTCTAGAAGCTGTAGAGAAGGCCCAGTGTATTTCTGCACTTTATAAGTTAGCTAACAATAAGATAATGAGATAAGATAAAGAGAGCACCATTTTCACCATGTAAAAACCAGACAATTCTGTTATCGGGCATTTGGACAATTTTTTAACGTAAGCTTTACTTGTCCATAAATTTAACTGAATTGCTGTAATTTTTTGTGTGTACTGATTATGGTACAGTTGAATTGTTAAAGCTGCAAAATCATCTTTCTGTAGCTCTGTTTTGGTAACCTGAATGAAATGAATTTGTACCCGAAGAGAGTCCTTCATTCAAATATGCTTGTGGAATGAAGTTCCATCTTAATGCCTTAAGTCATCATTAGGTTGGAAAATTTTAATGTAATATTGAAGATTGAATAGACTTCTAGACTAGTAATGTGTTTACTTACAAACTTGTCCTCTTGTCTGCTGTCTTTTAGTCTTTGTTACTATGTGTCATTCACATGCTACCACATTCACTTTGTTACTACATGCTATTCGCATATTCTTTTTCACCTGCAAGATGTAGGAGCAATAGATAGTACTCATCTGCTACCCAAGATAAATAACAGAAATCCTGTTTCAGGGAAGTGAATAATGCTTTGTTAAATACAAACACATGAATGATAACAAAGTCACTTTTTTATAATACGGTTTTTCAAAAGTTTTGACATGCCGATCTTGCACTAATAGCAATCTCAGAGCTATTAGTGATTACAAGAGTTTGCAGAGCTTAGATGAAGTGACATCAGCCTCCAAAATATGTTGTTGTTTTTCAAAAAGATACAGAATGGATGATGCAAGGAAGTGGATGGCAGTCAACCTATCTCAGATAACAAGAAAAATAATGAACAAGTGCTGAATCTATCAATTTCCAAAAACCTAGACAATAACATAATACTAAGAGGTGTCTATTGAAGTACAGACCACTGATTTTTTTGCTGTGGCAGATCATGGGAGTAAGAAATAAGCAAAAGATTTCATGCTTCCTTGCTTTCAGATGCTTTTGATGGTATTTTAAATTCTGATATTGGCAGTGGCAGAAGAGAGATGATGAAAATAATATTTACCAAACATATAGCAATATGGATTTACTCTCAACCTTAATATCTCAGACCAGCAACTGTCATTCTCATAGGACTCTTAATGGTTTTAAGAGAATAAATTTCTGAGCATCATTTGCTGATTACTTTTCGTGTCATTATGGTGCATATGTGGAAAACTAAACTGGTCTACTTTAAGCAGTTTAAGATGATTGCACAGGAACTGGGGGAGTTTATGTAACATGATGCTACCAAAATGTTAAACTTTATTGAAAAATAAATCATATGAAGTTCAGCAGAGATAGGGAGATTACTTACGAGTTGTCAGCTATGCACACATAATATGGCAGACTCTACCTAAGCAGTAGTTCCTGTTGCCAACTGCAGTTGTGACCACTCTGGTCACAAAGTGAACGTCATCAGTTCTATAGAATCTGATATGAGGATGCTTAAGCTTTGTACTAGAAACAAAGCCTAGAAAAAAAATCCATGGAACAATCTGCCTACTCTTTTCAGCTTTGATAAGAGTCTAGCTGAAGGACTGTAACAGTAGACATGTCCAAAATACCATGATGGAAGATACAAGAGTTGCAACTGAAATTGCAAGAAACCAAAATTCTTTTAATAATTCCTGATAGATTTCAATGATTCCACAAGGGAGAATTGAAAAGTTTAATTTTCTTAGTATAGTGAGGAGAAGGCAGAAAGGGAAAAAAAGTCACATTTTGTAGTGTAAAATTATGTGTGTGTAATTAAGAGTAACATAAGCAATTGCCATTCTGGAATTTTTTCCTCTTCTGTCTAATCAGATTGTCTCCAGGAGTAACTTGTACCCATTACTCTTCATATTTTGCACATGAGTCCTTCTAAGAAGGGAATCTCTGTCTTGTCTTTCAGGGACAAGATGACTTATAGAGACTTTAAGCTGCATCAGCAGAAGTTAATATTAATACCAGGAATTTTTATTAATTTTTATGTCTAAAACTAGTGAACGACAGGGCTAGGTAATATAGAGATTTTATAGAAGCTACTTTTTTAAGATTTTTGAAAACATGTCATGGAAACATTTTTCAGAAATAGTTGAAGAAGACTGGATTGTACCTTGAGGCAGAATGATAAATAGACACTGGATTTTGTTTTTTTCTATAGTTCTCTATTGCTTGCTAGGATAGTATTATTCATTGCAAACAATGTGGCTGTAGTTGTCTTTGAGGAAAACTTTATTAGTTTGGTATTGAACTTAAATATGCTAGTATATTTTTGCTTATGTGGAAGCTCAGTCCTAACATCAGCATGATAATAATTGCTGATATGTATTTAGTCCTATTTGTCATTTTAGGATAATATTTCTGTCCCTTCAGAGTTTGGATGATAACCTTAGATTATCCTAGCAGCTCTCATTTCAAAATAGTACAATACTTTAATCTAATCTTATAATTATACTTAAGATAATATGGTTCTCTTTTAACCAATCTTCTGTACATTGAAAATGACAAGTTAATTAAATATACTGCTATCCCAAAGTACTACCTTCCCTTTTGAAAATCAGCAATTCCAAGTTAGTCCTACCAATCTGCAATCTAAAGTTTTATGCTTCTTTTGAATTAAATGCAGATACTTATTTTCTGAATCAATTTTGAAATTTTCATAATTTTTTCATATAATCATAGAATACCAGGTTGGAAGGGGATCTCAAGAATCATCTGGTCCCACACCTCTTGGCAAAATCACAGTCTAGACAAGATGGCCTAGTACCCTGCTCAGATGAATTTCAAGTGTCCAACATAGGGAAATTCACCAGTTCTCTTGGGAGGTTATTGCAATAGTTTTTGCTGTGAAATTTTTTCCTCTTGTGTCTAATCAGATTGTCTCCGGGAATAACTTGTACCCATTACCCCTTATATTTTCCATGTGACTCCTTGTAAGAAAGGGAATCTCCATCTTCTTTGTAGCCACCCTTTAAATGCTGGAACCTGATCAAGTCTCCCCTAAGCCTTTACTTGTGTCTGAACAAACAACTTCCTAGTCCTTTGATTATCTATGTAGCCCTTCTCTGGACCTCTCCAGCCTGGCTACACCTTTTTTGACCAAAACTAAACACAAAATGTGTCTTCTATACCTGTTGTTTTACATATATTATTTTAATTGTATTTTAACTTGCTGTATAGTACCATGAGTCTCTCTGGAGAGGGAGGTGAAATTAAAGAAAATTCCTTATTTCCACAACCTTTTTTTTACTGTAGGGAATAYAGTGTGAGTGTATTCTACATTCCAGCTGACACAGTTGAGACTTCCAAGTTTCTACATGAATTAAATGAAAAATCACGTTCATCTAAATTTTTGTTCTGGATAATCATTGCTAAAAAACTGCATCTGTTGCAGAAGATCTGAAACAGATTTGGCTCTCTGTGGGAATTACATATACACATGCCTTCCAGAATTTACTTTTTTTATCTCAGAAGAGTGCACAGTATGGGAAGATTTAGTTATTAGGAAATACTGACTCCTTGAAAATCCAGCTTCCTGGATGTTTGAATTTGTTTTCCCTGTGCTTCATATTGATTCATAGGGGAAGGAGATAAGCTGAAGATGACCCATTTGAGAAGTTCACTTCTGGCTAAGGCATTAAATCTTGAAGAGAAGGTTGATTGGAAAACAATGAGAAAGAAAGTTTTGTGTAATGAAGACTATAATGGAAGCATGAAAGAGTGGTACAACCTTGTTTCAGAGTTCATTTTTTAGGAGAAGAAAATCCTTCTCATTCCTCTGCTTACAAAAATTATTTTAAATTTCTGTTTAATGATACTTCCTTAAAATCACAGCACTTATATTAACTTCATGGAAAATTTGATCTCTATTAGGCTTCTGTATGTCAGTGTGACCTTGCAAAGCAAGGAAGCATGAGAGCACTGTAGGAATGAGAGTTCTCTTAATAGCTAAATAAAACTGTATTATATGTGGATCCCAACTATGAGCATTATTAAAATACAGAAATAGAAAATACTTATATGGATTTAGATTGGCAGAGCCAGATTTTTCCTTGATAGCTAGTCCAGTTTATATTATCAGAGGAAACCGATTTTGAGATTCAGAAGCATACTGTTTTCTTGCAGTTTCAGCATTTTAAGTAGCTGAAGAAGTACGCTTTACAATAACTTATGTCAAATTTTCACCTGCATTCATGATAGATAATACATCTTTATATTCTGCTAGGCAGTAGGTCCTGATAACAGTTATTGACAAAAGAGAAGAGTGGTACAGAATGGTCTATGCTAATGGGCAAAAATGGCCATAAATCAATTCCCCAAAACAATATAAAAAAATAAAATTATATTTAATAAGTCATCTGCATGGATCCTGAAAGTGTAACTGAATTCATATAAAGTGCCTTGATTGAGAACGAACGCCTCATTAATCTTAAATGCTTCAGCTGGAAAAAGTTAGTGAAGTCAGGAAGAATAATGACTGGCATTACAGAGAGTGCTGCATACTGTACAGTAAGCAAAGATGTGGTCACCCAATAGCTATAGTACATAAACATGGAGTACCTTTGTTGTTTAGACTACAAAAGTTTTGGGACAGGAAAGAAATAGAAAGAAGAGCAAGTCAGGAAACAGGTACATACACTTCAATGGCTTGCTTCATGATCAGGTAGATGATGATCATAAGGCTACTAAGAGGGAGGCTGCGTGACTTTTCGCAAGTGATTCTTGCGTTGTTCTCCACTGCAGAAACTGTTAAGTACCTTGTCTGGTTAGCTGGCACTGATTTTGAGAACAGATTCTATGTTGAAATAGCTTAGCAGAATTTCTTTTTCTATAGATGAGCTTTTTCATGCTTTTTGGGTTTATTTGCATTTATGGTTAGAGTAGCCCTCTATGTGATTTGAAGGATTTTTAGTTTCTTTTTCCCAAAGGCATCAGAAAGTGGCATGTAAGAGCTTTTCCACATTCCTGCTCACAAACTGCCCTATTCCACTCCACTGAAAATAATGATTTTGAATGTTCTTTTTGTAGTGGTGCCCTTCTCGCTAATATGGTGTCATAATTTCCATTATAAACTGCTGTTTTCAGAGCCTGCTATCTGCCAAAATTAACTCAATACATGTGAGCTGGTGATACAGTGTCTTAATTTTCAGACTGATTTTTCTACCAAGCTTTAGATGCACTTGAATATTGTTAATAAAAGAAATTATTGGACAGGAAAATCTGGCTATAATAGAAAAATTAAAACCCTGAATATTTCTGTGGTATTTTGTTTTCAGAAAAATAAGGCCTGATTGTTATTTTTAAAAAATATTTATTTTTTATTTTTAAAAATCTGAGTTTTTGCAAACCTTCTCTGCAAAAAAGTTGACTTATTATGAGAATTTTAAATGCTGATGTCCATGTATGGACTCAAATGTGGGGAACATTATGTTTCCTTGTGATTTTGGTATTATACTAGTTACAGGTTATTTATTGCTTGCAAAACTCAACCTTTGAAACAACATATTTTAACAGGCATGTAAATATGGGGTTTCTCTGATGCTGTCACAGAAGCTAAACTGAACACCATTAAACTCAGAAAATATGGCATTTAACATAAATGCCATAAGGCTCAAACCCAAAGCTCATTTTGACCTTTCATTTACTTCACTGGAATTTGCCAAATCAACCTTTGCCATTGATACCCATGTCAAAAGCTTTGGTTGCGTCCAGCTATGTGGGTATTCTCATATTACAAGGAAGAGATTCCCTGCAGGGTTGGTGATACAGTGAATTATGATTTCAGTCAGATGTGGTTTAAATCTGGTCCTGCTTGGAGATGGAATTGGACCAGAGAACTTCTCTCAAATTAATCCAATCTTAATTTATCCTCAAAGACCCTATCTGATCTCTAGAGGTAGTGCTGCAAAGCCATTGAGAGGAAAAACATGCTATAAAAAGCCAGTAGCAGGATATCTTGACCTGGCCAGCTTGTAGTTTACTTCTTTTTTAAAGGAACAGCTTCTGAAGGTACTCAGGTTAAAATCTAATATTTGCTGCCTACAATAATGGGAATAAGCCTACATATTTTTTATCATTTATAAATATATATTAGATACACCATCATTCCTCTTTTGTTTGCTAAGCCATTTACTCTTAGTGTTCATAGAATCATAGAGGGGTTGGAAGGGACCTTATGGATAATTTAGTTCAACACCCTACCATGGACATGGTCTTTCACTACACCAGGTTACTCAGGGCCACATCCAATCTTGAATATTTCCAGGAATGTCTGGAATTTCCAGAAATATATATGACTTCTCTGAACAACCTATTCCAGTGTCCCACCACCCTCATGATGAAGAATTTATTTCTTATATAACCTAGACCTACTCTCTTTCAGTTTGAAGCCTTGTCTTATCATCCTTTTTGTAGTCCCCTTTAGGTCATGGAAGGTGCTATAATGTCTCCCTGAAGCTTTCTCTTCTCTAAGCTGAACAACTCCAACTCCCTCAGCCTGTCTCCACAGGAGAGGTCCTCCAGCCTCCTGATCTTTTTCTCGGCCTTCTGTGGACCCACTTCAGCAGGTCTTTGTTGTGGTCCCAGAGCTGGATGCAGCTGTTGGGGTCTCTTTGAGGGCCAGAATCACCTCCATTGATCTGCTGACCACAGTATTTGTGATGCAAGCCAAGATGTGGCTGGCTTTCTAGGTTGTGAGTCAGCTCACAATGAGCTTCCTGTCAACCAGCAGCCCTGTTTCTCACCAGAGCTGGCCTTGATAGTTTCTCCACCCAGCCTGTATTTGTTCTTGGAATTGCCCCATGTGTTTTCCTCTGTGTAAAAGTGATTTTTGCAGGGAGAATTATCAGTTTTGTATTTTCAGTGGCTTATTTATTAACGTTTTGGGAAAGGTAATCTCATTCCTTTTGACTCATCTTCAAAGGAGAAAGTGTAATCTTTCTTGTTCAATTGTATGGGAACAGTTGCTCTTTCTACTATAAGGATTTTCTACATCTGAGTGGTAATAACCACTATGACAGAAATTAGTTCAACTTTAGGGATCTAATACTCTCCATTTTATGCTGATGGATGTGTGCTACCTCATATATGTACATTCTAGGTAGAAAGGACACATCGTACCCATCCCTGTCAAGTTGTGGGAGTTTTTTTACTCCAGTTACCCGAATGAGTATTTTGATTCTCATTGCAGTCTCAGCCTCAGTTCTCATTCCTTCTCTGGCTGTGGAATTGTCTCCATATTCCTATTTTCCATCTCAACCCTCCTTCCCTATCATTTTGAAGTCTTCTTATCCTAGCCAGCTCTCTCCTGCTTTTTGTGGTGTTAGAGATCACTGTTAATAATGCTATGGACAGTGTAGTGAAACACTACTTGCTCTTTATACTGTTGCTTTACATTGGTATGATATGGGAGCTGCAACTGCAAGGAAATTGTTGGCTATCCCTAAGTCAAGGGCAGGGCAGACTGAATGTTTGCAGGATTAAGTTACTAAAATGTGGAAATTAAGTAGCTGATGTTTTGTAAACTTGAAATTCCCAAAGATGGATGTCTTGAACAGACTTGGATGCAACTGCAAGAGTAAAATGTTCATCCATAAAAAGAAGCATGGCCACCTTCTCTTTCCAAGAACATACTTTAAGCTTGCAGCCAAAGATCTTTCCACATGTTAAATAGTTATTAGCCTGTGGTTGGTGTCTCTTTCAAGGAATTACTCAGCCTCCATAATCAGTGTGAACTTTAATAACTTAAAATGCAAATGAAGGTTATGACTTACACTTGTAGCATCTACCAACTCTATTAAGAGTGGTGCTCCTTGTCAGGAACTGAATCTGAATTTTTTACTAGATAAACATCAATTTTTCTGAAGTTAATTATTTTTTGCGAATATTCTGTCACTAAAAAAAAGAAGTTTGTCTCTGAAGGTAATAGCTCAAAGTGGATACAGTTGTGGATTTTGAATTGAAATTCAGTAATTTCAAAAGCTATTTTCCAAGTGAAAATTATTCCCTTGGTGTAGAAAAATTAGCATATTCATTAGTGGACCATTGCTGAAAACATTTTCAAGAGAAACACCAACCCATTTCTCTTTACACAAGGATAAATATAGACACAATTATGAATAAGCTGGGAAAAGGAGATTGATAAAATGTAGCAATGCCATATCCAAATGCACATCTGTGTTAATAGTACTAGGAGTGTGACCTTGGCATTACAAGGCAATGGAGAAAAGAGGTGGAAGACTAAGGATATCTATTTTCAGTTCAAATGTTTCTATCTATAAAGCTAACCAGAATGGCTTGAAGAAAACAAAATACGTTTAATGGCCAAAGCCGTACAATTTTTGTCTATTTGACTTAGCTGTAGCAGAGTTGAACATTAGATGCCTGTTTTGATTAGTTGTTTTTAGAGGAGACTAGTAAATTGGCATTATTGTGACTCATCTTTGGAGCAGTTGACTCTTGAAACTGTTTTGACCTCTTATTAGAAGTATTTTGGGGAAAAAACCAAACCCAAAACCTTTCCTAACCACTTTTCTTAGGTTTTTAGATGCTAGTTGAAGTCAATTGACTTGAGCCGATAAAAAAATGGTGGAAGTACATTACCTACTGAATAGGTAATGTTCTACTTGATGCTTAAGACATTATCCAGGAGTAGTGACTTTAAATTGTTGGAAAGTTTAGATGAGATGTAAGGAAGAAGTTCTTTACCTTGAGGCTTGCCAGAAAAGTGGTGGATGCCCTATCCCTGGAAGTGTGCAAAGCCAGTTGGATGGGGCTCTGAGCAACCTGGCCTAGGAAGGTGTCCCTGCCTATTGCAGGGGAGTTGGCCTAGATGATCTTTAATGTTCTTTCCAATGCAATGCTTCAGATAACTAGCCAAAATATATAGAAACTACTTGAAAATATTACTTCAGGTAAAATCACTGCTAAATAAAGATGTGACAATAAAGTTACCATAATAGCTTAGTAACTGAATGATAATAATATATTAGTAAAGCTTTCTTTTTTGTTTGTTTTTTGGGATCACAGATTGGGAAAATTAAATATATATGATATGTAATATATGTTTCAACGTGTGATTAGTGCCAAGCATTTGGATTTTCCTTAATATCTAGGTAGTGTTTCTGCATGTGAATGTTTAAAACTGGAGGTTATGTAGAGCAGTAAGATGTGCTAGAAGAATTAAACTAAAGTCTATTCTAGTCTGTAATTATCTTGTTCACGGCGAGAAATTAATACCTGATGAAGAATATGTGTCTTGAGCAGGCATTCCTAATGCTTTCTCAATCTCCTACAATGTGGAAGTAAGAAATTGTCTTAGCCAAAGGCAGTATCTTTCTGTTTCCTTAACAGAAAGTAACCTTTGTAGGATTTCTTTTTCATGAACTTAGGCAGATTGTTTCTCAACTAGTGTAAAATTTTAGCACCCACATCTGGCAAACAGACACGTACTGTGTGAAGAATCTCTCTGGGGTTTTTTGTTTGTTTCTTTGTTTAGAATCTGCTATTAGTTTCTTTCAATAGCAACTACCTTCTTATTGGAGTACCTAGCCATGCCCTTTTCCAAGTCTCATTTTCCAGTCGCATCTGTCAAACACTACACAGTCTTTTTACTGTCTTGACCGGCCTGCATGATTATCCCTTTTGCAGAAGCTGTAGCAGAAGATGTTAGCTGAAGACAAAATTTCGGCTTATTTTTAGTGAGGCATGTGAAGTAAGGGCAATCAGAAATGAACAAGATCTTAATAAATCACTGAGATAACTTGGAAAACAAGATATAATTAGAGAAAATTGTAAGATACTGAAGCTAGAATACGGACGAAGGATTGCAGAGCAGTGATGTCAGCTACTGCTGTAGAAAAGATCTTGGAGATTATTGTCCATGTGCTACACAAGTCATGGCTGTGTAAGCACATCTCCCCAAATGTGGGATAAAAATGAAACATATTTTCCCTGACATGACTGAGGATCTCTTCTCATTGCATTTCAGAAGGGAGAATGTGGCCGCAGATGAAGTCAGTTGGGGAGAAAAATTGTGGTTGTTTAACCAAGGATCTATAGATGGAAAATGGCAAAAAAAGAAAGGGACAGTATGGGGCTTTTGATGTTTATCATGCATAAAGTAAAAAGGAAAAGGCTTAAGCAGGGTATCTGCTTGCTAGTTTAAATGAAAAGCTCCCTAATGGCATGGATGCAAGAGATTATTAGGTTGCTTATAGAAACTACATTTTAGGAGAAAATTTTTGAAAATGTGTCAGTCACAATTTATTAAGAGAAATATGTATTTTATTTTACGCTGTCTTCCACTGACATAAGCTTGAGTTTCTTTTTCATTTAACTGAGTAAATGTAATTATTTGGAGATGCTGTTGTAATTTACAGGGCCTTAGCAAAGAAGAGATAGTTTAACAAGAAGCAGGATTGTGTGGTTTATAATCATAGTTTTCAATAAAAATAACTGTTAGATGACTTAATATATATTTCTCTGCTATGGCTTGGCAGAATTCTACTGCCTTGCTGTGTCAGACAGCTTCCTGTCTCCTATGGAGACAGCTATTGCTGATGAAGTAGGTATGGGAATATGGAAGTGTGAAAACTGGTTTTTGTAAGCGTTACTGTGAATATGACTGAATTCTGGCAGACACTAAAAAAATACCCAAATAGAAGCAACTGTATTAATTTTAAAATATAAACGAGTATAAACAGGCTTGGGTTTTGCATAATATTTATCCATGCAACAAAAATTAATATGCAGCTTTGCCTGAGTAGCAACATACCCTTCCAAAAAAGGTGATCCATCTTTTGGATGGATGTACCAAGAGAAGCATGGTTAATTCACACTGACTTGAGGTTTTTCCGCCAGTTTCTTGAAGTGATTGAAGCAGAGAAGTGAGATTAGGGTTGCTGGTTGCAAAAATGGTTTTTTGGGAAAAAAGGGGAAACATTTAGTCCAAAAATAGTGAATATGATACGTATTGTTATGAAAAAAAAGTATCATTTCCACAAAAAAGCTGAAAGATAAAAGGAATGTTACTGTGTAAAACTTGTGAATTATATGGAGATATCTTACTTTATACAGGTACTGGAAGAGAAGAAGCCTTCTTGTAATTCTAGAATGTTACGGAGATTTTTTAAGGAGATGAACAATTTAAAATGGTCTAAGATTTAATTTAGATATGTATAAAATAATATGCTTATGAAATTATTATTTAATGCAAATACAAATGACAAAATTACTTGTTTAAAGGATTTGCAAAATGATAATAAGAGATTAGATACCTTCTAAGGTGATGCTTTATAATGAAATACATTCTTTTCCTGATTTTTACATAATAGGCTGACAGCAGGTAGACAGAGATGCACAGACATGCTCTTTCTTTTTGAGAACACAGAACCACAGAATCATAGAACAGTTTGTGTTGGAAGGGACCTTTAAAGGTTATTTAGTCCAAATTCCCTGCCATAAGCAGGGACATTCTCAATTAGACCAGTTTGCTCAGAGCCCTGTGTGACCTGACCTTGAATGTTTCTAGGGATGGGGCATCCGCTGCCTCTCTGGGCAGTCTGGTCTGGTGTTTGACTATCCTTAAGTCAAAAACTTTTCCTTATGTCTCATCTATATTTAAAACCATTTCTCCTTATAAAATGTTTTTCCCCATCTTTTTTATAAGCCCCCTTTAAGTATTGTAAGGCCACAATGAGGTCTTCCCAAAGCCTTCTCTACTTTTTTCCAGACTGGACAGCTCTTTCAGCCTGTCTTCATAGGTGAGGTGTTTTTGGAGCGCTGGGCCACCTCAGCAGGTCCATGTCCTTAATGGATAATAACATGGGTAGTAGTTACTAGTTCACATGTTATTTCACTGCCACCCATAGCATGTATACATTTATTAGGAGTATTAGTCTCTGTAAATGTCAGGTGCTCTGGGTTTCATTAATTGTAGTATATAGAGTCAAGTTAAGCTAATAGCCATGTCGCCTGTATGTAGGAAAATATATTGCAATGCAGACATAATAAACAAAATAGTTTTAATGAGCTTTAGACTGTATTCCTGCCCACACAGTTTTGTTATGAACACTGGTGAACTTGACTAGTTCTTAGGGATCTAATTGATTATAATCTGTATTCAGCAGACAGTGAACAAGTACCCACCAACACTTTCTGCTCACCAAAGATACATACAGGTGTTTCTGTAGAGGACATAATATTTGGTTCCTATAGGTCCTGCATAAGGGTAATTTTTTAAAGCTTCTAATGAGGGTATTTAGAGCCACTTTCTCTTTTGCTCGGGCTGCTCTCCTCCATTTAATTTTCCCTCTATTTTTTTTCTTTTCTATTTTTAACCTAATGTCAAGGCTCTGTAGTTAGTAGGTAAAGATGTGACTTCTGTCTCTTCTGGTGCTGTTTTAGCTTAATTTCTTTGTAAAATTTATTTGTAAAGTTTCTTTAGGGCCTTGGATTCTCAGTCTGGCTACATTAGTAAGTTCCACAGCAGATGACCTGATGAAAGTTTTTTGTAAAAGTGAAAAATATCCATTAGAAGCAGAAAAATGTCATTATTTGTCAAGTAACAAATTTTTAAGTGACATAAGAATGTCAAAGCTCTTAAAATAGGAGCAAATGCACTCTTTGTTTTGCAAAGCAGAGTTAAGTATTTTTTTGGCCAATGTTAAGATGGTGCTCAGATTAGCAAGAATTTGTGAGGAATCCCCTGAACTTTCACATTTGAAAGCAGAGAATGAAAGTTTCTCCCTGCATGGATTTCTGATGAGCTAGACTTATGCTCTTTTCTCCAGTCTGCAGATATTACTCTATGTGTAAATTGTGAAAGTTCGTGCTCTGCAGAACTGCTGTCTTGGCTTAAGACAGTTTAAAGAGCTGGACACTCTAAAATTAGTTACCTTCTCTTACCAATCCCTTTCCACCCATAAGGAATGAATGCGGGTAAATGTAAGTGAAAAAATAACAGTTTACTAAGAAGCAAAACAGCAACAAGCAAAAAAAAAACCAACCCGTAAATAATCACTAGATACAAAATCACTAATCTCCTGAAGCAATGGGAAATAAAAAGAGACCCAAAGTGGTGGAAATAGCATTTACAAGATGGTGCCCTCCAGGATGCCTGTGTGGCTTGAAAGACACGGGGAGAATGGCATGAGTTCTCTACCCTGCAGTCAGTCAACCACACCATCTGGGAAACAAAGGGAAAGAAAGATGGTGGACAGAGAGAAGCTTCCTGGGAAAGCAGGAGCTTTTGGAGTTGCTCTAGTGGCAGATAAATACCCATACACGAGGCGTCAGTGCCACCACCCGCTGCCTGCTCCTGATGCCTGGTGGGCTCTGCTGGAGTTGATGCTGATGTCCACCACACTGCACATGCGTTCAGGCAATGAGAAGAACTGGTCTGTCAGATGTGGGGTGACCTGGTCCCTGGAAGGGGTGCAGGGATCACTCCGAAACAGTGTTTTATTGCAATATGCTGTTTTTCCAATTGGCTACTATTGCAAGCCCAGAGAAAAAAAACAACTTTACTGAAAGTGGTGTAGTTTTGAGCCTTTGGGTTCCCTGATTTATTAGTCAGTATTTACTTCTAGAAAGAGAAGTGTGATCTGGAACATATTAGGTCCCATCCTGAGGTTGTTGTGGATAGAGTAATAAATCTCAATTCCTTTCTTTAAAACTCGACAATAATATTCAGTAGTTAAAAGGGTGCTCCATAAGAGGATGTCCTGGTTTTCATAGTTTTGGTTGGGAGAGCAAAAATTTTGTGCTTGGATAGTAAAGAGCATCTAATTGTCACAAGAAAGTGTTAACAAGAAAGGTTAGGAAAGATGTTTTTAATAGGAAATGTAATATATCATTCAAATACATTTCTTGCAGACATTTGTAGTCTTCATTATTTTTAAGATAAGATCAGACTGGAGTATAACAGAAAGTTTTTTGGGGTTTTGCTTTGTTTGTGTATTTGTTTGATTTGCTTGTTTGTCCTGCAAGGGCAACTTAAATGTAGGGGTTCAAAAGACACGGTCTCATATAGGTATACTGTCACATAATGTCTTGACTCTATTTGTACATTCATTCTTTCAGAAAAACAGGTGGAAAGAAGAATAGCTATGTTCAAAACACTTTTTCATCAGCTCTTTTCAAGGGATAAGAGATAAAAAAGAGAAATAAAGGGAAAGAATAGATTCAGAAATGAAGGAGACTGAAGAAGAGGAATGAGGGGTTGGAAAGATGAAAAAAGTGCATCTGTTCAAAAGCTCAGTTTTAAGTAGAGGTAGGAAAAGCCATGTTTTTTAGCGTGTTATCTGGCGACTGCTGAACACCTTGCCAAGTGCCCTGAAAGAGATGGACTTGTACTGAAGATCAAAGCAGTGGAGCTATACTGCAGGAAAAAGAAAAAGAAAATTTAAGCTAGATCAATAGCTTATGGGTCAGTTTCTCAGTAACTCCTCTTAAACTCATTATGAGCCATAGTACTTTGTTTTACCTTTGTAAAATGTGTGGCAGTTTCCAGCCTTTCTGCAGCAGTACTGATTAAAAGTGTTGGGGATTTTATTTTTGTTTGTTTGTTTTTTTGGTGTTGATTTTGTGTAAGTTTTTTATTACATTTCAAAGTGATTCTATCCCTTCATCTGTAAGTAATACTCAAATACCTTTTTTCTTTTGGTTGTATGAGTTTTTTCTCTTTTTGTTACTGTATCCTTTTCTTCCTCTGTAAGGAAATGCTATGCTTGTAAGTGGCTGTTTGTAACCCAGTAATTAATTGCTTTAACTGTTTACTTTATCCTCAAGATCAGATGAATAGAGCTGATTTGTAAACCATCATTAAAACTCACTTTTTCTACTCTGTTTTTATTTCTAGGAATGTTGTCTCTGCAATTTGAGAGGCGGTGCATTAAAGCAGACTACTGACAAAAAGTAAGTAATATGTTCTTCAGGACTGTATGTGCTTATTTTAAACTTTATTTCCAGTCCATTCCCAGGTGCAAAGCATTTGCAACCTGAGTTTTTTGACAATGTCGCTTTAGGCTAAATCTTACTTCTATTGAAATGTGGCACTGGCATTTTATTAAATAAATAGTAAAATGTACATTTGTTTTGGTATTTGCAAACACTTGCTCATTCCAAATTTTAATCTACTGGCCTTTTTGCAAAGAAAGTAAATGAGAGAGCTCATTTAACATTGTTAGCATGTCTTATCAAACAGCAAAGTGTATTTTCTTTGCTCCTGAAAATTACAATACTGTACTTTTGAACTTCTAAACCCAGTATTTTCAAAGAATTATTTTTAATCATGTTGAAATAATTTTTAATTCTGAAGTTTGTTTTCTTCAAACGCACTTCTGTCACAGAGTGTCAAAAATAGTTTTGTTGCTGACATCATGCTATTACTGTATCTGGCTGATAGAAACTATAGCAAGTAACTCTATCAGCTACAGTGGAAAATGTTGCAGCTTAATGTTTTTTCAAGCCCTATAATAGAATAGTCTTACATGCATTTTGAATAATTTCATAATTAATTAACTCATCTTATTAGCTTAGCAATATTGTGTAGACCTCTTTCTTTTCGTGCTTTGGAATGCAGTGGTAAGACATAATCTAGGTATGGCATTGTTTTTCACTTACCAGGAAAAGGAGGTGGAAAGAATTTATTTATCAGTGGTTTTTGCAATTGATTTCATGACTCTTGTCCAGTTAGGAGAAAGTTTTTTAACTCAGGCCATATCTTACCTTCAGAAAATATTATTATTGTAGCTATTTTAATGGAGATTTTTACCAGTACATTAAAATTCTCAGCTGATTTTTAGAACTGCTTTAAATTCCCTTTAATTTGTTACTTGCTTTACTTGATAAATACAAAGAGAATGACAAAAATATTATCTCAGTAGGATTTATTATGCCCTTTAGATAGTTGCTGCTGGTAGCTTAGCTTCCATGTTGCATCTTTAAAAATATGTATATCTTTGTATATCAATATAAATTTTTTTTAAAACGTCTCATAAGATACATTACGAGGAAAATGCACAGAGGTTTGCATAGAATCACTTTTCTTGTATAATTATATATAAGGTTTTTTGGGTTTACATTCTGTCACTCTGTAGGTTAGTTTTCCGGATTTGTGAAATGGGATTTCTGTAAAACCAGTTGGAATCTTGTTTTTACTGTTTCTGTAACACCTTATAGTAGTTACACATTGTGGAGTTTTTGATTTGTCTTTCAGCATTAGCTATCATTTCAAAATTTTGAGTTTTCAAAAAAGTATGTTACAATTTAACCTTTTTTCTCCAACAGCTGTAAAATCTAACGTGCATTCTCCTTTGCTTCTTCTTTACTCTCTACATACTAATTAGAGATACAGGAAGA
Source organism: Cardinalis cardinalis (assembly GCA_014549065.1). Lineage (NCBI taxonomy): Eukaryota > Metazoa > Chordata > Aves > Passeriformes > Cardinalidae > Cardinalis > Cardinalis cardinalis. Next base: position 172,479 of record JACDOX010000161.1, on the reverse strand, counting down.
GCATGTCATACTTTTAAAAGTTAATGGATCAGACTGATATGTGTGCATGCAGTAAGCAGTTTGCCGTATGGGAAGGCTGAGATTCCTTCTTCTCAGCAGAACAGGAATTGTTTTGAGTCTGTTAGGTTGAGAGATGTCAGAGGATAAATGTTTAATTGAAGGTTGATTGAAGAAGCATTTTATTTATAGCCTTTCTCTCTCATAAAGCTTAGATGGTAAGACAATGTGGTTTAGCAGGTGGACAATGAGAAGAAAAAGGCTATTGTAAAAAATACTTTAAAAAATGTGAGTTAAAACATGAAGAAACTGTCACCATAATAAAAGGATGAATCTGCAAGATTTATCTGTTTTTATTTGGGCTGAACTGTATAACTTGCTAATTGGTATGTCATCTTTATGTACAGGTCTTATTTCACACTTTGACCAATACAACTTTAAAATCACACGACAGGAGTTTGTTTGGTCCCTGTGTGTTGTATTATACTTTCGCAGATGTTTTTGTCAAAGATGACTTATTGAAATATTCCTGCTCTAGTGCAAGAAAGAGAAGGGTTTTTTGTTTTCTGCATCACCCTCCGTCTCCTTCAACTTCAGCCCATAGTCCTTTTAATCTGCTAAGATGCTCGTGTAATGTGTGTTTCTTCAAAATATGCAAGAAGCGGAGTGAGGCAAGCGTTCAGAGCTTACAGAAACAGAGCAAGTGGGGTAATGAAAACAGACATACAGTAAAGGACAGGGAATAAGGCACATATGAGTAAAAAAATTGAAATGTTTTCCTTTATTCAGGAAATAACTGACTTCTTGTCTACCCCAAAAAGGTTTTAGAAGTAGCCTCAGAAGGCTGCTCTTTGATAATCAAAGTGTTGTTAGCTTCTCTTGTGCTTCATGAAATACAGAGTTTCAATATTAATTTCAGACTTTTAAAAGTTTCTTTTAGCTTTTCTTATTTTGAGATTCATGTATTGGGAGGATTTGGAGTGCTTTCTGATGCATATAGGAAGCATGTAGTATCATCTGACAAACCTCCGGACATTCCATTGAAGTCTTGAATGTAACACTGGTCCTAGGCACTTGTAGGTGCTTTTGCTACCAAAGGAGATCCAGTTCATGCTGGACATTGCACTGGTGGCTTGCTCACTTTGCTGCTTGGATGCCTTTGTGCCTGTAGACAGAAGGCCTTGATAACATTTACATTTCCTTTTGCATTTTGATAGGTACATGTTTGATTATAATCACATTTGTTGTGTAAGAATAGTTTTTTAGGTCTGAGTAGTGTTAATAATGACTAATAAATGCTGTAGATGATAAATTACACACGAACTATATAGTGGGTGTTTACATATGTACCTGAATAGCACACCTGCAAAAACTTCTTACTTAAATAAAAAGTAAAACATGCTTAAAAATTGTTGCAATAAAATCTCAGTCTGAAAGTTCATTGACACAAAGTGCAAGCGTTGCAAGGTTTGTTAAAATGTGTTAATGAAGCTTAGGAAAGCCTAATAAGGAAGTAACTACGGATGGGTATATTTAAAAAAACCAAACCAAAGCAAAAGCCAAATATGCAGCAAGCAACAACTTCAGCGTTTGTATTTCCTTGAGTTTTTTTGGTGGTATTTTTGACTTGCCACTTTTCGCAGGTGGGCACATGTAATATGTGCAATTGCCATCCCAGAAGTCAGATTTGGTAATGTCACAGAGCGTGCTCCGATAGACACTAGCAGAATACCTTTGCAAAGATTAAAATTGGTGAGTAGTATATTAATGTATGCTCCATATATGCATTCCTGTTAAGGTGTTCCAGTATTTGAATGTATTAAAAATCTGAATTGTGATGGTTATTGCCAGGTAAAGAGCAGTAAGTTATGTTTAAGGTAGGAGATAAATAACAAGGGTTTTACTAAGATGGGCCTTTTGAAACATAGTGACAGTTCATTAACAGTGGTAACCATCTGTGGTGTTCTATTAAATGTAGTTCAAACCTGTTCTTGCCCAGGAGAAGAGTAACAAACTTATCAGTATCAACTGTGAAAGTTTCATTTTTTGGAGTTGTATTGGTGATGAAACCTAAAAAGGGAGGGAATAAAACGCAGTACATATTTGTGAGGTCTTTTTATTATTGATTTTTACCTTGACTATTTCTGCAGGTGAAAGGATGCATGGTCTGTTTGTTACTTGGTATGTCTGCCGTCAGGGTATTGAAAAATATGCATACACTAAATAGCACATTAAACAGTGTCATTCAGGAACACTGATATACTCTAGAACAGGATATGCACAAGTGCAAAATGTGGTTTTTTGCTATGTTATACAGTAATTACTTAATCTGTCATTGTGTGCATGACTGTAATGTTGTAAGATAGAAGGTGGTTAGTGGTCCATTCAGATTCTTAGAGGAAGTATAAGTTTTCTGGATCATCCCACACTGTTTCCAATGTGATTCTTGGTCTACCTTACCTTGTACTTACTTCTTTTGAACTGTTAATATTTTCACTCTGTACTTTAATTCCCTTTAATTCCATTAATTATTTTTTTTGTTTTTGTAGCTGTATGTTTAAATGTGGAAATGCAGCTTGGAGTGCTTTAAAATCGATAGCCCATCCTTAAAGTGGTAATATATTCTGAATTTTTGTTCAGAATTTTAAAAAAATTGGTTTTCACATGTCCTTTTAAAAATAATTTTAAAGATGTATGTAAAGAGTATATATATTAAACATAAAAACATAAAGCAGGTTGAAAATTCCTAATTCAAGGGTTGAAAACACAGAAATCATGGAAACATTGTTGGAAACGAGCTCCAAGATCATCGAGTCCCACCTTTGACTGAATAACACGAGGCCCACTGGGCACACCTCATCTCAATCTGCCATATCTGACCATTTCTAGGGATGGTAACATCATCCAGCTTTCCTGGGGAATTTCCTATTTCCTGTTCCAAAGCTTAACCACCCTTTCAGTAAAGAAATTTCTCCTGCTATTGAACCTAACCTCCTCTGGGACAGTTTGAGGACATCATGTCTTGTCCTACTGCTTTTTACTTGTCAGAAGAGACTACCACACCCTCATTTCAGGTGGTTATAGAGTGATAAGGTTCCTCCTTAGCCTTCTTTTTGCAGCTCCCTCAGCCACTCCTCACAGGACTTGTACTCCAGGCCCTTCCCTAGATTTGCTGAACTTCTCTGGACTTGCTTGAACACCTCAATATCCTTCTTGGATCACAAGTTTAAAAGTGCAGTCTCACTAGTGCCAAGTACAGGGGGACGGTCTCTGCACTGCTCCTGCTGGCCTCACTATTGCTGGTACAGGCCAGGATGCCATTGGCCTTCTTGGCCGCCTGGTCAGGTCATGGGCAAGACCCAACCCTGGGCCTTGTGGAACCTCACACCACTGGCTTTGGCTCATTGATCCAGCCTGTGCAGATCCCTCTGCAGAGCCTTCCTGCCCTCCAGCAGATCAGCACTCCCACCCAGCTTGGTGTCATCTGCAAACTGAGGGTGCACTTGATCCCCTTGGCTAGGTCATAAAGATATTAAAGAGAAGTGGCCCTGATTCTTGGGGAACAACACTCGTGACTGGCCACCAACTGGATTTAAATTCATTCATTCATTCATTCATTCATTCATTCATTCATTCATTCATTCATTCATTCATTCATCAGATGTTGAAATGTATTCTGTAGACTGTCCGTGACTTACACACTGAAAGACTAACGGGAGCCTTTTGGAAAAGGCTTGAATTAATTTGGAGCCAGTGTTTCTGGAATTATGTGACTTAAAAACCTACGGTTTTTTCTGCTGAATATGAAGAAATTATGTTAATCAGTTATGAACTGTTGAGTAATTTTTAGATTTTCTTCTATTTTTCCTTCAGTGGATAGAATATTGCTTTTAGTCTTTAATACTTTTTCAGTTCTTGATGCTTTCTTCAACATAAAATGACTTTGAACCTCTTGTATTATGTACAGCTGTATATAAGCCTATGGTGTCCTGCAAATATATAAAAGTTTAGAAATAGAGTACTTGCCTTCCTTAACACTGTTTTTCAAAGAGAGAGAATTTGTATATTTGTGTGGAATGAATATTGTGAAGAAGGAACTCGACTGAATGCAGTAGAAATGAGAGGCAGGGTACTTTATAACAATCATAAATGTAGTAGTGCTGCAAGCAGAAGGCTGCCTTTCTGTGAGGGAAGGAAGCATCAGAATCCTGGTTGGCTCATTATACCTTAGTATTCCAAGATTTAATTTCTGGCATTAAATTTATAATGAAATAATTAGATTTGTATTAATTTAGGGGAGTGTACAGGTCAGCCATTTAAAAAGACTCTGTAATGATGTAATGCCAATGGACCAATAAAATGTTGCTTCTTGGGTAAAGGAGCAGAAAAAAAAAATCTGCCCTAAAATCACTAGCAGGCTTTCTGCTTTTAGATTTTGATTTTGTTGCAAGTAAATTACTGCATCTGATGATTTTACTCTTCACTGTTTCAGAGTAAATACCCCAGCTAAACTATGTTTGCTGAATGACATGATATGATGTTATTCTGTATTTTAAAAACAAAAACAAATATGTATGTGTATGCCTGTATATATACATATACCTAGTAGAATTGCATGGATGCTTTTAGTTTCTCTAAAACAYAGTATATCAGATACCTTTTGTAACATATTTCTCATTTCCTGAAACATGGGGTTCCTGTTTCTCTAAAGAGTTTGCTGCCAACAGTCCTCTCTGTATATTCTAGCCTTATGTATATTTGCCACATTATTCTCAATTCAAACATGATCTTTAAGTTAGTCTTCACTTCCTGAATACTGATGCTACAGAATAAGAAGCTCTCATACCCACTGGCACTGTATATTTTTCCTCAGGGGAATCCCACGGATTATATGCAGATGTATTTTTCTCTAAAAATTCCTGCCTCTTGTTTCCTCCAGTCAACCCCACTGCATCCTTACCTTTCATTCCTTGCCATTACCATTTGCTCTATACCTGAGAGTAGACAATTGATGCCATCTGTCTAGCTGTTAATTTCTGTAAAAGTGTAGTGAGTTTTTCACTCCTGGGAATATGTGAGCAATTGATGCAGGTCAGTTTTGTCCTTTGAAATTGTAGGGACTGTCAGTGCTGCTCTTCAGCAGCTAATTCCAGCTTCACAGCTATCCTGTTTGATAGATTAAGGACACCTTTCTTCATCTCTCTCCACCATTCAAGTCAGAGAGCTACCAGAGCAAAGGCAAGTTTTGTACATAATTCCTTAACATTGAACCTTCATAAGCAGTAATTTAATAATTTAAAATAATTTTAAAAATTAATTTGGGTCTATTTTTATAATCCATTTTGCGATAAAGCATGAGGTATATAATAAATAAATGTGATCTTCCCTACTGTGCCACCTCTCTTTTACAAAATTTAGGATGTATTTTGTTAATTTTTTTTAATGAGCAAAACATAGTGGAAAAAAAGTATAAAGGAATAGATTAAATACTAGCATGCAACCATACCAAAATTAGATATTACACTGTAGGAGCAAATTGTTCTAGTTGTTTGAAACATTTTCTATCCTGGTCCTCCCTATGCCTTCTCCCTGAAGTAGTAAGAAGTAGCAAGAAACCCAAATAAGCAGAATATCTGCTATTTTCAGAGATCTGTAGAGGAGATTTCTTTGACATTTTCTTTAATGTAACATCTACGAAGGAACACCAAAGGAAGTAAAAAGCCAATTTTTAAATTTTAATACAAATTAAAAAACATCTGTGTAAACATGAACATATTGGTAGGCTTTTTTTTATTGCTTAGCTAGTAGATGTAGAGATTGCAGTTAAATTGAATTCACTAGAGGTTTTGGGTTGAAATCAGTGTTTCCTGTCTTTCTGCTATCAAATGTTCAAGATATACTAATTGCTTCCAGAGTAAAACTCAGTATTTGTATCATACTAATAGTAGTTTATAGCTTTAAAATTGTTTTATTAAACTGTTTCGTGTTGGCAAATTACTGAGTTGTTGTAGTATGCCAATGTTTTCATATTTCTCTAGCTTTTTCAGTAGGTTATGTGTCTTTCACTGCTGAAAACTTACATGACAGTGAAGTTTTCATTGAACATTGCATCTTTTGAAATTTTTTCCTGAATGCAAGTAGACAAAATGAATAGAATATTCAGCTGGGGTTTTTTTCATAGGGGAAGAAAAGAATGCGATACACTCAGGTGAAGTCACTTCTATTTTAGGGATATAAACCCATGATATTGTTGGACTTCAGCTGACTTCTAATGTGAAAGCTAAAGACCTCCTAGGCGACCTCAGTGTTGCATGCGACAAAGATGCTATAACCTGTAGTTTCTCCACATTATTTCTGTGATTATGCATTTTCTCTTTTTTTTTTCCAARTATATTTGAATGGAGAAATGAGATTATCATGGTCTCCTTTTGTCAGAGAGTCAGGCTATCTTTCTTCATTGTATGATGTTCATATCCATCAGGCACTTTGAGTTCAAATAGCCACATGGAATGACAATTTGTCATTACCAAGTTAGGAAATAAATAAGTTGAATATGGACATTTAAGTACAGGATCTACAAAGAAATGGCTGAAGGGATATACCATACCATATCACACATTATAAACCAATATTTTGCATAAACTACAGTATGCAAACTACAGTATTCTAGCTGTTTTGTGTACACCTAGTTCAGCTGGTTTTCTCTTCCAGTGGTCTCCAGGTTTAATATCAGACATGAGCTAGTTTGAAAACAGGAAATACAAATGCTAACTTAAGTACGTCTAATCACAGTGAAAATATTTGAGGCAGATAAAAGAGAGGCAAAGTATTGAGAAGTGGTGGGATGCAGGGGCACCCTGTAAATGAAAAGGCAGAGTTGTAGCTAATGACAAGTTGGAGGAAGTACATAATTTGTAGAATTCATGCTGTGAATGACTGTGGTATCAGCTTCTATCCCAATGCTGTTAAACAGCATCAAACAGTTTACCCAAAGCAGACAAAGCTTAGACTTTCAGCTGAGTTTAGTTTTAGTTAATTCATTTTTGCCTTGTTCCGTTGGTCTTTAGTCTCCAAGAGGAGCTTGGTGTGTGCTTACGCTTTTAAAATTCCATTTTTCCTTGACTATTTATATGTATGAGGCTTTGGGTCATAGGAAACAAACTGGATTTCTTTGTGCATCAAAGTCAATGATAAAATTCACTTTTACTTTGGGAAGAGAAAAGCTTTTCCCCAAGTACCTAGATAGTCTCTGTTTTCAAAAGAGTGTTAATTACTCAGCTCTAATTATAAGTATGAATTATAGCTGCATAAAAAAATCTCTGGAGATAAAAAATTCAGACTGACCTCTCAAATATCAAATCAGCCTTTGAAAGAAAGTGCTCTCTATTCTGGTTTTCTATTTTAATAAAAGATGGGACTTAAAACTAGAATTAAATAAAAGCCCTTGCGTTACTATATGGCCAAGGAATTCAAGCCAACAGGAGTATTGAGCCTAGTGTCATTCAGCCTTGCCAGGCATGTGACTTATAATGAATGTAGACCTTGTAAATGAGAGTGTTTAAGTGTTTCATCAATTACAACAGAAATACCTAAATAGAATCATTAGGATCTCTTCCTACAACTATGTATTTTGAGATGTCAGCTCTAAAATAATGATTTCAATAGAATATATATCAACTTCATAGTGAAATACCTTATCTTCTTTTGGTATTTTTTATGTTCTAAAATGCTTGGATATTGGATTGACTTTGTCTTTATAGGCAATTGCTGCAATGCTGTACTGAAATGTGCACATGCAATGCCTTTGTTTCTCTATCTTTAGAGTTTTCTATTATTTTTATACTTGAAATACTATTTTTCCAACAAAATAGAGGTAGAAAATGAGTTTTGGAATAGCTGAAGTTGCCCTGAAGCTTTTGATGACCTCAGATTTGTATTTGACAAGTGAACTGAGTATAACCACAAGTGTACTCTGACTGAAGAACATTATTTTGAAAAGAAATCTAGTGTGATGATGACTGATCTACAAGCCTTTCAGAATCTGGCTGAAACCATAAAGGTTTTTTGTAAGGCTGTACACTTTAAAATTTGCACCTGAGGGCAAATAATAGTGAGCTTGAAAGCTGAAGATTATAGTATTGAAAGGTACATCAATTCTAAAAATATAGAGGTTTCTCTGTGGTATAGCACTGAAGAATGGATTCAAAGCAAAAAATTTGTATGAGTTTTTAAAAGAATGGGCACATATTCTCCTGTGTGTCATTCTGTTTTAATGATTAAAAAGGATTAAAGACATTTTAGGATAGTGCTCATCTAATCTGTTCTAATTTGTAATGAAATTCATTTGTTAAACTACAGTGGGCTAGTAGAGCTATTGCAGCTGTGTTTGTGGAAAAGTAGAGGAGAACTTGCAATGATGTATACCAGTGTTGCTATGCGTTCCTGGTAATACAAAGAAGTATTGATTACTTCTCAGTGTTTCCAAAAATATTGCTGGAAGGGCCATTGAGTAGAATCGTTATTCCATAGATGCAATCACGTATTAACTAGATCACTGCACACATTCACAGACAGTGGGACAAAAATAGACAGAAATCTCGTGCCAGATTTTAAGATATTTCCAAATTACTTTATAACAGTTTATGAAATTAGTAATATCCTTCACTTCAAAAAGTGTTAAACTAAAAATAATGCAATAGTTGCTTACTGTGATATATAATTTATTAAAAATTTAGTGACTCATTGCTATCATGTACAAAATAGAATTTACTATATATGATTTAGTCACAGCATTCATTGTATTTTTAATAAGGATATTAGAAGAATATAGTTTGCTGGCTATATAGTACTTACTGTCAGACTAATGTGCAGATCCTATTGCAAACTGTCAAGTTTGTATCTTGCAGTGGTATGGTACTATCAAGTCTTATGAAAGATACGACAAATGTTAGAAATGCATTACTATAAATAATGTCTGAAGACATGAGCAGAAAGAGACATAAACATGTCTGCTGTTAAAAATGTAGTAACTGTCAAGGATTAAATGTGTCCAGTGTATGCAGAAATTAGAAATCTGGAGAAAGAAAACTGACACCAGGTTTATATCTGTAAGAAAAGAGTTTACAGACACCAGAATCCAGGAAGATTTATCTCTGATTATTATATGCACAAGTTATGTGCATGGGTTTTTTTTTGTATAGTGATTGAATATATGTCACGGTTTAAATGTAAATTAAAACCGAAAAATTCTTCTGTAATTTGTATCACATCTCTGTTCAGGCTAGGGGCAACCCCAAATATCAATACAACTGATAGATGAATAGCTTGACAGCAGCCCTGCAGGGAATGACTTGGGAGTATAGGGGATAAAGCTGGACACAAGCTTTCAACACGCACTTACAACCCAAAAAGCCAAGTGCATCCTAGGCTGAATGAAGTGCAGCATGCCAGCAAGTCAAGACAGGGGCCTTTGTCCCTCTACTCTGCTTTTGTGAGAGTACTCCCCGCTGAAATAGTTTATCCAGTTCTGGGGTTTCCCAGCACAAGAAAAAATAATGGAGACCTGTTAAAATGGGTCCAAGACAAAAATGATCAAAGGGCTGGAGCACCTCTGCTGTGAAGACAGGCTGAGAAGGCTGAAGCTTTTCAGCCTGGAGAAGAGAAAGCTCTGGTGAAAACTTACTGAGGCTTTTTAATACTTAAAAGGAACTTCTGAGAAAGACAGGGAAAGATTTTTTTACCAAGACCTGCAGTGACAGGACTACCAGCAAGTGTTTTATACTAAAAGAAGGTAGATATAGATAGGATACAAGGAAGACTTTTTTTACTACACTAGAAGTTATACCACTTTATATAATGGTAAAATGCTGGAGCAAGCTGCCCACAGAACTTGTGGGTGTCTCATCATTGGAAGTGTTCAAGATCAGGTTGTATGGGGCTTTGAGCAAACTGGTCGAGTGGCAATGGAGCTGCAACTAGATGATTTTTAAAGATTCTCTCCAACCCAAACTGTTTAAAGGTGGATATGAAACAGTGGGGACTTCCAAAGAATTAAAAAAAAAAACAGTGTGAGGAACTGTATGGTTTTTAAAAATGTGCAGTCAGTAGCACAGCAAAATTTATTCGAAACTGCTTTAAACTTGCATATAATCTAAAAGATTGAATAGTACAGCTTTATGGTGTCATAAACCCAACGGGCAATAATTGCAGTGATGCTCCAGTTAAAATCCCCTTACCCTGGATACAAAGGTGATGCAAGATTATGGAAAAATATTTTCCGTTATAAATATACATTTTAAAAAGGGTGTAATATTCCCTTTCCTCCAGTCAGTGGGCGCGTTCCCTGATTGCCATGACTTTCCAGATATGATGGAGAGTGGCTTGGCAACTACATCAGCCAATTTCATTAGAACACTGGGATGCATCTCAGTCCTATGGACTTGTTCAGGTTCCCCCAGTGGTCTTGAACCTGATCTGGTTCACTGGGAATGACTTCAATTCCCCAGTTCCTGTCTTGAGATTCAGGGATTTCAGAGATGTGGGAAGAGTGATTACTAATGAACACTGAGGCAAACAAAATTATTGAGTATCTCACATTTTCTTTAATCTTCCATTTCTGACCAATGTGCCTATAGAAGCCATTTTTACTATTCTTTGTATCCCTTGCCAAATTCAGTTCCAGCTGTATCTTAGCTTTCCTAATCCTGTCCCTCCACAACCAGACACACTTCTTTTCTTCCCAGGATGCCTGTCCTCTTGATTCCATGTCCAGTGCTTTTCCTTCTTGTATTTCACGTTGTACAGGAGGTCTTCACTGAGCTATGTTGGTCTCCTGCCTTCCCTGCCTGAATGCTCACTGGTGGAAATTGATAGATCTCGGGCTCTAAGAAAAACGTCCTTAAAGATCTGACAGTTCTGTTCTGCTCCCTTTTCCCTAAATGCGGTTTTCCAGAGGGTCCAATCCCATTATTTTAATTCTTAAAATAACTAAAAGTTCAGGCTTCTAAAATTCAGAGTAGTGACTTTAACCTTTCTTTGGCCCGTAATCCTTGAGATCATGAGTTCCGCCAGGGCATGACCACTTGAGCCCAGGCTGCCACCGATCCTGAGCTCCCAGTTAGTTAATCTGTGTCAGTAAGTAGCAGGTGCTGTTCTCTGTCACCAGGGGTAAGAAACATCCTTGATGCTGTCCAGGAGTCTCCTGGACTGCTTCCATCTTGCCAAGCTGCTTTTCCAGCAGATGTCAGGGACTGTCCTGACAAGTCCCTGCAGCTGGACCAGAACTTGCCAGAGTGATGCTTCATGCAGGTGAAGTAGGAAAGTTTTGTCAACAGGGTTCCCTCAATTGAGTGATGGGTAATAAACACAAACCATGAGATTTTATTTATTGGCTTGGCTTCTGATTTTCAACCACAAGCTCTTGACCTGTTCATCACTGTTTTTCAAAGATGAGTTTGTGCAATCAAGTCCATGAAGGGGGAAAATTGCTTGCCCTCCTTTCCTTGCCTGTCCCTTCTGAACAGTTTGTAGTTGTCAATTGGAATGCTCCAGTCATGTGATTTGTCTCACCAAGTTTCAGCATTTGTGATTAGATCATAGCTTTCCATTTGCACAGTCACTTCTAGCTCCTTCTGCTTGTTGCTTATGCTGCATGCCATTTCATAGATCTGATGTATTTTAAGGATAGAATGATGAGTAATTGATAAATTAATTACTTGGACATAATTGAAAATAGTTCAAAACTCAATTCAGTGAAAATTTTCAGCTTTCAGCAGTTAGTTAAATTTGGATTTTTAGTACTTTAAACTAATTTTTTCCTGTTGTTTCCCTCACTTAAAGTTCTCTGCCACGAGGCATTTGTGTGGTGATCCTTGAAACATTACTGTGAGACCTGTTCCTTGAAGGGTAAAAGGTCCAATTCAGGTTATAAGCTTGAGAACTTGTCTTCATGAACAGATACTGGTTTTTCTTTAGGAAACTGGCTGCTATTTGAAGTAATATTTGTAAGGAGATGCTGAAGAAAGTAGTAAGTTGATTAGCACAGCAAATTCTGGGGATTTAAAGTAACTCAAGTTAATGTTCATTTTAAAAAGAAAAAAAAAAGATAGCTGAGCTCCTGCCTGGGGTTACTTTTTTTTCCATTAGCTGAAGTAGCTCTCTGTGAGGTTTCTATATATGCAATTTCCAAGAAAAAGGATAAGGTATCAATTTTAGATAAAGTTTTATTGGGGGGAAAATGGCACAGTCTTTTAGAGACTAGTGATTTGTCCAGCCTTTTTTCCTGTGCAGCTTTTTAAACATTTAATTTATTTCATACTACTGTTTTGTTTGGGAACCCTCTGTTACCAGGAGAAGGTGTGGTCTTTTAGACAGCTGCTCTGGCTTGCACTTAGAGTTGTTTCTCTTAAATGCCCCAAATGATAGACAACACCATTTTGTTTCTGGAGAAGTGGCTTATTTTTTCTGTACATGTAGCGATGTGAGATCATTTGCTAGGCACATCCAATATGTTTAACTGTGTGGTCTTCAGGAATAGCTGTGTGTTGTTTTCATTACCAGCAAGCATTACATCTGTCTTGTCAGCTCTGAACTTAAGCAGCTTACTTATTCCTTGCACCTTATCACAGCAGGGCACTTGGCAAGCTGAGAGACTACACTGTCCAAGTCTGACAAATATAAATCTTAAAGCAATGTCAACATCATAAGGATGGCACTGCAACCTACATCATCTTCCAATTTGTCCAGTAGCCTATATTTTACGGAGTGACACTATGAGAGAAAATTCTCTTGGTGGAGAGTCAGTGTTACTGTCTGCTTTTTCAGCAGAGAAGGAAGGGACTATGTCAGAAGGTTTCATAACAAAATCATACACGGATTGTCACAGAGCTCATAAAAGGAGTAATGAATATGTTAACTTCATAGTTCAGAAAATTTAATTTTATGAAACTGGGCAGATATAAGGGCATATGAACACAAGTGGAGGCTGCAGAAAATATCCTGAATTTGAAAATTGTATATTCTTCTGCTTTTTTCACATCAGAGCAATAGTAGGAGACATGTTCTTGCGTAAGTTTACTTCAGCTTGACTATAAATAAAGAAGCCATTGCAAATACAAACTTTTTTTAAAAGAACTTCTTATCCTGAGGAAGAGGTAATATATAGGAACCTTAGTCTTTAGCCTGGTGTCTCAAGTTTGTAATCTCCTTAATAGGAAAGTATCCATCTACATTATTTTTCAGTGTTAAGACAACATATTCTCCATAGAAGTGATGTCTGGAGAAAGAGAGCAGAGCATGCAGTAGAAAAATTCATGTTACCTGATACTGTATGATGTTCAGCTAGCCATCTGGTCTATAGCTTTTTTGTTTTCTTCTACAGTATTAAAAATAAATTCCTCAATGATAGAGGAATTGCAGTCTTGCAGTAGGCTAGCACTTACATGATTTCGGAGAAATTCCAGATCTGTGACTAAGAAGGCTTGACTTATATCACAGATGTCCTTTTGGTTGTGAGCATTTTGCTTTTTGACCATCATGGAAGAGTATTTCTGTCCTTGTGAGAGGCGTTTGCTTGTTATAACTAATACCTGCTGGCTGTGTAATTTTGCTGCCGTAACACAGTTTGCAGTGTAGACTCAGCATATTCAGAACTGCTTATAATGCCTGGGCACTTTCCAGTTCATCATAGTTTCAAGAAACCCCATCTATCTGAAAAATACTGTGGTCATTATGAAAGTTGCCTTTGAGATAACTATCGTGTCTCTTTTTCCCTTAGGAGTTTCCTATTTGCAGTAATCCCATCTAATTCTTTAACTAGTCATGGTAAAAATTATCTCATTATAGCAAGTAGAAATCGGATAGCTTTTAAATAGAAATTGAGAATTTGCAGCTCTCTCCTGGATGTGGTTTGTTAGGTAAGTGGAAAATGTAGGAGATGAAGGTTTGCTGAATGCATCTGCCATTCCTTCCAGAATCACAGAATTATTTAGGTTAAAAAAGACCTCTGAGATAATCGAGTCCAGCCCTTGACCGATCACCGCCTTGTCAACCAGACCATGGCACTGAGTGCCACATCCAATCTTTCCTTAAACACTCCAGGGATTGTAACTCCACCACTTCCCTGGGTTGTATGTTCCAATGTTTAACAACCATTATCATGAAAGAATTTATTTTGTTCAACCTGAACCACCCCTGGAGCGGCTTGGGGCTGTGTCATCTTGTGTTTCTAGTTACAAGGGAGAAAAGGATGACCTCACCTCGCTACGACCTTCTTTCAAGGAGTTGTGGAGAGTGATAAGGTCTCCCCTCCTTTTCTCCAGCCTTGGCTCCCTCAGCCACTCTTCATAGGACTTACTCTTCAGATACTTTGCCAGCTTTGTTCTGGACTTGCTCTAGCTTCTCAATGTCTTTAATGAAGTGATATGTTTCCTAATACGGTTTAGTTTTTTGGGTGGTATTTTTCAGTCTGTTTGGGTGATTTCTTTGTTTATACAGCTGAGTAATTGTTACTAACATACAAGCAGTTGTCAGAGGAGTACTTGTTGATGAAACATTTGTGTAATTCAGAACTTTGTGCTGTCCTAGACAGCTTTTTTTAAATTACAAACATTTGTTCCAGTATTTCCGGATATATGTAACTCAGCCCTTTTTTATCATGATTTTCAAAATAAGTGGAACAAAATGACAGCATAGAGATTACAAGAGCAGGTAAGCCACATAGACATAAGGGAGATATTCTAAATGTTTATCCCTTGCTATCAGATCACTTGAAAAGAGGAAAATTAAGATCAAAATCCTTGTCAATCTGAGCATAGTGAAATAGTTAGTGAGCAGTCAGTGGGATGGGATTATGGATGAGACTTGGTAGACTTTTAGTATATCTGATCTGTACGAAAGGGGAGTTGATGTTGCAAACTGATTTTCTTCTTGTTTTAGATCAGAAAGCAGGAATTGACCTATCAGTCAATGTGGAACCTTGAACTGTAGAGCGCATTATAAGGAAAGCAGCCAATGGCTAAGTATTGTTCACCCTAGTGAATATTGTTTGAGAGAAAAGAGAAAATTTCAAAGTGCAAATGAACATTGCATCTAAGCTAAAGGAAGAAGATGCATAACAAATATTGAGAAGAATGAGTAGAGTCCATATTGGTCATTTGGGGTGGCCAGATTAATAATTTTTGAATGGTTTAGTTTCTAAATTTTTGTTTTCTTCAATGCAGCAAAATCTGAGCATAAAATAGCTGTACTAGAAATGTTTTTGTTCTTAAATTATCATCATAATGTTTTCAAGTATTACTTAGTTTTGTTAATGTAACTAAATATGTGTTAATGAATATCATGTTGGTATGTGCAATAAATTGGATTTTCCACTGTGAGAATAGTAGTAGAATTGGTAAAATGGGGATCTTCTTAGCTTGCTTATTTATCTAGCTGTATGAAATTAAGACTTACAGAGCACTGTGTACTGATCACACCATAAAATCTTTCTTTGTTTTTTATCTCAATAACACTTTTCTTTATTTAAGGCAGGTGATCACCCAATTAACTTAATTTGGGTATAGAAAATGCAAGTTTTGGATCCTAAATATTTTGTTATGTATCATATATATGATGCATAAAAATCATAGATGCCTATATGTTGATGACTGTCAACTGAAAAAAACATTAAAAAAACCACCCATTACTTTTGCTCTGTGTTTTGTCACTGTGCTATTGTGTAATGGTAACCCTCTATGGTATATTACATACCCATTGCTTTGAAGGTTTCATGGGCTGGTAAATATTTGTGTAAATACGATAGACATTACATTCCAGGTGGCTCAAAGGTATTGCAAAGACCCTTTCCTTTCATATCAGTAAAATGATTTTGTATTAATACTTGGGTAAATTTTTGTATTGCCTTTTGTTTGCATGTAGATCTTTGCTGTAGATCTCCATCAATCCTAGAGCCTTCAAGTAGTTCTGAAATGATGTAAAGGATACCCACATACTACTTTATCTTTCCTCTGAGGGAAAAAAATTCTCAGTATGTTGTAGTAATCCTTCCCCTTCTCACCTTGTTTTTACCAACTCAGTCTTAGCAACAAGTTTTGATAGTACATGCTGTTCCTTGAGAGTGGAAAGTGGTTGAGATAGTAGGTGACCCAGACTCTTGAGTGATTAAGCTGGTCCTATAAAAAAACTGTCTTCTCTTCTAACAGGTTTATTGTGAAAATTTTCACTACGCGCAGGCTTATGGGTCTAAGCTTAGCTGACAGTGCTGACCCTTGGTCAAAGAAGTACTTGGGCTTGAAAAAGCTTAAAATTGTGCAGTTATCCTTTAGGGATGTGTTTAAGAAGTAAGGAATGACCATAATGTACTGCTAGAAATGTTTGAGAGCTTACCAGCATCTCACTTGATCCTTTTTGATTTATGTTTTTACTGAAAATGGAAACATTTCTTAAGTCCCTGGGATTTTCTTTAGAGTTGTATAGAGGGTTTTATGTTATGAAAAAGCATAGTGCTTCATGGAAATATGGGATTATTTTTAAAGGAAGGAGAAGTATTTAGTTCAAATTAAGACTTGACTTCACTTCTTTTTCAGGCTTTTAAAAAGATTGGAACATTTAGCTTAATTTTGCTTTCTTTTATTCGTGATTAGGAGGTTCATGTCTTTCATTTAGAAATTGTCAAAATGACAGTTGTCAGTAGGTGTCACATCTGACAATTTATTTTTTCTTACATTTCTGGGTTACTGATTTCTGTTTCATAGGAAGTTCTTGATATTATTTAGATTTCATAGATATAGCTTCTCTTACAGATTAAAATTTTTCTGCTTTCCTTAGGGTTTGATTAGAAGGTCAGATTACTTCACTACATAATCCTGAGAAGTGATGTTGCTAAATAGAGCAAATTTTTATGGATCTACTGTGGATTTAACTATAAAGAAGAAATTCACAATGGTGATCAGAACAGTTTAATACAGTGAAATTTTAAGAATAAGAGTTTGAAGAATAAACTTATGTTAATCAAAGTCTTTTCTAGATTAACCACTAGTGTGAACATAAAAATAAGCTAATATTTTTAAAATCAGAGTAGCAGTATACAGTCTTTTCTGCTTTTATCACAGATGCTGGTGCTGTATTATAGGTGTAAACAGTAGGATTTAGTTATTTTGTGGCAAGGTTATAAATCACTGAATTTCCTATGCTGAAATTCCTTAGTAGATCTTTATTCTAAAATAATTATGAAGATGAATATATAATTCTCCACAATAGGTTACAGCTTGTAACTTAGGGAAGGTTACGAATGCACCACTTAGAGCTTTTGGTGATTTATCTGACTTCTGTACTTAATTTGTAATGAAATTGTTTCTTGTCTAAACAGAAAGCTTCAAACTTTTCAAATACCTGCTAAATGGCAAATCTTAGGCAGTAAACTTGGAAGGGAAAGACTCTGGATAACCAAAGTGATAGTTTGTGGGTTTTGTTAAGAGCTCTTAGTACAGCATTAGATAAACCAATTGCCAAACCAATTGGCAGAGCATAGAGACACCCACACAGATCTGGTGGCTCTCAGGAGAGATCCTTACAAGGTCTGGACATTGCCAGAGGAATTGTGGCCACCTCTGTATTTTTACAAAATAGCCTGGGGAATGTGAGTTACCAGAGAATGGTGCAGTTACTGCAGAGGGATGCACAGTAATCACACCTTATCAGGTCAAGCAGTGAGTTGGTGATCATCATTGTCCTAGAAGGTGATCATCATCCTCCTAGCTCCTGACAGAAGCTATGTCTTCTGCACTAACCAAAACTGTTGTGGCTACCCAGAGTAAGTTCCCAAGAAAACATGCAGCTGGTCAGATCTCATAGCAGAGAGATCTGCTCTGCATGAGCAGAGCATGTGTTGCATTAAGAGTAATGCAGATTCTTCTGTTGTGTTGAATTTGGCAGAAAATAAACTCCCTTGCATTATAGGTGTTCTCTGACGTTAGAGGGATTGGGAGCTGCTAGGCTTAGATAGATACTAAGCAATGGCCAATTAAACACTAAGCAAAGAAATGGAGAGCCAAGTGGCACTGTGAATCTGGTTGGGTTCAATGAGAGCTACCATGATTATGGATTTATAAACAACGTGATGCACTGTATGCCTGGTTGCAAACAATGAACTCTTGTGGCAAGGCTTAGAAGTGGGTCACATTCAGTAACTCTCATGGCCAGGTGCAAAATCATGTTGTTTACTGAGCAGCAGAAATGCAGATTTGACAGTGATATATACACTGTCTAGAGAAGGACATGTGAATACCTCAAATATTAGTAATAAAGCCAACAACAAATACAGTACATTTTGAGATTAATATATATTGCTAAAAGTATGATAACAAACACAAGCTTACTTTCTGAATTTTCTGAAGAAGCGCTTGGTAGAGCTGATTATTCGAGTCTTACCCAATAGGCATCCCTATGGGGGAGGAGATGGGTATAGCCTGTTGATCATCCCAGAGTACAAAGGTGAAATCTCCTGTCATCCATTTCCACTTAACTACACTTACAGTGGATTTTTCTGAGGGAGAGGAGAAGGAAAAAATTACAGTTGTATTTTCATGTTTAGGTGGAGTTTGACTGATTTTAGACATAACCATATGTGAGGGTGTGAAAAGTAGTATGTGTTTCAGAGTTGGAGGAACACAGAAATACAGACTGAGTCAGGTTGGAAGGCACCCAGTGCTCAAGCAGGGTTACCCTACAGCACATTGCACAGGATTGCTCCAGATAGTCCAGCATTTAGCAATGGGCCTATTTTGTCCTTTGTTTTCCTTTTGTAATTGATGTATTTGAAGAATCCACTTTTGTTGTCCTTGACATCCTTGCCCAGATTTAATTCCACATGGGCCTTTGTTTTTCCTGTCTCGTTTCTACTTAGTCTGACAACCTCTCTAAATTCTCTCCAATTGACCTGACCCTGTCACCAGTTCCTGTGTGTTTCCTGCTTAGTGCTGGGTAATTAGAGAAGTCCGTCAGGTCTTTTTTCCCCTTTCTTGCGCATTTAGAATCATTGCTCTTGAGCCTGGAGGAAGTGATCCTTGATTATCAACCATCTCTCTTCAGCCCCTTTGCTCTGCAGGGTTGATTCCTATGGAATTCTTCCAAGAAGATTCCTGCAGAAGCTAAAGTTAGCTCTCCCAAAGTCTCTGGTTGTGGCTACTTGCGGCCCTGCTTTCTCCTCATCTGGAACCGAGTTCCACACTCTCATGGTCACACCTCCAGCAAGGCCTTCTCTGTTTGTTAGCATCAGTTGAGCAGCACACTATTGCCTGGGGGATCCTCTGCTACTTGTGTCAGGAAATTGTCATCCGTGCTTCCCAGGAACCTCCTGGGCCATTTGTGTTTCACTGTGCTGGTTCTGCAGCAGATGTCGAGGGAGTAAAGGCCCCCAAAAGAACCAGGGCCTGTGACTTTGAGGCTACTTCAGATGCCTGTAGATGGCCTCATTTGCTTCCTTCTCCTCCTCAAGACAGCCTGTAGCAAAAAGTTGCTGTAGAGTTAATGAAGCAAAGTTCAGCTTTCAGTCACCATTTTGGGTGATTTGTCTTAGTTCTCAAAAGCTGCATTGTTTTCAACAGAGTATGCCTACTTTTCCATGTCATGCCATCCATTGTTGTACGTCTCTCTTGGAGTGGTACACCAAGCTGCTTTGGTGTTGTGGCTCCTAAGGTTGTCCCTGGTGAACTATAGCAAACACATGCACTCCTTTTTGCTGAACTTCAGTTTTCAGTATTTTCCCCAGAGCATCGCAGGGCCTTTGCTCAGTAAGCAGCTGGCAGTAGTGAGAGCTATGGTGTGAGGTGTGGCAAAGCACTTATCTGTGCATTCTGGTGTCAGAATTTTGTGAGGAAGTAAAAAGGTTAAGGAGCATTAGGAAGCATTTCTGAGGCAGAAACTGGGAAAGCCAGCAGAATACGATCAAGGGTATCCTATATCCTCCAACTACCAGGCAGAAAGCAGTAACTTAAAAGGAGTTAATGGAGATGAGTGTATGGTTGAGATGGTAGACAAACCTCCTCCTTTCCCACCTTGCCTTTTCAGATGCCTTACTCCCTGGGTACAAGGCTCTGGGTGTGGAAACTCATCAATTGATTATGTGGATGATGGTCCACTATACCAGTGGTGTCTCCAAGGCAGAAAAGCCTATCCCTCAGTCCGAGACCACTTTCAGGAGGAAGAAGTGTATCTCATCTCAAAAACTGCAGTGTTAGTCTGTTAGATAGTTGGGGCAAAAGAGTGAAATCTTTTGTAAATCTGCTTTACATTAAGTATTTTCTGGAGAACCTCATCCTTACTAAAAGTGAATATAAAATTTTTCAAAATTCTTACCTCTAGCTAAGTATTTATCTTGCTTTTTTTTAAGAATCAGTGGAAATTTTCGTACCCTAAGAACCTGTGTTCACACTTATTTAGGGCTGAAGGATAGGGGGCATTGCTTCTTTAGAACAAGAGTAGCGTTATAGGAGATATCATCTGCACATGCAGAGTGAAATTAAAAATGAGCATATATTAGTGCTCTAAGAGAGAAGTTAGTTAGGTTTATATTATAAATGAAATATCTCAAGCCAATGACTTAAAAAGGAAAAAAAGACTGAAAATTGTACCATAAATGACACATATGGGCTACATTTTGTTTAATTCAGTACTGGGTTTTTGATTTAACAATGATGATAAAATTACCAAAACATACCAATACATTAAATTTCTTTTTTCCTTTCTTTCTACATCTCTCTCACTTTTTGAACGCTGGTATGATTATGCTGTTGTATCTTCAAAATGTATAGAAAGCTAAAGATGATCTGCTAATATAATTCAATCAGTGATTCATATATATCCATCTTGTCATATAGCTTGTCATAATTATTCTAATAACTTGAGATTGCTGTTTTCAGCAACTTCTGTTTTTTACAGTAAGGTTTTCCCAGGTCCATATAATTCTTACAATCCCTAAAATTCACTGGTAAAAAAGATAAAACCTTCTATGTATAGCATTGAAATGTAAAACGTTTAGTAAAAAAAATCAATGAAGAAAACAGAGATCTCCTGTTGGTCTGCAGTAGAGTCGCACGGAAGATTCAGCCTTGACTAGACTGCTCTACTGCTCTGTTTCTGTTGCCTGTTGCTGCTTTGCTGTAATCACTTGACCCATTGAGGACAGAGTCTATTCAAAATTTCTGTCTTAGTGTTAAGCTATCCAAAATGTGTCATATTTGGAAATTGATATATGCAGTGAGGTAAACTGTGATGTCAAGCATCAGTCACATTCACATTATTACATGGACATAATATCTCTATAGATATGTAAAGGACAGTTATGGTAGAGACTGTCACTGGAGAGATATGCAGTTCTATGTGTTTGAGCTGTCTGTGTAGCTCTAAGATATCTTCAAAACTTCCATGACAATAAGTATAATTTGGTTGAATAATAGCTGTGTCGCATTTGCTTGGAATTAAGAGAATAATTCGTAAGAATTGCATGCCTTTTGTCTAGAAGACAAAACTATCCTTAATGATGTAAATCAATACCAGATACAGCTGGAATACAAATGAAAACCTGGCAGTCCTTCACAGCCAGCCAGGAAATAGAATGAGATGTGTAATAAAGCTCTACAAGAATTGTTACAGAGTGGTTCTAAACCAATTTTCTATTTTTTTATTAATCTGCATGCTAATGCTAAAAGACTTGATTTTTTTACTTCTGTTGTGTAAAATCCTGAATTTACATGTCCCTATATGTTCTTGTTTTGCCATGGAATTGAATGTGCAATCTGCAGAGATGATGCAGAAGAATTTTTAAGCTTCGAGAATTTTACTATCTTACTGAATTATGAGGGAAACCTATTATAATTTTTATTACAATTTTTGTACTTCAGACTTCATAACTTCCTAAGAGAATTACCATGTCATGCAGCTTCAATTAGCACGTGAAGAAAAAAGCTTAGTTGCCTTCTGTAAATCTGCGGCTGCTGACTTATGACTTACTTGAAACTCAGATGATGGATTTGCAGATCATTATTTTTTCTTTAAAAAATATATCTAGTGATTAGTGACAGGACCCAAGGGAATGACATCAAGCTGGGGAGGTTTAAGTTGGGTATTAGGAAAAAAAGTTCTTCACCCCGTGAGTGGTTGGGCATTGGAGCAGCTCCTCAGGCAAGAGGTTACAGCACCAGCCTGACAGAGCTCAGAAAGTGTTTGGACAATGTGCTCAGGCACATGAAGTTATTCTTGGAGTGTCCTGCACAGGACCAGGAGCTGAACTGAATGATCCTGAAGGGTCCCTTCCAACTCTTCTTTCTCTGATTCTATGACATATTTTTGACTTAGTAAGAAAAATAAGATTTGCTGATCATTCTGTTTTCAAATAAAGCATTCAGCTTGAAGCAAACTGCATTTCCTGCAATGCACCAGCATTTTAATAATGGTCACAGAATTGTGTTTCACACTCAGTTACTACCGTGTAGTCCGTGGAATTGTATTATTTTTACAGTCTTACCAATTTTACATAGTTGTTAATTGTTTATATTTGAAAAGTAATCCCAAAAATAGAAGGAAAGTAGCAGGATAAAATGGTTTCAAATAAGAAAGAGAAAACATGCCATAAAAAAACCACAGAGCATATATTAATATAGGTGTTACTGGAAATATTGCCAATTATCACAGAGCATTTGCATTAAAAATGCTATACAAAGTATATATTACAACACTGTTCTGTGAGCATTATCACAGGTTTTCTTTAAAAGTTATTTTGAAGGAATATTTTTTAGTAACAATTTGACTCACATCAGCTAGGAATAACCTTTTCAAATTTTGACCTCAAGAGAGATCAATTTCTTAGTTTTCAGGCATCTTTATGATGAGCATGCCAGAAATGCCACCCTGCAAGCTCAAAATACTAAAAAGCTATTTTGATGTGAAAAAGATGCTAAAAGACCTTTGCCACAATCATATTTCCTCTATAAAGTGTAAAAGCTTGGATGAGCACTATCATTAAAAATTCTATATATTGAAGAATAAAGTTTAGATGTTCTGTAAGAAAGGCTTCATTGCTATGTCCTGGGGGGAAGGCATAATGGAAAAGTTACTCATTTAAATGTCTATAAATTTCTGATACTGTTGGTATTATAGGACAAATAAGTACTTCCGCCAGAATGGCACAAGGGCAGCAGAAAACCTCATGCCACAGAGCCAGAAGTCTTGCAGGACCAAGTTACCATGACTCGTGTCCCGTAATGCTAACACTCATAGCTGGATCATGGAGTGTACAACTTCTTAGCCAATTCCTGAGTATATAGCATAATTGTAACATTTGAATGTTTTCTGTCCATGTTTTTATAGCTTTTTAAGATGAATGCTTTCAATATTGAGTTTCAATTACTCCATTTCAACATGGTTTTTAAAATGATTTTCAATAGCATCAATCTGTATTTTATCCATGGTACCTTTTTTGTCTTCAGGTCGTTTATTTGGTTTTTTTTTCAGAGTTGTTCATTCCCTGATTCTTTATGCAGATAGTAAAAATGTACTACCTAAAGCCTGTAGGCACCCTGATCTTTGAAACAGTAGCACTTATCACTTTAGAGATCATGAACTGCTTTACATGTGGTTTTCATTCACATGCTTACTCAATTTTCATTTTGCTGTTATTCCTTACAGTTGCTGCTGAGTTTTTTTTTCTGAAACTATCCATAAAGAAATTCTTCCTTTATTTTAAGAAGTTTTGAATTTGATATTTGTGATAAGAAAATAAATAGGTAGGTTGTTTTCTGGGTGTATTTCTCAACTACATCCAATCCTTTAAAAAGAGATTATAATTACATTTTGCATTTTTTCTTTATCACAGTGTTATTGAAAATATTGCTATTTTCTAGTTCTGTTACAGTGCGCTAATTAGGAACTTAGGCATGAAGTCAAAATCACTAGTTATCACTAGTAATAAAAATGATCCTATTTAGTAAATCTGAGATCTCTTAAGGCACATGGATTTCATGTCCTATGAGGTGCTACAATGGCATGATTTTAGAATATAATTGTTTTTAAATGTAGGATTGTGAGAAAAATTGTTTTCCTAAAGAATTGTCTTCTATATAGTCTAAACATATTTCATATATTTTATAATGATAAAGGAGAAAAAATAGTTTTAACCTATTGCACCAATTCTTAGAAACAGGATTGCTTCTATCTCACCATCCAAACATGAAAAATAAACTTATGTTATGAGGGGCAGAGTGGTATAAAAGTCTGCTTTCTTGAAATTCATATTACAAATCATTAGCACATGAAGGGCCAGTTTTGAATAACCTTGCTTCTCAAACTTGCAGTACATTCAAATAGGGGAGTAATTTGCATTATACCAGAGATCTCTTATGTGAGTATTGTCTTATGTTGTGTCTAATACTTAATACTTCTCACAAGATATGACTTACAGTTGGTGCATCTTTGATATTTTGGAGGGAAGAAAAAGAGAAGGAATGTGAAAGCAGGAAGGGACTTGTGACATAATAGCTTGGGAAATAGGGTGGGAAGTAAGACCTCAGCAATACCTAAACTAAACATCTTTACAATTATTTCCCGTGTAACTGCCCCAGCCATGGAGAGGTGTAGTTTCTTGGTACTTTCTTCCTCAGGTGGTAAACCTGAGGTGTTATCTTGGTTTGCTGTGTGTGTGCTTGATGGAGGGAGGAGATGTACTATCCGTAGCAGAGGTGAAGTGTGTGCAGCCCTCAAATGCATCTTAGAAGCTGATCGTCTCAGTTATAGAACTGGGATGATTATTCCCTACCTTTGCCAGGTGTCTTCCCTGGTTTTGCTTGACCAAGCTACGTGCTGGAGCAAATAAACAGGTAGGAGTAATTTAATACTTTCTCCTTACTGATACACTGAGAAGTTGCGAAAAAGTAAGAGCCTTCCTCTTTCAATCTCTGCTTCTTGAATTGCTCCTTGAATGACACATTTCTTTGTTTGAACTGGTATAATTATGTAGGTATTAGGTATGTGGGTGGACTTGTTGGTTGCCTCTGATTTCTAAGACATTTGTCTTTGCAAAGCAGAACTGAGGGTTTTTTAGATTACTGCTCGTAATTTCTTTAGGTGTTAATTGCTTTAGCTGAAAATAATTGCATGTAGCGTTAGTCGCAAATAAGTCTGTGTTCTTTTTTTTGTTTTATATCTGATTTCAGCTGGAGCAGAGTTCATTTTCTTTTTAGTAGCTGATGAAGTGCTGTGTTTTGGATTTAGTATGAATATAATGTCAACAGGACTTTTTAGCGTCCCATAGCAATTGAAGAAGTACACAAGAGGCTGTGAGGGAGTATGGCCAGGACTGGTGAGCTGAGCTGGCCGAAGGACTATTAATACCATAGAATGTCATGTCCACTATATATAAACTGGGAGAGTTATCTGGAACAGGGGCTGATAACTATTTGGGGACACGCTTAGCATCAGTTAGTGGTTGGTGAGAAACCGTCGTGTTCATAACTTGTTTTTCTTGGGTTTTGTATTTCTCTATCTCTCATTTTCATAACCATTGTTATTATTGTTGTTAATATTACCATTAGTATTATTAGTATCACCATATTTTACTTTGTTTCAACTATTAAGTGTTCTTATCTGAACTCCATGTGTTTTGCCTTTTTTCTGGTTCCTCTCCCAGTCTCCCCAGGTGTAGCCACATTTCACAGAGAAAAGCAAGGCACAATTCTTCCCAAGAATATTTCTGGGTTTCACATTCTCTGAACCTCAGAGAAAGGAAAAACAATTCTTATTTTATTTGCTGTGCCTGTGTTGTGCCAAAGTAGAATGCTATATAGAATTGTTTACCCAAAGTGATGGTGTTTTGTTTCCTTGGCCTGTCAGGGCCAAGTGTGTGTGTGTGGGAACTGTTGGCTGACAGTTGTGAGATTCTGTGCAGTTGGAGTGCAGTGTGTGCAGGGTTGAATGCTTGGCAGATTCAGTTTAGATGTAATGTAACATAGTGTAATATAATATAGAATAATATAGTATAATAAAGTGATTAATTAGCCTTCTGATGAGATGGAGTCCTCCTCATCATTTCTCCCTGCCACGGGAGTCCTGTTTCGATACCCAGGGAGTGGAGAGGAGTGAGCAAGCTTGGTGCTTAGTTGCCAGCTAGGGTTAATACCTTGACGGTATATTCCTTAAAGGAGTGTGGAGGAATTGTCTTGATTTCTGGGCTGAGGAACAGTATCAATTCTTACTCCATTAATAGTCAGGATGTACTTCTGAACATACTAAAGAGAAAGCAGTTGTTCTAGAAAAGACTAGAAATATGCGTCTCCCTGTAACGTATGTCCCAGATAGCTACTGCCCTACTAACAGAAAGAGCACTTAGAACATATTTGTGTAGTTGTAGTAAAACACAAAATAAGCTTCATTTCTTTCAATAAGTTGAAAGATTTCAGAAAGTAATAAATCTTTTGAGACAATTATAATTATTTTCTTGGGTGTCACGAAATTTTTTCCTGTTCTTGGATGTGCAGAAAAAGAGTCTGGCTCAGTCTGAAACAGCCATTTTAGTTTTCTAAAGTGCTATACAACATGCTACAGAAAACATTGATGAGAAGAATATTGTCAAAAGATAGAATAGTGCAGGCCTCACCTATTTTCTTTACTGTTAATAAATATTTGAAGTTCTTTAACAGAGATGTCTATGACCTGCTTTTTAAAACTGTTGAGAAGTTCAAAAGCTAATTTTTGGACTTTGTTTTATATTCTAGAAATAATTCTGATTATTGTGAAAGACTATATTTAAACTGCTATAACTAAAAGGAGCCTAGTGTTGTCACCAGTTGTGTCTCAACCTGAGAAAAGATGCATACTTCCAAACTCAGTATCCTGAGTTCTGCAGCTACCTAAAGTTTGCAGCAGAACTGGATGCATGATGCCTCTCTTAGTCCTTTGTTTTATAAGGACCTGCATAAACATGGACTATAAGAGGACTTGTAACATTGTCTGTTTAGGCCTGTGTGTTAAATAATTGGAAATACAGGATTTAGGGTGAATTGTTATGTGCATTTCTTCCCTGGAAACAGCTGTATCATCCTTGTAAAATAAGTTTATATTAATACATTTATGTCTTATTGCATTCTGTTTGAGTAAGCTATCTCTGTCAACCAGTGAAATCCATCAGTTGCTCTCTGTGGAATAGAAAATACATAAAATTCATCTCTAGAAAAACTGATTTATCAAATGTAGTAACTTTTCAATACTCCTTTTTGGTTTTCAGGGGAGATTTACAGGGACATTTAATGGATCAAAGTTTGAACATATTTTTCTGGGGAAAAAATAGAAAGTATAGGAAAAAAAATATGGATTTTTAATTCATTAATGGAGGCAGCATATTAGAAGAGACATCAAAACACAATAAACACTTAAAATATTCTCAGCTCTGCCAAAGCAAAAGTAGCATGTTCCTTTTATTTCAATATCTTTTCAAAGCATTCTGTTTTCATGAAAAGCTGTTTTGCTGGAAATTCACTGTGGCAGAAAACAGCATTATGCATTTGAGCAGATGCACTGGCTCACTGTGTTAAAGATGGACACCTGGGGTCTTGCATTAGACTTGCAGAGAATATGAAATACTGCACATTAAAACAAATAGGTAGAAAGTAGGTGAGTGTGCATTTTCAGATTCTCTAATTAACAAACTTTTGGCAATATGAGTACGTGACTCTTTACTTTCTCTAGAGTTGCTCTTTAAAATTTTGAGATTCTTTTTGTTTGAGTGCACAGCTCTGGAGGGACATGAAAATAGAATTTTTGCTGTAGAGGTCTTCCTGAAGATCTCTGGTGTCTGTATTGTTGCAATATTGCCACTGTAACTGGCATCTATAAGGAATGTGTTATGGGTACCCATTTTTATCTGGTAATTTTGATAAACCATTGTATCACTATCCTTCAGTATCTTTCACTTTGTCCTAGCTTTAAGCACAGGGCAGTTATTCTTCACCATACTTGTCATATTAATCATCAGTTATGATGTTTCTGCATATTGACAAATGCTTGAAAATAGTAATTATGGTTGGTCTTGTTTGAAGCTCCACACTTCAAACAAGTTTTCTGCATCAATTTTTTTAGATCATTTATCCTACTATATGGTTTAAAGCATACAGTGTGGCAAAACCAAAATGTCTAAGGTTGTACGTGCTTTTTACATGAAGGCCTGATTATTTTGCCTTGCACATTAATAATAAGTTCTAATGCAGTGTCAGTATGAGAAGAAGAGACCTCATGAAATCTTATCATTCAAATCATCTATGATGTTGTCAGAGGTCTGCCCTGATTAAGATCTTTCTGTCATGCCAAACTCAAGTGTCCTGGGCCAGGTTTCAGGTGTGTTGGGTTAATTTATTGGAAAACTCACATTTGAAAAGTTGTGAGGCAATTCAGACTCATGATGTCATGTTTCCAGAGTCACATGTCTGCTCTAACACTTCTCACACTGCTAAAAGGCAGCTGCTGCTTTGTAGTTTGTTGTAATATCCAGGTGGGGTACATGTACTGCTTTCTTTGCCTGGGGTTGAATTATTTGGCACCTAAGAACTTTCCAAGTTGCACTTAGGGACCTCTCTTCTGCCTGCTATATCTTCCAAAAGTATTTAGTAAATCATGTCTTTTCTTGAACAAATTCACCTCTCCCAGCAAATGAGCAGTCTGATTCCATTTCAATAAATGTCTGTGTGTGCTAAACTAAGTATATGAAGAGTTTTAGTGGTAATTTCATAATGAGTGATAACTTAGTGGTATGTAATTCCATGGATTTCCTTCCTTGTGCAGCTTGGAAAAATAAGAGGATAAAACCCCCCCAAAGTAATTAAATTCTATAGTGCTCATTACTTCTGAAATTATTTTTTTTTCAATGAGAAATTACTTTGTCTTAATTTCTGCTGTAAAAGTTACATGCAGTTGTACTGGATGTGTTTGCTACATTTTAGTTTTTTCTCATGCTTGCTGAATTCAAAAATCTGCAAAAATTAATGTGGAGAAATTGTACCTAATCATGGACAAGCTGTATCATTTGTCTCCAGCAAGCAGAAGGAGCAGAAATAATGCCCAGCTAATGCAAGATGAATCATAATTACTCTAAACTCGACGTTTCTACAGTATTGAAATTTAAATGGCTTTTGTGACAGCACTGAAATACATACTGTCATGTTTTCACTGACGGGAACCACAATAAGCGCATTATTACCCTTTTTGAGTCTCTGTCTTTGGCTTTTTCTTGATCCTCTGAAATCCACAGGGCATGGAAAGGCTATTAGAATTATGAACAGTCTTGACCAAATACAGAAATTACTTAAACACTGAGAAAAGAGTTTATTAAATTATACTGTACTTTGCATAAACATGGAACATACATACGTCTCCCCATCTCCAATATTTTCTAATTATTGGCTGTTTATTGTACTAGGTAGGATTTCTTAATTGCTTTTGGTTACTATATTGTACATCAATTTAAATGAGAGAACTTGGTTAGATATTTACTGCCACTTTAGTAGTCTTGGTAGTCACTGAATGTAGAGCTTCAATATGATATATTTTCATACATCCTATTACGTATTCTACCATCTTTTGGGGGGCTCAGGGGTGTTTGAAGGAAAGAATAGAAGGTCAATTGTGAAAAACTCAGTTGAAGACAAATAAGTTACTCAAACTGGTAATTTGTAAATAAGGAGTTGATACAAGGTTGTTGCACATACGCAGTCATATTTCTTATATTTTTTATTGACAATTGAGAGGACCACGTTGCTAATTTAAAATATGGTTCATGTACCATTGAAAAATACCACATATTTTGAGTTTAAAAGTTCCTAGAAGATTTACTTCGGTCTTCACTTTTTCTTCAACTTGGAGGTTTTTGTGTGTTTAATAAATTACTAAGGTCATTAAGTCAAAATAAGATGATTATTTTTTTTTTCTCATGTTGCTGTTGATAATTGAAACGAAAGTAGTGTTGAGAGAGGAACTTCAATGAAAGCAAAGATCTTCTCAAGTTTAAAAGGTCTTGGCTGTGTGCTTATAGAGTGAAACAGGTTAAGGTTGAGATGACCTCAGGTAGTGAAAACTGTAAGTGATAGATAAAATCAGCTAAGAAACAGCTCTGAAAATACTACAAGGATTCATGACTTTTAATGAGCTCTTTCAGAAGTGTATTAAACAAAATGAAAGGAGTGTCTGGAACTCATTTGCAAACCAGTTTGTCAGTTCAGTGTGCAAAGTGTACTGTAGTAAATATATGTAGTACATATATATACCTACATATGTAGACATGAAAGTGCACAATTTCTATTGTCTATCTCAGTGCAATAAAACAAAACTAATCAGACTAGACTCTAAATTGCCTAGAGTAGTTCATGGTAGTTCGTATAGAGTCTTGATTTCTGGCACTGGAAATGACATGTTAGCCACAGTAGTAGAAGTGGATTTCTAAAAAGCTTTGACTGGTTTTGTGTAGCTTATCACCCAGATCCCAGAATGCACGTGCTTGAACAAAAAACAAAATTTCAATGATTTTGTTCAAAACAGATGTTTGCCTGATTACTGATAACTAAACTCATCTCAACTTAATAGTCATTAATTTTCAGCTCTAGATCACACAATTCTTTATATTCAGTATCTCAAGGGCAAAGGGGTGTAGAGGAAATTTACAAGAGTTTACACTTTTATTGAACATTACCATAAGGAAATATAAGATTGCTGTTTTAAAGACTGAATGATGAGAAACAGAGTATTTTTAAAATTTCACATTAGGAGAATGCAGCTTTACTTTTGCTCTTTAATTGGTTAAGTTCTTTGCCTTTTTCTGACTTAGTGATGAATATCTCTGAAAACTTAGTGTGATCTGCTAACTTCTGCTATGTTTCTCTAGAGAAAACTTCCTCAAAGTTTAGAAACTGGCTGTTAATTCTAAATTAAAAATATGAGTAAAGTAATAAGGTAAAAGGAGAGAAATAAAAGACCCCACAGTATTTCAGAGTGAAGCAGTGAACGCCATAAAACATGGACTTCAAATCCTAAATATAACAAAGATTCTATATGCTTTTCCTTTTTCAACTTTCCTTTGTTTCTCTAGAGATAGTTCTGTAAAAAGTTTAAACCCAACTTTTGAAATGCGTGATTACCAAATATGGCCTCCTCAATGCTGAAGCTGCTATTTTTAGGTTAAGTTAAAAATGAAAGGTGAATTATTGTTACAGAGATTTATGTCAACCCCATCAGCATGGAATGGGCAGATACAGACTTGACTGAGACTTCAAAGAAATCAGTTTTTCTTCCAGAGATCTCTTTGTCTTTTCTGTGGTATACAGATGCTCAGTATTGCCTACTGTGTGATCTTGGGTTACAGTGAGCTCTCTCCGAAGGGAGTCCTAAGTGTCCTCTCAGGCAATGTCCTGAGGGTGCTGAGCCACGTACATGCTATATGAAGGTTTATACTGTATGTGCCCCCACCCCTGACCAGAATCACAAAGGTTTATTATTCTGTGTTGGTTTTGCATGGCTTGTTTGATGAGGAGGGAAGAAGCCAGCCATGGAAGTGATTTTTCTGTGGCAAGCTGCTAGAAGCTTCCTCCATGCCTGGCAAGATCAATTGAGGGCTGGCTCTCACAATAGGCATGTTCCTAAGCCAATTAGAGAAGTTAGCAACATCTCTGTGAGGACATATTAAGAAAGGAAAAAACCTCTTCTTTCAAGGGTGGGGAGGCAGCTGCCAAGGGGCCATCCTGGCACAGCTGCAGGGGGGC
The DNA here is from genome assembly GCA_014549065.1 of Cardinalis cardinalis. Lineage (NCBI taxonomy): Eukaryota > Metazoa > Chordata > Aves > Passeriformes > Cardinalidae > Cardinalis > Cardinalis cardinalis. The sequence goes on along the minus strand of JACDOX010000161.1, from coordinate 140,698 downwards.
TATCCCAGGATGGCTGCAGGGGCCATCACAGCACCAGGAGTGGCACTGGGGCCGGGAATGGCCACGCTGTCATGGTATGGTATACAGTGAACTTTGCCCGTTAGCTGCTTATAGCCAGCCGTGCTGCGAAGAGAAGGGCAGAAGTGGCGGCAGCAGCTTTGGCTTTTGGTGGCCTGCATGAAGAGGGGCTCTGAATGGAGCTGGTGCCACAGTGGCCAGCACTGCACGGTGCTGGTGGGAACCATGTGGCCAACAGTGAGAAGCATGATGTGCAGTTCCTCAGTGTGGAGCCTGGACAGGATCAACCTTCCAGCACTGCAGAACTCTATAAAAACTTTTCAATTGATAGAACTTGAGAACAAATGAAATTAGGGACAATTTTCTCCCAGGTAAGAAAAAAAGAAAAGGTGAAAACATGCAGGGAGAACAACATGGCCACACTAAGGTTGGTGAAAAGGAGGGAGGGGGAGGAGGAGGTGCTCCGGGCATTGGAGCTGAGATTTTTCTGCAAGCTGTGGTGAGGACTATAATGCAACAAATTGTTTCCCTGTAATTCATGAAATGCATGGGGGGATGTAGAGGTCCACTCATATCCCATGAGAAAGGGTGGTCATGCTGGAGCACATGGATGCTGAAAAGCTGTAGTTTAGTGGGAAACTTGAACAGAGGGAGAAGACCCTTGCTTCCACAGATAAAGTGGGCCCTTGCTTCCAAACTAGAACATATAATAGTTCATCCTTTAAAGATTATACCTGATGAGCTAATAACCCACACAAACAGTTGGGGTATAACTGCTTTGCCCATGGGAGGGACTCATGTTACAGCAGGTTGGGCGGGACTGCTACTTCTGAAAATTAGAACCACGTTTGAGAAATTCATAGAGAACTGTCTGTGGGAAGGACCCCATGACATAACAAAAGAGACTCCTTTCCCTAAGTGAACTGAAGGAAGATTTTTAGAAGTGGCAGACTGACTAAAACCCTTATGTTTTGTCTCCCTGTGCTGTCAATGGAAAGGAAAAAAGTGCTGAGGGGGGCAGGGTGAAAGTTGTTCTTAGTGTTTATTTTGGTTCTTATTATCCTCTTTAAATTCTGTTAATAAATTTTTATCCTTTATACCTTCTAAATTTTGAGCCTGTTTTGTCCCTAATGTTTTTTCCTCCAAATGCTTATCTCACCCTATTAGCCTTTTAATATTTCTTTCCCCCTCCTCTGCTCAAGTATAGCAGAAGAGAATGAGGGAATGGTTTTTTGTGGGTGCCTGGCTTCTAGCCAGTGTCAAACCGTGACATAGTTGTAATGTTGCACAAACCTGCGGAAATAAGTGTATTAATGAATCACAGTTGCACATAAAGTTTGGCTATCACGAGCCTCCATATCACTGCATTAACTGTTCTATACTGTGATACTTCAGGCATCCAAATACCGATGTCTTTTTTCTCTAGTCTTGAGTCACTAGGTTGTGTTCAGCAAATTGACATTGTATGGAGTGAAAACTTTTCTGTGCTGTATCAGTTCGTGAATAAACATTTAGAATATGTTTAGGGATCAAACATAGTATATTGGGTCGATCTGGGGTTATTTAGGAACTGAACAAGTTGTGCCTGGAAATATCATACATGTCTGCTCTAAAAATTTATCAAGTTGCTTAGACAAATGAATGACATGTTAAAATCCGTGTTCATTGTTCCAGTCAGACTCTAGTTTATTAAAGGGTTTAGCTGAATTTTGGACAAGTGATAGAAAATATTTTTTATGATAGACAAGTTTTCAAAAGTTCACCAATTATTTGGCAGGGCTATGTTTGCAAATTGTGTGCAATTGTTCCTCCACCTGACTTCTGTAATGTATTATGCCATTAAGACACAATGAGGCATCTTTTAGTGGTCCATTAACAAAGAAGTTGGTTGCACTGTGTGGAGAGAAAGATGTCTTCCTGAAGTCTAACTAGTCAAAAAGAAGTTTAGAAAACAGGTGTCAAAAGTCAGACTATATGCTACATGTTCTTGCTGTTCTGTGATTTTTTAAATACTGTGCTTTCACACTTTTCTACATATTTTTGCTGATAGCCTTCGATAGGGAATTTTTAAAAATTGCCTTTAAAATTAGATCTGTACTTAGGAGTTTGTTTCCCCGTGAATGAGTCCTGCATTTATGAAAATGTTTGTGATACAAATGCAGAAGGAGAGAAGCTCTCCAGATTGGACAACTGTGCCAAGGGACCAGGCTAGTTAGTAATTATTAATTTAATGAAGTTCTGTTTGCAGTGGTAAATGGATTATGCTTTTTGGGAAATAAAAGTGTGCAGCCAGATGGCAAAGATGGGTATTTTAAAATCTAACGAAATAGTTTACATGCTAAATGGGTCCAGTTAGGCCAAATAGATGAGTCAGTAAACACACTGGACAGGTAATCAGCTTATAAAAATTTTCTTTCTGTAATACAGTTTTATTAGACTGGGCATCACGGTGGAAGAGAGACCAGCTTGCCCTTCAATAACAGTCATTGCTAAATACTCACACTCAAGAAATTAATTCCATGTCTATCAAGGACACAAAGTATTTCCCAGAGCAGGGAAATAGTAGAATGGAAGACATTGAAGATAAAGATATGAGGAAAAGTCTAACTTCCTTCAAACCTAATCACTGCATCTGAAAAGGTAGTTAAAGGACAAGACATACTGAATAAATTACAAATATAAACATTAGACATACATGTTTCTATATGAAGCAAAATTTAGTTGTGTACAGGAAATAGGAGTACAAAATATAATCAAATGTTATCCATAGGGGGTATCCCTGTTGGAAATACCCAAGACGCATGTTCATTTTTATTCTGGTTCTCTTAGAACTGCATTGTTTCACTTTTCTATTTACTTTTAGAATGAGAAATATATTTGAATAATTTGATACATTCAAATAAATAGTATTCAAAGCCTCTTTGTATAAGGAGTTAGAAATGATACTGCAGAAAGTAATTGCAAACTTTTGTAAGGTTTTTTCATTATTCTGATATAAAAGAAGTCCATGTTAGTACATAAATTTCCATGCCCTTCATTATTTGTGGTGAGATACCCTGTGAGCTTCTCACTGAATTTTGATATTTACGTACCACGTATTTTTGATTTTCCTAGGGGTTTCATACAGTACTGCATTTCTAGGTGTAGCCATAAGAGTGATCCAAGTTCAAAGCCGGAGGAGGAAGCCCATCTTTGTCCGAATTTGTCAGAATCCTATTCTTAGGAGACCTTGGAACATTAGTCTGTCCTTTAAGCCGTTTCCCTTATAATTTCTTGGGCTCCAATATCATCCATGGCAATAAGACATTGTATTAAACAAATATATATTTAATCTATTGTATTCTTTAACTTGGATGTGTATGGTGGAGGTTTTTGAAGCATGTTTGAAAAATATAGTCTGAGTCCTTAGGACAAAAATATTTTAAATCTGGTTGTGTTTGATGTAGTAATGAAACCCAGTATTGAGTCTCAGAAATCTGTGGAGATAAAATCAAAACCAGTTAAAAACATCTGCTAGTTTGGCTAGTGTTGGGATGCATAAATTCTAATGAACAAAAAATGCATTATGTGTGAAATTTGGCTTAACTGGTAATAATTTATATAAAAAGGTGCTTTCATTTAAAATTTCCTCCCTTTCCACCTTTCTCCTCTTTCCCATCACTTTATCCCCCTTCTTCTTTTACCCTACTTTTATTCTCCTACCTTTTTTTTCCTTCTGTTCCTCCACCTTTTCACTGAGTTTTACCCCTGCCTTTCCCCCCTTCCCCCTTCTACCCATCTTTTCTCTCTCTCTCTCTGAATTTTTTTCTATGAACATGAAAAATTCTCCATCTCTTCCCATGTCTGAGCAAGATAAATGAACTAATTTAAAATATTTTCCATGCCTCATCTGTCCACTCCAGAAGCTGTCAATGAGCTTGGATTGGGAGCTTTCATGCCAATAGTCTGCAGTGAACAGCTGTAATATTTTGAAATAAGAATGTTGTTTCCATGGCAGACTTGGAACGCTTTGCGGCTATGCTGACATCCACATACTTTTGGGTTTATGCAAGAATGATGATACTTTCTTAACCAAAGAAAGTATACGATGCTTTCTTAACCAAAAGATAATTTGCTTACGTGTCCTCAATAAAGATATCATACTGTTCTTTTGTTTATTTTAATCTCTTGAGGAAAGTAACAGGGAAAAAATTAAAGATGCAAGGGTGAAGACCATATTAAATACAATGGATTCTGCATTTTTTGCCAATAATTATTTTAACCAGTAAGTATATTAACAACTGATATGTTTCAGTCTAGAGAGAACAATGATTTGTTGAATTTTATAATGGCTAAATACTCTAAGGCAAGACTCACCCTCTTCTGCATCTGATTCTCTGAATATTTACTTACTGAAGTTAGTACAGAATTCAGAAATGAAGGAAACATTTAGAAATAGCTTTCTGTTTCTGAGATACTAGAACTGATTTATTTTAGATTGTAGAATTTTTATAAACTTCTTATTCTTAATACATTTTAATATGTCTTTAAAAATATCATACATTTTCTGCGCTGCCTTATCACTTTTGTCTGTTCAGATTTTCTGGTTAGGTATAATGTTAACATCAACTCCACTGAAAAACAGGTTTTGACTTTTGGGTAAAAGCTTTAGCAATAATATTTTTTGTGAGCTATGGAGTCATAGCTCACAAAGAAAGATTTTTAGGATGGAAAAGTAAACTTTCTGTGATATAGTACATGTTAAACTTAATGTGTGCCTTCACCCCATCCTCAAGCAAAAAAACCCCAAACAACGGGAATGAAAAAAAGAAGCCCACACCAAAGAAAAAATATCCCATGCAGCTGTAACTCTGGAATAGCCCTCTATTCCAAATTTTGACTTATTTGGTTGTTTATATGCTATTTTTAGTACCTTGAAATTGCACGATTCACATTTGCTTGATTTACTATAGGGATGACAGGTATTTCATGGCCAGTAACATAAGTACACTAAATGTTTTTACTTATCCTAATTTTCTAGAAGTGTATTCTGTCCACAGCAGCTTCCCTTCAACAGAGAACAACTTGACAAGCAGCTGTGGCCTCATTCAGTGTGCTTCACAAGCACAATATTTTCCTTCCCAGAGGCAAAGTGCATTCACCTACATAATTGGCCATGACCCCTTCTTGCCCAGAGGACATATACTGAAGTCCATTCCTGTCTTCTAATCTTTTAAGATGCAAAGCAGAACATTACTGTCATGCTAGTAGGTGGAAGGAATTTTGATATGTGCGCTTTTATTGTCATCAGAGGTTTCTTTTTGAGCCTGACAAAGATTCTTGTTTCTGAGCATTGAAACTTCTGTATCTTAAATTCTGTACGATTGTCTCTTTAGTATTACTGGTTTGTTTTGGTGTCTGTGTGGGAATACATTTTTAGTTTATGGATATTACCATACTGACTTGCCATTCTCAAAAGGATAGTATGTTAGATGGTGGTACCTTTATTTTGATAGAAACTGTCTTTGCATTTCTTCATTTCAGAAATTCTTTTTTGGGATATTGCTTAGAATATAATCCTTTCAATGCTGCATCTTGGTGGTCTAATTTTAATTGCTATCTTACTAGAATGGCAAATTTCTGTGTGTTTGGATGTGTTTATATGAAGTACCATAATGCAATTATTAAAAAATAAATGTAGAAACAGTGCTGATTTCTGTACTGTGTATAAATAAGGGTGTTAGTCAGAGCAATGCTTTGCATTAAATGGCAACTCATGAAGAATTGGAGCCTGAAATGGCCATACAGGCTCTTAAAGTTCTGGATTCGTTGTCTGTTAAAGACTCTTCTGAGTTGGCAAATTCTAGATGTCTTCTCTAAATACTTTGTGTAGCCATGGTCTCTTTTATGGGGATTCCGTTACTTTTGAAATTGAATAATACAAAGTCTGCCACTGGGATTTAGCTTGATTGACTTCTCAGGAAAACCAGTGAGGATCATGATGGAGAAGTTAAGCATGAATCAACAGTGTGCCCTTGCAGCCGGGGACAGATTGCATCCAGGCCATGATTTATAATAGTGTAGCTGTGAGGCCCAGGGTATTAATCCATCCTTCCCTTTTATTTGACTTTTGTTAAGACAGCACCTGGTCTGCCTTTTATTGACATATGGGAACAAGTCCAATGAAAGGAATTTGTACAGAGGGACTGAAGAAACTGGTCTCTTTTCAACCTGGAAAAGAGACACCCTTTTGCAAAGATTTCACTGCCACTTATACTGAGGTAGTCAGAGGATACAGGCAAGAGGGAGACGGATGCTTGCTTGTTGGAGGTGTGTGGTGGTAGCTTGAGAGGCAAAGAACACAAATCAGAACATGGTAAATTCCAGTGTTGTGAAAAGAGTTTTTTACTATGAAGATGATAGCTGAACACTTGAACAGGTGCCCAGCAAGGTTCAGGGAACTTTGTCTTTGTAGATGTGCAGAAGTCAGCTGGATGGGCCTTATGCAACCTGATTTCGGTCGGCCTTGTCAGTGTTGTTCTACATGAACTCTGGAGCTCCCCACCAACTTCCATTATTATTTGGAATGGTTTTTCCCTTGTTTTGCACAGCTTTTTTTGTCTCTCTGTCACACAGTGTTGTTTAGAAGTGTGTGACTGAATGACTGTAGTGCAGAAAAAAAACTGGACTTGACCACTGCCTTAGATTCCAATAATGCCTATAAGAATCAGCTGGAAAAAGTGCAGTTAAAGTATAATAGTGGGGATGCCTGGAGGCTGCAGCAGTGAGGCAGTGAAATGATGCCTCATCACCTTTTCAGCCTAAATGACACTTCACAGCTTGTCAGATATTTTAGCCTTAGTGTAAATGGCAAATCTATTCAAACAAGTCTATGCAAATCGGAAGGAAAGTTTTAATAAAAAGGTTTTCTTCCTGAAGAATAAAGAAAAGGAGATTCTTTCCAACCTCCTGTATTAATCTTCTTGAAATTTTGCCCTTCTAATACTAGCATCAATCATTTCTTATTCATTTGTTCATTTCAGGATGCTTGAAAGATGCCCTGAATACAGGCACAGTGCTTCTAAAAATTTTTTTTAATCCTGTGAATTTGTTATAGTACAATCTGGAGGATAAAAGGGTGAAAATCGTGAGGAAAAAAGCCCACAAGATCTGCAACATTTCAAACCTACAGGGGAAGAAACATTGCCTGGAAAAAAGATTTGATTTGTCTCTAATAAAATGTGTGTAAAAAATACATGACTATGTAAAAACTACAATTAAGATAAAATCTTGAGAGACTCCTTATAAACTTTGGGCTCACAGTCACATGTTATTATTTCTGAGAGCAGGTGTGTGTGAAGTGGATAAAAGAAGAGTTTGGATGACTAAATTTTCAGTGTGACCTGCTGTATATGAATCTGGAAGAAAGAGGCGTTTATTCTTGTGTTCAGTGAATATGTGCTAGCAGAATATTCCCTATGTATATAGGGATTCTTCTTTTTAAAGAAGGTGTTGGTGATTGAATGTTTTCTGTTTAGTACTTGTAAATAAAACTGAGGAGATAGTAGAGATATGTTTCTATGGTATTTTCATCAGTAGATCTCTATGGTAGGATTAGAGACATCTCAAGTACTTTCAGAGTATCTCTGACAGTGTAGGGTGCTAATGGTACTGCTCTATCCTGAAAAAAAGTAGGCACGTAATGGCAGTGCTTGGTGTTGGAATGTCATTATGAATTTGAGAACTTCAAGAATACTGAAAATAAATATACAGCAGTTTATTTTTCAAGATATGGCATAGCCATAGATATGGTGATTGTGAGACCACAGCTGAAGCTCTAACAGGGCCTTTTATTTCTTACATTTTGCCTCACAACACTTGTTTTACCAGGTACTGAGGCTGCATAATGTATCACAAAAGCACAAACCCTTTCATGTACTTTCAAAATAAGTGCTTCTTCACCAAGTGTTTTGTTTTCTTTGATTATTTTTCTTTCTCTTTTAACCTGCCGTTTAATTACTTTCAATCACACAATCCATGCTTCAGAAGAAACCAGATTTTTCTCACCTCTGCGCTATATTTTTATCTTCCCTCTCCTATTAATTAAAAGCTGTTATTACCTTAATGGTTTGGTTGAAATAATTGATGAATACTGTATATATATGTGTTGGGAAGTCCTGGTAGTTTTTTATCAGCTGTTACAATTGTATTTTCAATCATGTATATCTGTCTCAATTTCAGTATCTTTTCATGTTTAATTCAAAATTAAACAACTTATAAGTTCATTCATTGAGAGTAGACCCAAAACAACATTATCACAGAGTTACTAGAGAATAGGATTACTGTCTCTAATTGCTGCTGATGCATAAGTGTTGTGTTTACTTCTCTGCTGAAATGTACAACTAAAAGAATTTTGCCTACATGTATATAATGTCTGCCATCTTTAATTTGCCATAGCCCCATACTATAGGCAGACTTACTGAATAGTGAGAAATCACAAATCGCTTTCTACAAGCTCTAGGGCTTTTCCTCCTGAGATACTGGTTGTTACGTTTGAAATACCAGAGGGATGCAAAATAGTCTCTTGTTACTTTCTATAACAACATTCCTAGTTAATTTTATATAATTGCCTGAACATGCTGAACAATGAAGTAGAATATGTCATCTAACAAACTCTTTCTTCACATGTTCTGATGCAGTTTCATAGCTCCAATACTCATCTTGGTTTAAATTAATTAGGAATAAAGAGAAACATAAAATGTTAAAACAGTAATGAGTTTGTTTCCATAGAAACATACCATGCTCTCTGCCAAAATTAAGTGCTGACTTTGTATTCTAAAAGATAGTTGTGCAGACAACATGTGCTCACTGATCTGCAGATAATGTGTCAAATGTCTTCATCGTATTCATCTTCTGACTGTGCTATGCATCGTTAACAAATATTTGTGCCAGTACCTTGCTGACAACCCTTGCTGTAATCTTTGTCACTTTTATTCCATGTTCTGGCTTTGGAATGGAGAAGAAAAATATGAGTTTCACTGTGCATTTTGTATTGTAAGTCTCAGGTTATAACAGCTGATAAGCTTGTGAACCTCCTTCTACCAATATTCTCTGTAAAATCTTTGCTCTGTTAAAAATCCATGTGTATCTATGAGTAGTATTGCTTACAGTAGGGCTGACTTTTCATATCTAGAGTGTGGTTATACATAGTAGCAATTTTTGCTTGTCTGGTAATACAAATTCTGAAGCAAAGTAGGCTCATTATAAAATGAAGATAGGATAAAGCAGACATTATAAAAAGAAAATAGATGATTTTTCATTAATTTTCTTTATTTTTCAGTAGTGTCTCTGTCTTAATATTTCAAGTGATATATAGAAGGCAGAAAGCCAGCAATATATAAAACAGGGTGAGAATATGCAAATCAGTTACTGACTAGTCGTTACTAATCATCTGCAGCAGCACCAGCAGCAGCAGAACTCTTATGGAATGATTTTTAGTAATATTTGAAAATGTAGTAATTTTTTGAGGCTTTCTTGAAATAGCTTCTTTTTGTAGCGTTTAATGCTTTACTACAGTGAACTCCTTCATGCAGGTAATTTTGATTGCCAAGAGATAATTTTGGGGAGAAATTAGTACTCAAAATTGTTTCCTAAAATCCATCCCTGGCTGTTTGCTGTGACCTCAGCTTGTGCTTATTTTCATAAATCCTTCCATCAGAAAACACTGCTACTGTGATTAATTCATGATCCTTTTAGGGACTGGAATTTTATTTGCAAATACCACTCTTTTTGAAGGAAGCCATTTCTAAATCTTTAAATAAGGATGCATAAAAATTATCATAAAAGTTACCAGTGGACTGTCTTTTGCAAAATGCTGACATCCGGTTTCCTCAAGCTTGTTCTTTAAAATCCATTCTGTTTATAGATTTGCAGACTGTTAACATTAAAGAGCTATTACATGATGATGAAATTCATTTGCAGCAGAATATTTTTCTTTTGGGGGGCAAAAAGAGGTCATTTCACAATCTAGAATATTGCAGTACATTGTTCTGTCCTATATTCTTAAATCTCCAGTTATATAAACAATTTTATTTATTCTCCAATTCATTTTGCGTCTGGATCTCTGATTAAGACTGATCCTCAGTCTCTGCTTTGCACTAATATCTAGCAATCATCAAATCAAAATTACATTCTTCCTAGCTGTCTGGAATTGCTTTAGCCGGTAGGAACAGCTGTAGTTTCAAGCAACTGAAAAACTGTCATTTCGGCACTGAATTAGCATTATTCTGTTTTAGAACATATGTTCATGGTATGTCAAGTTTGTTCATTTCAAAAGTAGCAAACTTACATACCTAAATACAAGGTTAGCCCTGAGAGAGAAGTGTTTAGACCTTTTGATTTGCAGGAATGGTTTGGGATTGGTTCTATTCTATATGATTCCTTCATTTTACAAACTTATGAAAGTCAGAATTCAGGAAAGAGTTGGACAGAGAGTGAAACCTCAGTCTTCACAGCCAGTAGTTCCCTTTCTTCTCTTGAGATTCTGATGCCTTTTTCCTTTGGTCACTTTCAGTGGGATTGTTTTAGTTCTTTATTTTTTGTACATTTTTGTACAGTTTACTACTTAGAGCTAATAATTCGGTATGTAGTTCAGCTGATATTCCAAAAGTCTATGCAAAACAGATTTTTTTATAGCTTTCTCTACTTTAGGTTTATGTGTTTTGATTTTATTTATCAATAAAATAAGTGTGGATAAAATTTTAATTATCAATAAAATTAGTGTGGATTGAGTATTCAATGTGTAGTTTCAGATATGAAGGGGCTTTTTCTCTTACATTTAGATGGGGGGCCATGTTGTTTTAATACAGTTATGAAAGCTGTAGTTTTGCTTGAACACTGGACTTTTATGTGTACTTTTAAAAACTTTTGTCTCAGTTTGAGAGTCATTGTAAAGCTGAGGTACATCTGCATCACCCTGAGTATCATGCTTGTACAAAGGACACAGCATCTTACATAAAATAAGAAACATATTTCTTTTTTTGCAAATCTTGATTACTTTCCTGCATTCTTGAAAGAAAAATGGTTTTCTTAGTTTTTCTAGTATTCTTTAAGCACAGGGAGGTATTTTTTTATTTTTCTATGTGTACAGTAACATTTTTCCGCCTGTTCATATCCATGATTTAATCCTTTTGATGCCTGAAGAGTGTATGAGTGTAGCAAAAAAGATTAATGTGGGTTTGGAGTTAACTGGTATAACAATTACCTTCCTTGTATTTGCCAGTGAGATAGATTTATTGCATGTTAAAATGGATTTTTTTTCACTTTCATCATGCAAACTTTGGTCTGCATTCACAGAAATACTTATGACCAAGCAGTGTTCTTTTTATATAAGAGTTTGAAGCAACTTCACTCTTCATCAAAATTACACCAACATGACTGAAATAAGAATATAGTCAATACTAATTGGACAGCTTGTTTTTAATAACTATTTTAATAATGATTTTGTATTTTGATAACTATTTTCAGTACTTTCAAGCTGAAACTCTGAAAAGCATTGTGAGAAATGTTTTCTCATACTATGCCAGTTCATTAGACATGTTCTCATTAAGTTCTCTTAAAGGGAGCGATGAAGTTTTACTCTAATTTCTGAGAATTGGCTATGGCTATGTCATTTAATTTGTTGCATAGATGTCAGTTTTCCTGACTACATTTCCAGCTTTCTTTTCAGCATTTCTTGCTGTCTTGTGTAATATTGCCCTTAATTTTTGCAGCTTTTCTTCTTCTGGAAAGTAATAAACCTTAAAATATTAATTTAGAAGACCAGTTGTATGTATATGGAGTTGTAAGTTCATCTTTTTTCTGAAGCTTTACCCACGTAGTGTAGTTTTGGATTTTTGCATTTCCCAAGGTTTTATAATACTTTAGTAAGATACAGGAGAAACTTGCAACCACATTTTAACATTTACATATTTGCTCCCTTGTGCATGTGCAGGCAGTAATTTAAGGGGACCAGCTTTTCCTGCTCTACTGTTACATTTTCTTTGGTTAACACTAGCTGAGCTGTACTTCATTCCTTTGTCTCATTCGCTGCATTTTATTTGAACTGCATTTTCAAGGTGTTTATTTCAGAACACATGTGGCATTTTTTTGTGTGCGGTCTTGGTTTTGGGATTTTTTTGCTTGGTTGTGTGATTGTTTGGGGTTGTGGTTGGTTGTTTTTTCTTTGTTTTGGGGTTTTTTTAATATTCATAAGTGCTTTGGTCTTTCTTCTTCCATTAATCTGATTGTTGACTTTGTGTATATCTGTATGAAAAAGCATTCAAGAGGAGCTTTGTTATTTATATGAACTCAGTATCTAGGTATTACACATACTAGATTTCTGTTGTATTTTCTATCTGGAATTTCCACTTAGTATGTTCTGAATACGTATATATGAAAGAAATCTCTAAGCTCCCTTGGAAAACAGTTACTCCACCGACTGAAAATTATCTCATTTGCACATTAATACAAACACACAACAAGATGTCAGCCCATGAGCGAAATTTCTGAAACATTTCTTTTGATGGCAAATTGTCTTTACCTCTTACTAGTCTTTAAACCCAACAATGCTACAGTAGAGCTGAATTCAGGTCCTTTTAGTGAATGATAGCTAAAATTTTTTCCTAAGTTCAGAGGCACTACTCTTAATTTCTGCTTGTGCAAAGCCATGCAAGCAGTTCACTTTCAAAGGGTGAACATAAGGGCAGAACTTGAAGAGTTCACATTCAGAGTAAAGCMGGAGCTAGAACCAGTGAGCTTGACAGGGCTAGCCCTTACCAAAAGTATTATTTCTGTCACAAACTGCATGCCAGAAGCCACTGAAACTATTTAAGTGCTGTATTGTACAATAAAATTTCTTCTAGTTTTATGCAAAATATGAAAATCAAGAAACAATGGACAATAAAGTTTTTTGGTCACCTCTGAATAAGAATTAGATGTGAGTTAACAGTAAACACTTTGAATTACTAATCATGCACCAAAAACACCGTGAAATTATTTTTACTTGTGTTCTCAACATAGGCAGATGAGTGTGTTTAGCAATTTGGTGGGCAGCAAATTTAGAAGAAATGGAAGTAAGCAATATTCTGAGTATGTTTTATTGAATTTATTGTTTTGTGTCATTGCATAAAATGTGATTATAATAGCTGAGATAATTTCATGAACATCAATAGCATTTCTGTTCTTGTTAGCCACAATGAGAGCTATCAGACGATAATTCTCAAATGTGATATAAAACAGTTGTCCATAGAAGTTACTGAAGTAATTATTCTATCTAGTATGCTTGTTAATGCCTTACGGTGGCAAGATACAATTCATCTTGTACTGTCTTTTTTAGTATATTAGAACTTACTAGTCAGACTAAGTTCATGTAACTTACATCTCTTTCTTTTTCTATTGGCTCATTACTTGTGCCACTTACAAAATAGGCTATTATCCTCTGTAACAGGCTATCTGAGGATGTTGTAGAAACTGTTTCCTGAATGTGTTAGATTAGCCATTTTACAAAGACATATATTTTTAGTCTTGCTTCATAGTAGGGAGCTAAGTCAAATGATATGTGGAAATCCTGTTTAGCCTGACATTTCAGTTGGACCTATTCTTATTATTTTGAGTCTTGCTGTTGTTTTTAGTCAAATAATGTAAAGGGGTTTTGATTTATGAATTTTAGGAGGAGTAGGTTAAATTTCAGAGTATGGAATTTAAAATTAAACTTTTAAATATCTATCTGTCTATCTATGTCTATCTGTGTTTTCTTGCTATAGTATTGGAACACATTTAGATAAAAAGGCAAAAATGCTATGTATTAATTATATTACTAAGTTGCCTTGTAGTTAGTAACTGCTGTTCCTTTCACTGTGCATATTGCAAGATAAAAAATGTATTCATTTGATCACAAATATTTTTTTGGTCCTTGAGTTACTTGCAGGAATCATTGAAGTTCGAGTAATATAGAAAATATTTTGTTTATTTCGCTCCTACAGAAATGTATCTTCTGCAGGCACAGAGTTAAGAAAATCTCTGGTGCCTGCATTCAGTGTTCATATGGACGCTGCCCAGCATCCTTCCATGTTACCTGTGCCCATGCTGCAGGAGTGCTGATGGAACCTGATGACTGGCCATATGTTGTCTACATCACATGTTTCAGGCACAAGATCAACCAAAATGTGGTAAGAAATACGTTTTCTTATTTGTTAAAAAATGGAATTGCAGAATTAAAGTGTGTTTCCAGCAAAAATGGAGGAGAGAATCCACACTAAGTATTATTATAATTCTGTCTATCATACTTTCATGCATAGCAATCTTTTACACCTTGAAGGTTTTTCGTGATGCTGTTACCTGGGAGAAGTTATACCTGAAATGCCTAACACGTTTTTTAATTTAAAGTCCTTGTTGAGCATATTGTTTTGACAGCCAGAACAAATGTCTGAGTTCTCTGTTTCGTTAACCTGAAGTGTATTATAAATACCCAGATCACAATATCTTGCAAATACTCACAGATCCTGTGATATAGTGGATGTGGTGTATATATAAAATCTTTGTTCTGCAGCCGAAGAGTCTCTTGAAAATATTCAATTATAATTATTCTGTCATCTGGCAAAGTAACAGTGGCATGCCATGAAAATTCATGTTATGACTGCCTTTTTATTTCTATTCTGTGCTGAGGAAGAGCCTTTAATTTTAGATGAGACACAATCAAGAATTAGTTTAATGTCTTTTACTTGAATAAATGGTTAGTATCTCAGTTAAGAGAGAACTTACACTATTCATCTTGGGCTTTTAAAGCTGTATTTTGCTTCCTAGCAAACCAGAAGGATTTAACATAGTCTTACTAAGGAAAAAGCTTGGAAAGTTAGTCAAGCTGAATTTTTTTTTCTCCTTTATGCTTTAGAAATGATTGGCATAAACCCAGGTAATGTCTGTATCATAGATGTTGGTCTCTCAATAGCTTGTCAGTGAATCATTGGTCTTAATGACAAGATTTAATAAGACTATTGAAGAGTAGGATTCCTTCCAAGTGTACTGAATTATAATGCCTCCCAACTAGAGTAACCAGTCCTGAGTTTTCAAGCTGCAGGTGACATTTTTAAAAAGGAGACCTATTGTTCATCCCTGTTTAAAATTTCTATAGAATTGTTATTTTTTATAATATTTTTGTTTCCCAAAATAAACACATTATACCAGCACACTTAATGTGGTTTTATTTTCTTGCAAACATTTCCCAAGAAAATGAGTTTGGTTTGAAAAACAAACAAACTTAAACTTCTATCTGTACAGGCAACATAAAATACTGTACTTGGGGTTTTTGAAAAAAAAAAAAAAAAGAAAGGTTGAAAAAAACTAGATTAAATTCATAGCCAGTAAAAATAGGGCCAACATTTCCCAAATGTTTTCTAGTATCTTTTTGAGAGAAGTCTTTATAATCTAGGCAGTGGGATTTGCTTCAGTCCCATAAATTCCGTGCTTGCTTAGTGATTTTCTTGACCTATATTAGGTAGTTTAGAAGAAAAGAAACCCCATCAACTATGGAAAAAAACAGGATTTTGTGTGGCTATTGTTTAAGAGATTGTGTGAAGGACATAAAAAGTGTTTTGGAATGAGACTATTACATCCTTTCCTGAAACTCAGCACTAAGTTTTTTGAAAAGATTCACTATTATTACCCTTTTTTTCCCCCACTGGCTCAGCTAAAAGTCAGGTTTGCAGAAGAGAAATAAAAGTTATGCTTTTGTGTCTTCAATTGGGCCAAAATTTGGAAAGAGCAGATATTTTGTTAAAGAATGTTTTTCTGTAAAATTCTTATGACAAAGGAGATTGCCATATGCTTTTAAATGCTTGGGTTTATACTCTGTCTTTTGGATAATTAATTTAATCACATCTTTAGGCCTTTGGAAGTTTTCTCACCATTGGTTCTCATGTTATGTTTTTCTTAGCTTTTAGCTGTTCCTTCATGCAGAAATAACATTGCTCTTCACCATTAGGCATAGCAATGTATCTTACTTCTAATCAACTTTTTTTTTGCCTATTGTTTCAGTTTCCCTGCTTAGAAGCAGAACAGGAAATCATGCAGACTGAAATATTATACTCACTTAGCAAATTTCTACAGGAGTCAAATAGATTATGTTGTCAGTATGAAAAAAAATCTCCTCTGGTATTTAGCAGAAAACATTGTTCATAAAGCAATGACACTATTATTTCTCCTATTTCAAGAAAAAAAATTTAAATTGTCTGATTTTTTATTAATCTAGACTCTAAATATTGTATCTAAATGCTCGGTGACTACCTTTGTACTAACTTAGTGTTTGCTGCTTTCTTCAAGTTTAAAATGAAAAAAAAACCAAAACCCAAAAACTCAACAATCAAAGTATGACTTCTGGGCACTAGGAAAAATTGTGGCATATACCTATAGTGGTATTTTAATATGTAAATGAATGAGGGTTTTCAACAAAAAAGACCTACCTAAACAGATAAATGTGTATTATGACTATAATTAGCAGATCTCTTCACCCCAAGCAAGGGCTTATTGTTGTGAGGATGTAGAATATGCATCCAACTTATTTATGCCTGTAATCTCAAGCAAAATTTTTCAACATACATTCTTAAGCGTTTTTCACTGGGGATCAGGTTTTGTATTGTGTTCAGTATTTTCGAGTGCCTTTTGGTTGTCAGTTATTGAAAACACTGGTGGGGTCTTCTGAAGAAAAATCCTCAAAGAGAAAATCAAAAGGGAGAACAATAATCCTTAAATTCATCTGATGCTGCCAAATGAAGTAAATAAGAACTGGAATTTCTTAATGTTTATACGACTTTTCAAAAGTATTTTTCCATGTTCATAGACTCAAAACTAAGCCTACCTCTTTTATTTGCTGAAGGTACAGCTTTAGAAATAACACAAAAATTTGCTAGCAGAACAGTTTTTCTATATGGAGTGTTTTGGGTGTTTGCTGTCATTGCCTGTGTTATTTTTTATGCAAATTGGACTGTCAATATGAAGGAAGGCTCTGCGATTTGTTACGTACAGGTTGTGGTTTGGATTTTTTTTTCCTTTTTTTCTCCTTGACTGTGCTTGTTTCTGAGCATGAAGCATATCCCTCACACATTTCTGTCATCAAAACTGCAAGAACATGTGGAAGTACAGTTGAGAATAGGTGCTGCAGATGGATTTGTTTTGATTAAAAGAACTCATTCATACGCAAGAAAGTGAGAAAAAGGAGTTGAATGCAACTGTTCTAACTGAAAAAAAAATAAACCCAACCCCAAAAGATCCATATAAGCCCTGCAGATCAGAGGAAGCCAGCTGGAGACGCACCTATACATACTTCCAGCTATTTCCTTTGGAAATTGTGAACAAAAGAGGCTATCTAGACAGCCCCAGTAACATTTTCAAGAATAACGATCTTTAGAATAGGCAAAGACAAGAGATGCAAATACCTGCTGTTGCTGGGTTTGGAGCTACTTAAAATTATCTTCTACTATTGTCAGCCAGTTCTTAACCTCTGTAGCAAACAGGGAATGAAGGGATGCTGTCCAGTGGAAGCTGTAGATCCTTTTTCTGTTGAATACCTTAGTGATGGAGTGTCATTGTTTGTCACTGTCTGCTAGCTACTGTCAGCCCCCAAAGATCTCAGAAAGACTAAGCCATGCCTTCAGAAGGACATGTTAATCAAAAATCATGAGCTGGATTATTTTTGAAATGCCATGAACAATTTCTATGCTGAAATTGGAATTCCAAGGAGTAAACAAGACATGAGATTTAGGTTCTGATATGGAATAAGTTTCCGATCTTTTAGGATCCTCCATTAAAAACTGTAGCCTGAGAAAGTTTCTAGGTGTTTAGATGTACATCAGATACCCACTTCATTATGTTATAATGAATTTATATTGACATAATTTATGTATTTAAGGCTTTTGTTCCCTGCCATATAGAAAATGAAGGAGAAAGTAATTTTCCCTTTTAAATTTTGAAGTTTGCACACAGAAGGGGAGATTATCTTTCTTTCTATGTAGTTGTTTTCTGTATTTCTGCCACTACCTTAGTTTATTCTTGGCTTTGGTACCATTAAAGGAAATAATGCTTTTAAACTACAGCTTTCTCAATAATCTGATAACTACCACAGCTGTTTCTTTAATCTGATCGTCTCCCTTATATAACAGCTGTCCTTTCTGATCAAAAAATTGCATTCTTAACATCAATAAATTGTTAAGATTTTCTGTCAGGAAATGTTTTCTGGGACATGCAGTCAATTACAGATTGTACTTGTGAATATATTTTTCTGAAAAATAAATTAATAAGGAAGCACACTAAAAAATAATCTGCTTGAGGTAGAACGCATTTTTGAGTTTTATTACTTTTTCTAATGAGAAATGGCATTCCTTCTCTGAAAATTTTATCATTAAATCAATCTGCGTTGTCTCTTAAAATATTGTAATTTGCCCTCCATCTTCTCTGAAGAGTTATATCTTCTTTTGGAGAAGATTTAAACCTTTTAATAGAGCAATATCTCTTTGGGTTTCTGTAGTAGAATACTTCTATTATCTCATAGAAATAAATAAATTTATAGTCTCTAGTTTACATCTGATCCACCTCTGCCCCCACCAAAAGCCGAATATAATAAAATAAAAAATTGAAAGATAAATGAACTTGTATGTTTATATATGTTTCAAGATTGGACACAACATGCTTTTGGACATTTTATTGCTCCTGTGATAATGTCAGTCAATTGCTATTTATGTAGTTAATTTTTATACTTCGTCTATCTATAGACAGTTAAATTGGGGAAGAAATAATTTTATTATACATACAAGGGTTAAATAATTTGTGAGTATCCTGAGAACATTATTTCTAGGTGCACTTAGAAGCGCTTTAGGAACATAATTGAGTTTTACTATCTGAGGCGCCCTCGACTAAATCCTACAAATGTCTGTGACCGACAGCCCTGACACACAGATATATAGTGTGTGTGTGTGTGTGTATATATATATATATATAAATAATATAAAGGATAACCCTAAACTTACTCCAGCTAATATTAACAAAACTACAATGGGATGACACAATTTATTAAAGATCCCATTTGCAGTTGGTGACCACCAGAGATTACATCCCACCAGTGATGATCTGCATTTTGTTTTATTTTTTTGCAGAATTCTGGTTATTTCTTATGTATCATATTGGACAGTAATTAAGGTTTTCTCTCTGCTTTTTTGGATTTTCTTCATGATCTCTAATAGGTAGTTGTTTTAACAATGTGAGGTCCATTTCAATAGGAGTAGGTGATAGTCTGTGATACATTGTGTAATTGGTTTTAATCAGTTGGTGGGATGTCACTGGAGCCAAATATAAAAAATCAGACCCGATAATCTTAACAAAATTACAAATACAAAAATTAGAATGATTTCTACTTGGCAAAATAACATCATTGTTACCAATTTTTACGATAGCACAAGCAGTTCTCAAGCACACACACCCTTTACCAGTATATACCAGCACAGTTTTCTGATCAGTGACTGGATGAATCTTGAAATGGCAAATACTCTGTCCAGTGTCAAGACACACATCTTGAGCATTAATAGTATCACCCCCTTCCCGCGTGATCAGAGCTGCTGTTGCCTGCATCCATTACTGTGTTTGTATACAACTGAAAGCTAAAGACACATTATCTTGAACTGTACTAAGCGCTTCTACTATTAACTTGTGGTCTTGGTCCCCGGCCTTTTCCCACTTTGGCAGTACTTTTGAAATCTGCCACTGGCTAGTTCCTGATGCCAACAGAGATGACTGTAAAGGCTGTTACAATTTTGCTAGGCCCCCTGCTGCAGTGGCCAGCTTATTCATCAGTGTTTCTGAATCAATTCAATTTAAAACTCCCAATCCTGTTCCTAATGTCCCAGTTAGATCCTTTCTTATTCTGCTTCTGAGGTGTACTTGTCTTTGTAACGATGTTGTTCAGTCTACAGAAGTGGCACAGAATACTTGTACTTGCTATGCCCTTAGTTTTCAGGAGCAGAGAAGTTTAAAAATTGTAAATCCCATAAATAGATCCAAGAAGGAAGCCCAATAGTGACAATAAGTCAGTGCAAAAACAGAAGTCTTCAAGTTTAGGGTGGGTTTGTCCTCTTACTCCAAAGCGTTCACTTTACTGTTAATACTCGAAATCTAACTAAAAGAACTGATGCTGATCTTCATTCTCTTCAATTCTACTGATAAAAATCCTACAGCTGTAGATTTTCCAGATTTTCATAAGGCAGTTTTAAGACTATTTTATTGACTGAATAATGTACTGCCTTCGAAGGTTTCAAAAGCAGTGCTAGGAAATTTGATGATTACTTTAGTGTGGACTGTGTATAAAAGTATTCTTTTACAGTTTATATAAACATTTCTAATAAAATGTAGGTATTCCAGTGCACGTGCATCTTACATAACTAGAAGTGTTCAACTCTTTAGGTGTAGCCAAACTCACAATAGCTCCCCTTTGCATAAAAACAATAGACCTTTGTGAGATACTGAGTAGTTAAGCTTATAAGAAAGAAGTGCCTTCTGTGTAACTTGTATGAGAAGATACTGATTTTATATTTCCTGGTAAAGAAGGTTGCTTTTAAAGTGGAAGGCTCATAGGGATACAGTAGTTGAGCGCTGAGACGTAACAGTTGACTATATGGTGTGAGCTTCTTAGTGATTGCCTTCCTACAAAGTTCCATTGTTTTTATAGTTATAGAATCCATCAATTAGTTATTGATGTAGAATTTTTGCATGGTTAAAAAACCCTGCTAGTCTTCTGATTTATATAATTAGCACTGGAGAATTGTAAGTGAAAAATGAAAAAAAAAATATTGTTACTGATATACTATGCAAATAACTGATGAAGAGTGATCAGTGCTGTTTGAGTCTTTAGAGCAAAAGCTCTGCACAATGTGGATTAAGAAGTTCCTCCTATACACTGCTGTAGACAGCTCTGGCAAGAGCTGGATATGCATTTAGTTATTGCATCTCACTGGGCAAAATTTCATTCTGTTATGTGGAACCATACAGGAATCCAGTACTTCAAAATCTCATAATTTTAAAAAAATCACAACCGTGCTCTTGGTTCATCACACCTTATGTCTTCAGAAAAATTCTACAAATTACCCTGCAAACAAAACTAGCAATTTTTTTCTAATTATATAATATTGATGGAATGCAGAATATTTTTAAGGCATCAGTTGCAGAAATATGCTTTGATGTAGTATTCAGATGTCATTTGTTTTCCCACAAAGTGGAGAAATTTTGTAAGTAAAAGAAATTATGTTAACATGATTGAATTAAATTAATTTAATTTGAAGTTTTTATCTTGAGTGCTCAGCTGTTATCCACCCTTTTTTTACACTGATAATTTTTTTATGAATAAGCTGGTATTTTAAATTCATTTTTACTTTTAAATTCTTCTTTTTTTTTTCAAGAGAGCTAAAGTATGTGGGAAAACCATTACAGTTGGGCAGACAGTCATCACGAAACACAGAAATACACGATACTATAGTTGCAGAGTCATAGGAGTGACGTCTCAGATTTTCTATGAAGTCATGTTTGATGATGGCTCCTTCAGTCTGGATACTTTTCCTGAGGACATTGTAGTAAGTATTTTCTCAGATTCCTATTCATTCTTGTTTGTTTTCTTGATTTTTTGTTTTGGGGTGGGTTTTTGGGGTATTTGATTGGTTTTCTTTTTAACATTAGAGAGTTGGAACCTCTTGAACTAGTTCCTATGATTTTGAGAACATAACATCGTAATATTTAGTTTATGTTTGTTGCTTTAACTGCTGAGAATTATTATTTTCTAGTGGGCTTCCAAGCTTTGGTTGTTCTAGTCTTTGCCATTTGACCAAATGAATCAAGAATAGTCTTAGAAAATATTTTAATTAAATAAGAAATATGTATTTAATTAAGAATATGAAAGAGGGAATTCCATATATCCTTCTCTGTCACTTAGAGATAACCTGTAAAAATTCCTTGCAGAATATAAAACTTCTGTATGATGGTGGTCACAAGGGTTTTCAGGATGAGAGAGAGACGAAAATGTTGACTCCATCAGAAGGCTTGATTTGTTACTTTATGATATATATATTACATTATAACTATACTAAAAAGAAAAGGAAGGAGAAGGTTTCTCCAGAAGGCTGCTAAGCTAAGAATAGAATAGAAAGAATGATAACAAAGGAGCTCTCTCCGACTCTGTCCCAGAGAGCTCAGTCCTTGATTGGCCATTAATTATACACATCCAAGATGGCCCAATCACAGGTCCACCTGTTGCATTCCACAGCAGCAGATAATCATAGTTTACATTTGTTGCAGAAACTGCAGCTCTCAGAAGGAAAAATCCTATGAAAGCATTTTTCGCAAAAGATGTCTGCGACACTTCTGCTGTAAAGAACAGCTTCTGAAGAACAGTTCTTCAGAATCTGTTTCAACAGGTTATTTACTCTTCCTGATATTTAGTTCGTGAGATTGCATTAGTAATGATAAAAATCATTAGGGAAAAGATAGTAGTTTATCTATGTGTAGTATAGTATATTACATTTTCAAAAGGCAACTGAGATTTTGATTTCCCTTATGCGCTTACATGAACTACCATGGCTCTCGTAACTGTTAAAAACCACATTGTGCACTTGGCACATATGAGCAAAATTTGCAGTTGGAGAAAGATTCTGTTTCCCTCCATGTTTGCAATGAATGCATTGGATATTAAGCTTTGTGGTGTGATGTTCAAGTGCCCTTTGACATCTTTCTCATAATGTGACTCTAATCCTCATTTACCTTCATGATGCTCTTGAGTCTTTTATGTGCTAAGCCAGTACTTTTGGTATACTTCCTACTAACTTCCAGAAGTAGAAGACTCCAGGGACCACTGATAGGCAAAACTGCTCTTTGTTGCAAGACCGCTTTTCACTTAGTCCTGTTCAGTATGTAGTAGGTAAGAGCCTGGCTTACAGAGAAGTGCCAGAGAATGCTGGCTTTGCAGTTCAAGGGATACAACTCCTAGGAGCACTCCACATTTTTCTCCTGTGAAAGTCTTTGAGGTCTTCTGCTTTCTGCAGACCTAATATTTTCCTGAAAGGAGAATTAACTGACATATATCAGTGGAAATGATACTGTTGTTCTTAGAAGCTTCTTAGTTATTGAAAAGTCTGGCATCTTTTTAAAATATGGTGTTTGAGAGGATGCATTTCAGATCAGCATTTGGAAATTGAGCTGTTCTTGTCCCTGTGGTCTGAATAGAAGTCAGTCACCATATCTCTCTTACACATCTTTGAAAATTCGTCCTTTAATGCGAAACATTGCAAAAGTCTCTGTTAATGATCAACGATCATGACATTCTGGTTTAGGATGATCAAGATACTAAGTAAATGTGGCTATGTTGTTATTAGAAGCCCCTTTTGTAAATGCCCGCTTCATCAAGGATCTGGTAAGGCAAAAGTGAGGAACTGCTTTTTGTCCTAATGGGGAAGTCTGATCTGGAGCTAAGAATAAATGTAATCAGGTCTGGATATGCCTCAGTGCTTCACAGATAGTGGCTGAACAACATATAATTGTTTGATGGAAGCACCAAGTGAATTTCACATTTCTTAGAGAAATGTTCATGTATTTTCATTAAATAATATACCTGCAACAGTTACTGGAACTGAAAAAAGTGGTTTTTTCTTCTTCTCAGACTAAAATTTACTAATCCATGCAATGTGCGTATCAGATGTTCGTCCTGCTGGGAGGACTTGTTCATCAAATCTGATGTAAAAGAAATGTTGCTGCCTGTTGAAGAACTTATTTTTCTAATCTGTTTTCACTTTTCAACCAGCTCACAAAGATAGCAGGAGCTTTTTGCTCTTCCAGGATGTGCTGAATCCACTACATAATTTCAGCTCAGCTCACAATAAACCAGAATTCCAATGTTCGGACACAGTGATTTATTTTTTAGGAGGAAAATAAGGAGCAGCAAAAGTTCAGTCTTGAAGCTTCATGAAACTCTCTTTGCATTCAATAACAACAAAATGAGGGTATACACTGATCACTTCTCATGTGTATTTCTCTTGGTTTGTGTTAGCATTTACTAAATAGATGAGGTGGGAAGTTATTAAGTGTTTCAACTGTAGACACATATTTAGAATTTTTAATTTCAACATTATTTATTTCTTGGGTGTTATACCTGATTTCTTAGACTAATCACTCCTCAATTCCACGGTTTAAACCTATGAGTTAGCTGTCCAGTATGCTAACCAACCTGTTTTCCTTCAACCCAGAAGGTGTTAGAGGCGTAAAGAAGTAAAAGGATACTCCTGGAAGCAACAGCAGGACAAATCCCTCCTGTAAATCATGGCCAGTCTTCAGTAAGGGGAACAGTACATGATATCTTAAAGGACATGAGATGACAACTTTCGTGGTTAGTTTAATGATGCATGGACACAACTAGGGAGTGCATATACTGCCGCCCTGAGTAACTGATACCAACAGACAACATTTATGTGTGCAACTTGCCACTTGACGTATTAATGCTCCTTTACTTGTCAAACATCCCGTAGCACATCACCAAGAACATTACTGTTCTGACCATTAGGCCAGATGTCAGTTCACAGCTTATGCATCAGGATAATCATGAGTTCTTTGGTCTCATCATTTAGGGGAGGATATTGCACAATTCCTTTATTTTTTGTTTGTTTGTTTGGTTTTGTTATTTTGTCTGTTTTGTTTTTTGTTTGTTTTGGTTTTTGTTTTTTGTTTTGATACCTAATGGCTATGGCACTGGCATGTCGTAGAATTTTGCTAGAAGTTATTACTCTTGGTATATAGCTAGAAGATTTATTTGTTTCTGTATATATTTTGGCTGCCAATATGCTTTATATACATATATGTGTAAGATTTGGATGAAGTTGTTCCCATGTTACGCTACTGAAATCACAGAACAGGAAGGCTTAGCAGTATCCATGTTTGGGGGGAGATAGGTACCACCATATCATATTGATTGCAAGGAAGAAAAAAAATAATTGCGGAGTGAAGCATGCTTTGAGTCTATTGAGAGGTCTGATTACAGGAGAGCTGAGGATACATCTCCTGAAGCAGCAAACATCCTTCTGGGCTCTTGCTCTCTTAAGTGCCCTGGTCCTTCAGTGATGAGTTTACAGAGAATTCTTCGATGTCAAGGATTCACCTGGTGGTTATCAAGAAAACTAGGTGAACAAAAATGAGTGTAATTGCTGCCATGACATAACCACACTGTGTTTTAGTTTACTTGCAAGTGTATAAATGTTGGTGTTATCCATTGAGAAGGTGAAGTTGCGCTGTGGGTAATCATGTCCCCAGCCCAGAGTGAATTTACTTACTAAAATCTATAAATCAAATAACATTGTTTTAACATGATAGCTTATGGAATGTTGCTGTAATTATTCCTTAAAAGCAAGAGCATATTAAGTGTTGATGAAATTAGATATGTTTGGAAGAACAGTTGATCCTGTATTCAGGAGTTCATGAGGATTTTTTGCAGAACGACAATTTGGCAATTTTCTGAGGTTCTGATAAAATCCAGAAAGCATCCTCTTTAGAAATATGTATTAGTTCTTGTTAATGCATTCAGATTACAGCTGTCAAAAGCAGGAATGGGAAATTAATTTTCACAGAATCATATAGGTAAGAAAAGACCTTTAAAATCACTGAGTTCAACCATTAACCTAATACTGCCAAGGCCACCGCTAAACCGTGTCCGTAAGTGCCATCTCTTCATGTCTTTTGACTGCAACCAGGGCAGCCAGTTCCAGTGCTTGATAACTCTTGATGAAATTTTTCCTCATTTCCAATCTAAACCTTCACTAGGGCAACCTGAGGCCATTTTCTCACATCTCAAATCACATCTCACAAAGCAGCACTTGTTGCCTGGGACCTGGCCTATAGCCAGAGACCAACTGGCACCTGGCCTATAGCCTCCTTTTAGGCAGTTGTAGAGAGTAATATGGGCACCCCTGAGCCTTCTTTTTTCCAGGCTAAACACCCCCAGCTGACTCACCCAGTCCTCAGAGGACTTGTACTCCTGGTCTTTCATCAGCTCCATTGCAATTCTCTGGACACAATCCAGCACCTCAGTGTCTTGGAGCAAGGGGCCAAAAACTGAGCACAGGATTTGAGGTGTGGCCTCACCAGTGCTGAGTACAGGGGGACAATCCATGTCCCGGTCCTCCTGGCCACACTATTGCTGGCACAGGCCGAGATGCCATTGACCTTCTACAGACCTTAACAGCAACCTGCTGCCTGGGGTTGCTGTGACTCAAGGGCAGGATCCAGCACTTGTTGTGGTTGAACCTCACACCACTGGCCTTGGCCCATCAATCCAGCCTGTCCAGATTCCAGATCCCACTGCAGAGCTTTACACAATCACAGAATCTTCCCTCCAGCAGATCAACACTCCCACCCAGCTTGGTGTTTTGCAATCACATAAAATGACTGACCATTCATTTGATCCTGTTGTCCAGGGCATCAGTGAAATTATTGAACAGAACTGGCCCCAGTACTGCGCCCTGGGGTCCACCACTGACCACCAGCTCCCAGCTGATGTAATTACACCCACTTCTTCTTTAAGCCGAGACTTCCAGAAGGTTTTTTACTCTGTGACCAATGTGCCTGTCCAAACCACAGAAACAGTTTCTCCAGGGGAATGTTGTATAAAATGCCATTAAAAGCTTTATGAAAGTCCAGGCAGACAACATATACCCCCTTTTCCTTATCTACTGAGCATGTCACCTTGAAGGAGGTCCTGTTGATGGAGCAGCACCTGCCTTTCACAAACCCCTGCTGGCTGAGCCTCATTGTACTGCACATGCTGTTTCATGACACTTGGGATGATCTGCTCCATGACTTCCCTTGGCACTGAGGGAAGTACCACTTTCCCTGGCACTCAGTCTGACAGGCCTGTAGTTCCCTGATTTCACATTTTGACCCACCTTGAAGATGGGTGTAACATTTGTCAACCTCCATTCAGTGGGACCTCCCAAGTTAGCCTGAACTGCTGGTAAATGATGCAACGTGGCTCAGCAAACTCTTCCACCAGCTCCCTCAGTACCTCTGGATGGATCCCACCCAGTCGCATAGATCTGTGTGTGTCTAAGTGGTGTAGTAGGTTGCTGACCATTTCCTGTTGGATTGTTGGGGCTTCATTCTGCTGCCTACCCATCTTCAAGCTCAAGGGACTGGTTCTCACAGAACAACTGGTATTAAAGACTGAAGCAAAGAAAGCGGTAAAGTACCTCAGCTTTTTCCTCATTCTTTGTCATTATGTTTTCCCACAGCATCCAGTTAAGGATGGAGATTCCTTTTAGCTTTCCTTTTGGTGTGAAGGTTTACAGAAACATTTTTCATTGTCTTTCATGGCAGTAGACAGATTACATTCTAGCTGGGCTTTGGCTCTTCTGATTTTCTTGCTGCATAACCTCACAACATCCTTGTAGTTCTCCTGAGCTGGCTGCCTCTTCTTGTTAAGGTGATAAACTCTCCTTTCTTTCCTGAGCTCCAGCTAGATCTCTCTGTTCAGAGATAATTTCTGTTCATTTTTACGTGTGTCACATTGCTTCATCCAACATTTTCTTTGATTTTTTTTTTGGCCTACCAGTTCTTTTTAAGTGGATGCCACCTTATCTTGAGAAAAAAATCAAGCATGAAGAAAGCACCACCAAGCAGTCAATTTTTTAACGTACCAGCAGTGATACTTGAATCCTTAACAGAATTTTGTTGATACTTATTTCAAGTACCTTCCTGCAGCAGTGGACCCAAGAAAGCCCTCAGTGTGAAGAGAAAATGAGGAGATTAAACTCTGTCTTTCTGTGTCTATCAATACTTTAAATTTGCCACTCTCAGGAGAGAGAGGAACAGGGCTTTTGAGAACTCTGACAACCAAAGTACTTTACTGAAATTATTACAAAGGCTACAAATTCTTAACGTGTGCACATAGGTTTTTACAGCATCTAAAACTGTTATTCCTTGGTTTCTTTGTTAAAAAAAAGGAACAGAAAAAGCCCCACATTTTAGTTACTAGTATCTTAAGAGAAACCTGTCAGTGTGATAGCAATGTAGTTTAAGGATCTGTTAATGAAATAACCCACAACTTTTTACGTGAGGATTTCTTTGCAATCCTCTACTATTCCAGGCAACAAATGCTCACTTCATATCCTGCAAAATTATGAAATAAAAGTTTTAGTATCACATGACCCCCACTCTATTGTATATGCACTCTACTGCATACACATATACTCTATACACTATGTGTGTAAAGCTGCCACTTCTGTCTACTTTTATCATGGACTTACTGACTTGTCATGGACTTACTTACATGATCCTTCCTGGCCAAGATATCCCTTGCAGGGGTTTGAAACTGTGAAGGTATTTATAACCTTAATAATTACCTGAGACAAGGGGAACTAATTGGGGTAATTTACAGGTGAATAAGTTAGGATGAATACAGATTGTCCCAAAACAATTGTGTATTATTAGATAAATGAGAGACAGAACAGATTTACTTCATCCTCCTTTGAGATGCAGAACAAATGGGATTCGGCTGGACAGTTTTTCAAAAATTACTTTCTCCAGGCCAGCTAAAGGGAATACTAGTAGAAAACTGTAATGTGAAATTATTTTGGTGGGACTTTTTGCATGTGCAGATTAGAAAAGGTAGCTCACTTTTAAGAGCTGTGAGTGTCACTGCTCAGGATGTAGTTTCAAGAACAAAATCTTGTTTTCAGGAAGTTCTCTCTAATGACTTTGACCGTGACTACTGACTTCCACTGATGCAGGAAGTGTGTGTCTGCTGATGTGATACTCAGTCAGCTTCTCAGTCTCTGTTATGTTAATACATTTACCTCTGCTTTTGAAAAACCATACTTCTTGAACAGTAGACATTTTAAGATACTGGGCTAGCATGTAAGTCTTGAGAGTCCATTTAATGTCCATCTGTATGTTAAAAAAACAGAAGTTTTGATTCTAGCCCAGTAATTCCCAAGGGAATTGTCATAAGAACACAGTCCCTAGTAATTCCCTTCAGACAATCTGTCTTACAAAAAGACACATTACTTTTCTTCTATCAACCTTGTCTAGCATTATAAATTACTGAATTCCTGACTAGTTTCCAGCATTTTTTCCTAGCCATTTCTCTTCTGTATAACTTTCTCTCTTTATGTCTTCTGACAACTCTTTTCTGCTTGTCTACCTGTTCAAATCAAAGTTTAAAATAGTAGTTTTAGTAGTAGATGAGTGTTCACCGCATCTTTGTGAGAGATACATTTGATGGCTGGCATACAATAATTACTTATTGTTCAAGTTTTATTATAGTGGCATGTAAATCTGTAAAAATTGGTAAGGAAATTAGAATGGCTGAATTTTCTAGGCAATCCATAGATTTTGGGTGCACTCCAGTACTGCCATCACCAGCAATTTCTGAGAATGTGAAGTAGGAATGTAGTTCATTTCTGAAGGTAGCAAGAGGCTAAATTGTATTTGGTATAAACTTAGTCAAAAGTTGTGAGAATTGTTTTTGTGATGTGGGAAAAGACACATAATGAATTATAATTGGTTTAGCAGCTTTCCAAAAGGTTTCTTAACTGTGACATTGAGTCTATAAACTGAATAATGTGCAATTCATATTGGGCTGGTACAGTTGTTTTTTGCAGCATTACAATATTGCTGTGTAATTAAACTCACTACTCAGCAAGTTGTATGATTTGATAATTGACAAGTAATTCTGAAAAATTTTGGAAAGCAAATTTGAGAGCTGCTTGACATATTTCAGAAAAAACTTAGGTTTCTTTTACTGGCTTGATGGATTTGTAGAGATTCTATAGGATTTTACATTCTTGTTCTGTCAAATACTCCAATAATTTTAATATTTATATATGTTATGAAAAATCTACTTTGAGTTTGTGAACAGAGAAAATTTATTTTAACATATTTTTGTAGTTGTGAACTCTTCCACTAGATTTACAAATGCTGATACACAGAATGGTGTGGTTTTTACATGTGAATAATTGTTTGCATCTTCTGGATACTAATACAAATTAATTCCTGTTTTGAAAACTGTGCTCTTAGTAAGTCAAAATCAAGCTATTTCAAACCCAAAAACTAAGGTCTAAGGCTGCAGATTAAAGGGTTTTATTCCATTGTTTAACTCTTGAAGCTACAAAGCATTAACAGATGTAGTAGTCTTATTTTAATCTTAAAACTTGTTGTACAGTACTATCACTCTTGATTTAAGTGAGTCACTTTCACTTTATTATGGAGAATATGAATAATTTTTCTGTTGCTCTTGCTTTTTTGTTTCCTGTTACAGCAGGAAGACAGACAACTTAATAGATAAACATAAAAAATAAATATTGAACAGATCATAGGCAAATTAAAGCCTCAAATAGAAGTATTATCTTTGTACCATTTCCTTGTAGAATAGCCTTTCCCCTTTATGATGAAATGCTTTATGGATCCTAACAGTAATGATGTTAGATGGGTTGAAGTTAATGCCTCACAGGAGAGGTAATGCATAATGCCTTGTAGGAGAAACAAAATGGAAGATAAATCATTACTTTGCAGTTCATGATAAGATGGCTGACTTTGCAGTGAGGCAGATGAGAGAAAGAAATATATTACAACATTTCTTGCGCTTGCAAAAGCAATGTGTGTCCTTGCCTGGGACCACGAGTACAGCTGTGATGAGTCATTAGAGCATAGTGAAATCCTTAGAGTTTGCACAGGAATCTTTGAGGTATGGTGGGACTGCTGGGATTGGGTTAGGAGTGTTATTTCACCTCCCACCTCTTTTCTGAGGAAATCCAGGAATTGTAGAATTTTTTCATTTGTTAGTTTACAATACTGTAGTGCAGAAGAAGGTTATTACCGGACTTACCGGGGGTCAGTGGAGGAGGTGTTGGAAGACTCATATTTTCCTTCGTGTCTGTGTTGCATCCTAAGGAGGGGGCAGGAGCAGCGCCTGAGCTGGTCTTTGTACTCATCCAACTGTAACGGATTTACAGGGAGCAAATATACAGGTGGGCAGGATAGGAGACACTACTGTGCATTCAGTCTCATCTGACTTTGGTGTAAGCATAAGATAGGATTTTCTGCTGCACTGCAGAACCCTTGTTCCTCATAGCTAATTAGACATCTGGGTGTCCTTGGCAACTTCAGCTTCCTACTACTGACACTCAGTTTTGTCCCATAAGAGTGTATTGTACCCTTTAGTGTCCTCTCTTCTGTGCCTTAGTGTGATGCCCAGTACCACCCTGGACATCCTAAGTTGCATTCTGCAGTGGTTTGAGTTGTCTTCTGGGCAACTGTGTCTATCAATTAGCATTATGCATAAATTTATATTATTAACACTTCACTGAAAGGCAATGCAATGTTTAAAATAGCAACTTTCTAAGCTGGATAGAAAATAAGAAATTTTTAGATTTATGTGAGAATGCATGGTCCCATTTATATTCCGGTTTTCTTTTGTAAAAGCATATATTCACTTTGTAGGAGAACATTCAGTAATATTTTAAAGACAACATATTATACGTCAATTTAAAGTATTTTGATACTCCATTTCATGATTCAAAGCTAAATTTGTTGAATTACAGTAGCTATTCTGTTAATCTGGTGATTTCACTGAATTTCTGTCAATGCAAACCCGGAACTGCACTCCTGGGAATCAGGCCTTCTCTTTCAAATGCTAATGCACTGTGTAAATTGCTGTTCCTGTTTAGATAAAAATCTGACTGTGACAAATTAGCTACCACTCTCCTTTCCATTCAAATTGTCTTGGAACATATGAGACCTAATTTTGTGTTCTAAAAATTTGCATCAACTAGTATATCCTATCAGCTTTGGAAAGAAAAACAGTTTGGCAGTCTATTGAGATTAGTGTTTGTTTCAGAGATTTTCCACAATTTATTTCTCCACTTGCACTTTAATGGTGTTGGTAGGTATATTCAGTGTTTGCAGTTGGGATGTGGTATTTTTCTGTATGGTCAGCTTTTCTGAATTGGAGGTATTGGTTGTAATTGCATTTGTCGTGCTCCTTTTATGAAACAATCACCAGTGTGCAGGACTGTGGAAGCTTAATCACTAGCRTTCGTGTTGAAAATTAATATTAGCTGAAGGAATGTAGGCAGAGAAGAAAATTTGGATGAAGTTCTTTTACAGAATGGCCTTGGAAAGGCCACTTCCTGATGTTATGGCAACCTTGTGCTTGCTTCTGCACTCCTTCATGTTAAACCATCTTCATCTGGTTTCTGTTGGTGGTACAGGGAGCACTATCTCATTATGTGTACCCTAGTAGCAATGAGGTTGGGCAGTAAATTTAACACAGGTCCTAATTTAAGGGGAACATATAATAGCTAATCCTGCAGTTCAACTGGAGTAACCATGAGGACTGTATCTGTGCAAAAGCCATATAATCAGGCCTGGATTTTTTCTTACTTTTTCATGTTGAAAATCTAGGGACTAGAAACCCACTTTAAGTCTTACCAGTGAAGATTAGATTACTGATTAGATGTAATTAGTGTGTTTTGTCTGTGTTGTGAGAAGTTACTGTTAATTTTGTGATTAACAGAAGAAGACTAATTTATTTTAAATTGAATGTGTTATGAATGCAGTTTGCTGTAAAGTGCATTTCAGTTTCTCAAGTATAAGAGGACAGAAGTTTTTGGTGTTTTGAGTTTTGGAGACTGTGCATTAATTTAAAGTTATTTTTCAGAAACCATGACATTTCTAGGATAAAAGTCAACACAATGGCTTTCTCTGTGCAAATTGTGGTTAGACAGACTAACAGTAAGGTTTGAACTATGCTTAGATGTTTAAGAAATGCAGGGGATGACAGAAAATGAACAATTTATGTTTCTCTGATTGATTCTAACAATATTTATAAATTTATGAACACACCATGATTTAGAGTAAAAATAATATGTAGATAGATAGGAAAGTCAAGTTTAGTGAAATTGCAGAATCTGAGTGTTCTCTACTCAGTCTTTTCAGTATCTGCTTCTCTTTGATCTTTGTAACCTCAGGGCTAGATTATGAGCTTTCAGTCTGCCAGGAGGAGGATTAAAATATTGTGCCATGGCCCCTCTGCAGCAGGGGTAGAACAGTACAGAAAGGATCTGTTTCACCAGGCACACTGTGGGGCTGAAGCCAAGCTTCTGCTTACTTCTGCCTTTTGCCATTCTATCTTGCCTGATTGCATGGACAAGAACATACTGTTGGGAAGTTGGAAGAACATTCTAATACAGAAAGCTGTGGCAGCACTATGAAATGGATTCTTACACAGTCTTTCTGGAAAACTGCTGTTGAGTGATTGAAATATGTCTTCCTAGAGGGTTATGGTGTCATATGATGCAGAAATAATGAGTGACTTTGAAAGCTGAGAAATACATTCAGCTAAAATAATTGTTACAAATACCATGTTTGAGCTAACATTTCAACTATCTTTAAACTGATAGCATCTCAGGAAAAATGATCCCAGTCAGGCTCTGTGTATTTTTATTCTAATCCATTACCATTAAGTGAAATAATTTATTAGATTTCTGTATATATTATTTTCTTCCTATGTTTACAATGCCATACAGCAAAAAACAGATTAGAAGTACGTACTAGTTCACAAAACCTGTTGCAAGAGTCTCACTTAACCACTTCTAACCTGTGTTGTTTATGTCAATTACCATCAGTGGTATTTGACAACAATTTCAATAAACAGTGGAGCGTTTTGTTCCTTGTTTTTGAAACAAAGCAAATCAGGAAGTGAAAGCCAGGAGTGTCAAGGAGATGCAGAAATGTTTCCTAGGTGACACTGAGGAAAATTCCATAATTTGAGTACAATTTAAGCAAACAAAACGAATTTATTTTGAATGCAGTCTACACCAGAATGATTTGAAAAATAACAAAGCTCAGTTCAGTGTCTGCCAGTTAAACAGATAAACAGTTCTGTTAGTATTGAGGAAGATAAAGCAGTAGCTCCTGAGGTTGTTCGCAGGATTGGGATTGCTCAGTTAAAACATTCCTGAAGAAAGAGGTGCCAGCCGGATTTGTTTTCTTAGTTAATGCTTGATGACAGTTGACTACTCTGTGTTACAGATTTTGTAGAGTCATCTCCCTGGGAATTGGGTGGAAGAATGTTACTGATGTGGTAGATTTGAAACTTGTTTAACTCATTCCAAAAGACTTAAATGATTTAGAAAAAGAGAAGGTTATTCTACCTGTATAAAAATTTACTTTAAATTTGTGCCAGTTGATGAATGTAAAACCTCAGATTTGTAGACAGTGATATAAGTGTCATGGGTTTGACATTGGCTAAATGCCAGTGCACCCATGAAAAATCATTGACTCATTCTCTTCTGCTGTAGTTGAGCAGAGGAGAAGAAAACAAAAATTAAAGGAAAGGGGGTTCATGACTTGAGGTAAGGATTGTGAAAGAAAAACTTTAAGGGCAAAACATGCTCAAAAACTTAAAAGGTGTAAAGAAAAAATTAATTGACAGAATTAAATGAGAATAATGAAAACTAAAATAAACATTTAGAACACTTCTCCCCCCCAACCCTTCTTTCTTTCCCACCGACAGTGCAGGGAGACAAATACGGGGTTTTCAGTCAGTCAGTCACTTCTAAAAATCTTCCTGCATTTCACTTAGGGAGAGTTTATTTTGCTATGCTTGGGATCCTTCCTGCAGGAGACACTTCTCTGTGAATTTCTCCAACATGGTTCTAATTTTCATGAGTAGCTGTCCCACCGACCCTCCCATGGGCAAAGCAGTTGTCCCACAACTGTTTTTTTTCATAGGTCATTAGTTCACAGGATGTAGTTTTTAAGGATGAGGTGCTCTAGTATAAAAGCAAGGGTCCTGTTCCTCTGTCTCTGGAAGCAAGAGTTCTCTCTCTCTCTCTCTCTGTTCAAGACTCTCACCAGATTACAGCTTTTCAGCTTCCACACACTCCAGTGCGAGCACCTTTTTCTCATGGGCTGCAGGTGAATGCTGCATCCCCTGATGTACTTCATGAATTACAGGAAAACAATTTGTTGTGTTATGGTCCTCACCATGGCTTGCAGAAGAATCTCAGCTTTGACACCAAGCGCACCTTTTCCTCTCCCTCCCTCCTTTTCACTGACCTTAGTGTCACCATATTGTTGCGCCTGCCTGTTTTCACCTTTCCTTTTTTCTGACTCAGGAGAGAATTGCTGTCCACAGGTTCATTTATTCTCAAGTTTTATCAACTGGAAAGTTTCTATAGAGTTCTGCAGTGCTGAAAGGTTGATCTCAACTGGGGTCCACATTGGGAAATTGCTCTCCATGCTTGTCACGGCTGGTCACGTGGTCCCTGCCAGTGCTGTGGGAACTGTGCCAGCCGCCACGGTGCCGGCTCCATTCAGTGCCTTTCCTCACGTGGGCCGTTAAAAAGGAAAAGCTGCTGCCGCCGCTTCTGCCCTTTTGTCCGCAGCACAGCTGGCTATAAGTAGCTAAGAGAGTAAAGTTAATTGCAAGCCATGCTGAGATGGCAGCCGCCACATGGTGCCACCCCAGTTGCGCATCCTGGCCATGTGGCTGCTCGCAGACCGGGATGGCTGTGGCTGCTTCTGGCCTTGGCTGCTCCCAGCCTCAGTGTCAGGGCTGCTTGCAGCACCGGGCTGGCTTCTGGCTGCATGGCCTGGCTGGGCCCTCCCTCAGCCCTCCAAGGAGAGGGAGAAAGAGGAATTGTGTGCCTTCTTTCCTTCTTAAATATGTCATCACAGAGATTTTGCTAACTTCTCTAATTGGGCCAGCCAATGTGTTAATTGTCACAGCCTTTAGAGATTGGCTCTGCTACACATAGTAGAAGTTCTGATGAGCTTCTCTCCCAGAAGCAGCCTCTGTGACTTCTTCCAACCCCACTAAAAAGGAAGTTGCCTTAGCACAATAATAAAAAAATTCATGCTTATTCAGATGAATTAGTGATGAATATGAGTAACCTTCAGGAGGGAGCCACTTGCAGTGAATATTCACATTTAATACTGTATGCCATAAATTTTTTTTCTTCAATATCTTTCCAAGTGGTTGGCCTTCTCTTTTCATGCATAGAAAAAGAAATCTTAATTTTTATTGTATTGGGGTTGTATTATATATGTGAATTTTTAGAGCCATGTTCAGGAAAATGTCTCAGGAATAGTCATTAGCTTTAGAGAAAGGTCTTTCAGACTTGCTACTTATGGATTGCAAATGTTTTTTATCTTGTAATGTTTTATTCTTTTCTCCCCTAGTAAGCTCACTGTAAGAGCACAGATGTCAGAACTGAGTTTACTGATCTCCCACTCTGATCTGATCTAAATGAATATTGATATTATTCATTCTGATAGGAGACATTTTACAGAATGCTTATGCATGAGGAGAAGGCAAAAAGCAGCTTTGAAAGCAAGCATGCTAGTCTAAGTTATCATTTGCAGGATCAAATTGGGGATCTTCATCATCACACCTCATGTATGCTCTCTTGAGTTAGGGTGGAATCGCCTATCATCCAAGCCATTAACAAGAGCCAGGTGATGTGATGGACCCCTGAATCTGAATAGACTTGTGTTGGTGGTTTTCTATTAGAATATTATTGTTTTCTGCAGCAGTTTTAAACATTTGTCTACTGTTGGGTTTATACTTCCCCTAAAAGATACCATATTGGCCACATTTTCCTATTTTTAAACAAGTTTTTGAGATACAATGACCAGTGCTCTCCCCAGCAGTAGACAGTACCAGACAGCTTCCTGTGCTGCACTGACTGGAAGGAACTCCTTCTCCACAGGAGAGAGTCTCTTCCCCTGTGCCCAGCAATGACATGAGGCTATATAGAATAATCTCCAGGCCCTATCCATGGCCCCTCCTGGCTACTGCAAAAATCAACCCTGTCCTTGCCAGAACCAGGACACCATCACAGAAGGCCTCTAGATCAGTCAGGCATGATTTGCCCTTAGTGAAGCCATGCTGGCTCTCTTGGGTCACCTCCTTGTCTTGTATGTGCCTTAATATGTCTTCCATGAAAATCTTCTCCATGATCGTCTTATGCACAGAGATGAAGCTCAAAGGTCTGCATTTTCCTGACTCTACTTTCTTCTCATTTAAAAAATAGAAGAGGTGTTTCCTTTTACAGTCACCAAGAACTTTGTCTGAACTACTCTGAATTTTCAAATATGATTGAGTGGCTTGGGAAAAGCACCTGCCAGTTCCCTCTGGACTCTAGGTTGCATATCACGAGGGCTCATAGACTGGTACCTTTTCAAGTTCATCAGGTGGAGTCAAACCTGGCTTGGCTTACAGTGGAAGGAACACTGATCCTGCAAGCCCATATAGAGGTTCAGGAAGTAGATACTTGATTTCAGTTGGCTCTTTTGGATGAAACCTAAAAGAAGTCAAAGGCTCTTATAGTCTTACAGTTAAAAAAATATTGAGTTTGAGATAGCTGATTTAATAACCAAATAATCAGGGAAACATTGTCAAAATGAAATTGTTGGCATCCAAGGTAGATAAGTTTTTGATGGCTTAGGAAAATAGTCTCAATAGTTAGTAGGTTCATCTTATACCAGAATATCTATACCTCTTTGCCTTAATTTACACACAACATTTCAAGTTCCTGGATTCCAGTGCATGCTTCAGGTGGAGTCTTCTTTGTATTTTCTTAGTGTGACTCCACAGTTCCTAGTCTGTGTGAACCATCACCTGCCACTGCAATTGGATTTGTTACTTGCAAATTCTGTGTCTGGCCTTAATAAATCAAACCAACCGCTCTGATAAAAACAACAGAATGTCAGAAGAAGAATAGAAGAAGTGTCTTCTTTATCTGCAGTGCTCTGCGTTGAATTCCTTCGTGACAGCATAGAAGAGAACCCAAGTGTTTCAAAATGGATTTCCAAAATCTATTGCAAATAGATTGCTTACTATTTTAGTTTAGTGTATATAATGAATTCCAAAATAAATGTTTCTAAACTCAGAAAGTACTACCTTTAATAAACAAGAAAACTTTCAGAATTATTATTATTACTTACAGGTTATGCTCTTGAAGTGTCTTTTTGAATAGCTGTAAACCTAACACTGGGGAGACCATATCTGCAGTAATGTGTCTAATTATGGTCTTACCTGTACAAGAAGGATGTGGACATAGAGGAACAAATATGGTAAAAGGATATGAAAGTGATGGAGGAACTGAAGCATCTGTGATATGAGGGAACTGACAGAGCTGGGACTGTGCAGGAGAGCAGTAGACTCAGAAGGATCTCATCCAAATATGTCAACGTGTGATGTGGGAGGTAAAGACGATGAAGCCATACACTTCTTGATGATGCAGAATGACAGGAAGAAAGACATCAGGTACCAGCTGAAATACAGGAAATTCCTCAACACAGAATTTTTCTTCACTTAAGAAAATACAAAAATACTTTCACTGTGAGAGTTGTTGAATGCTTGGATTAATGGTCCAGGGAGGCCTTGAAGTATTCATCTTTAGAGATAGCTGGTCATGGTTGGAGTTGGAGCTCTGAGCTCTGCAACAGCAGGAATGTGAAACTGGGCATATAAGTGAATTGTATTTTCAGTACAGATGGGCATGATTTGTCCATTTCTATAAAGATGGAAATACATTATGTAATTGTATGGGAATTGTGCATGGTTTATAAGCTGAGTGTAGATTGAGCCCACACTGTATGTTATTTACAGCTGGTATGGGGATGTTGAAGGATTGCTATACTAACCATATGCTGTCTGACATTTTGTTATATGAGAAAAAAGTGAGGTTGCATTTTTGCCATTTTGTCAGTCTAAGAAATGGGTCTTATTATTCCCAAGGAAAAAATTGTAAAAATTATTTGTGCACTAAAAAGAGAATCTCAAATGGTTGTGATCCTGTGAAAATAAAAGGTAGGAGCTCTGGTAGGAATGAATAAAAACTAGTACCAATTTACCAAATACTGTTCCATAGACTAGGACATTGTGATGATACATGAAGAATGAGGTTGTCATTTGTCTGGTTATTTGCATGAGGACTCTAATTTTCCAAATGAGCAATTCCATTAGCTATCCTAGAGTCCATGAGATATTTTTCTTGTGGAAGTTGCAAAGGGAGTAATTCATGCTGGGCTTTTGTTCTTGGAAAATTAATGTTAGGCTTGACATTGTTGTTAGATTGTTTGTTTTCAGGAAATTTATTATATTCCATGATGCATTTTAAAAGTTCATTTCAAGACACTTAGCCAAGACTCCTTTTTTGCACTTTTGCAATGAATAGATAGCAGAAGTATCATAATTACAATAACCACTTTGACAGTCATCACTGAGGAGAGAACAATTAAGAATACAGTCTAATTTAATTTATAGTCAGAGCCATGATAGCATTTAGTAATCCCTGTCCCCTGCAAAGTCATAACTATTCTACTGCAGCAACCATCCTTTCCCCTTTCCTCCTGCCTCTCCTGAAAGTATTGGGAAGGGTAATACAGTAATTCCACCTACTCCAAATGTATCGTGATGTTGAAAGGATATATCTTTCTGTGTTTATCACAGCAACCTGTGCTGGGCAAACACAGAGGTCATATTTTAAAGCCTTTGCAAAACACCTGAGGGGTGACAGAGACAGTATTGTCGTGCAGGAAAGTGTTTCTGTGAAAATCCAGCTTCTAATTTCTTTTATCCCATGTTGAATCAAACTCATGGATTAAGATACGTGTGATTAAAATCAGTTTATAAAGTTGGATTTGGCTAGAATGATATGACATCAAGATAATGTCCAAGTGGGGATCACTGGAGTGTATTTTTGCTCMCACATTTTAAGTTCTTTGTCATGATGATCATTGACCTCTGTTGGAAGTGAATTGTTCAACTCAAAATACAGATATTTTTCTAAGTTATTCTATATAGATCTAAGAAAACAGTGATAGTATTGTGGCAACCTGAGATAGCACCAGGTCCTGTCGCTGAGTCCTTGTCTTTATCTTCTCTCTTCCCACTGTAGACCATTTATGAGCTCAGGCGATGTGGTCACTGAGTAAGTCCTCTCACGCCCAGGAGAATACCACTCAGTTAGCAGTAATTTACGTTACAGATCTTGTGATGTAAGTCACTATGAAGGAGAGATGCCTTTGTTGGAGTGAGGATTTGAACAAAGAATTGATGAGCCTAGATGTGCCACATCATTTTTAGGTCCTTTTCTTTTTTCCTCATGTGAGCAGCTGCTGTTACGAGTGTGCTCTGAAAATGAGTCATGTAGGTCATACTGAGACATATGGGAAGAACATTTTGCAGCTACTGATGCTCTGATATGCTCAACAAGTCAGGCACAAAAGCTGACTAAACCATTGGAACAAAAGTGCTTTATATCCAACAGAAAAAAAATATTTTCCCCTAATTTTATTTCTCAAGCATTTGGATTCTGTTATTGTTTCTCCATCAGCTAGGCAAAAAACTCACTGGCATTCTCACCATTTATGGTTTGATCCATGTATGTTTCAGTCAGCAGAGATATAGCATCCAGCAAAAAATGGGCTGTGGGTAACGAAACATGAACCACTTGCATATGTAAAAGAGAAAGCATTGCACATATGCAATTGCACTTTAGTGATCCTTATTTTCAGTGTGTGTTAGAAATTAATTTTCGTCGAAGTGTATCACAGTTGCTGATAGCTATCTGATTTATGCATATGTTGTCTTGCCAATGCAAGATCAAGCTGTAAAGAGTGTTTCTCTGGTCAGTATTTAATTTTCATAAGGGCTAACATTAGCATTAGCCCGTTAGCAGGATTATAAAACTTGAAACATGCATGGTAATAAATCTTTTCCAATTACCAAGTTGTAAAAGCATCTTACTGGTAATTTCAGTGCACTGGCTCACTCACTGATTTGAGAATCCATCTTCTTTGTAAATAGAGCAGAGATTGCCTAAGGCTGGGTCCACCTGCAGAGGGAGAGGTTGTCCAAGTGAAATGGCCTGATGGAAAACTGTATGGTGCAAAGTATCTGGGAACAAATACAGCTCACATGTATCAGGTGAGTATCTATGTTTATTACCATGCACTTGCTAGGATGTCGTTATTGTAAATTGCTCATTGGCTCTAGCATTGGAGTGGCCAGCCACACTTGGAAAGGAAGAAGACTGGAAAGGCTGGAGTGTGAATTCTTACTTTAACTGTTACCACACTTTAACTAATATGTAAAACTTTCTAATGTGGTAGCAAGTGCTCTGCACTCTTTGGGAGAGAGATTTCACTTGGTCTTAAAAAATCCAGAAGATTACTTGCTTTCTTTATGAACTCAGGTAAACAGGTGGAGCATTAAGGTTGAAAGATGACATTTGTTATTTTCTGCAGGTTGTTTACTTTCATTTTGTAAGTTCACAGCTAATTATACGATTAACGACATAAAATTAAGTATTGTATGAGCCTGCAATGAACCTGAGGCATTTCATAAGAGGTTGGAAGGGGGGACACTAGGAAGAAAAATGTAACATTCATTTGTCTGAGGCATTTTTTCATTAATTAATCTGAGGAGCATTTTATCCTCAGCAAAGGCAAAAGGGAACTGAACACTGAAGGCAAAGCTAAAAAGCTGATTTCTGATTTCAGAGTAACAATTACTGGTTTTTTTGGGGTTGCCTTTGAGAAAAATCAGTCAGCAGCTTTGAGTACCCAGGTGAATGGTAGAAACTGCAATAAAACAATCACAATAATAATAGCACTTCTGAAAGAATGAGAATCTAGATCCATTTCTTTTATATATATGTAATCATTTTCACTTATGTAACTCTTTTCATCAGGGGGCCTCACATTACTGTACCAAAATGGCAAATTTACTGTTATATCTCTAGATAAATTAAGGTGCAGGGAAACCAAATTACTTGTTGCATTGACCTTCTCACTTTTCCAATGACTTGCAATCAAATTCAAGCACTCAAATGCCTAAAGTCTTGAACTAGTCTCTAAATCTTACCTCGTCCCTCATATTTAGCAGCTGTATTATGTTGTGAAGGTCAAAAGTTCATTATAAAGTATGAAATTTTTTTCTATAGTCACATTTATCTTCAAATTGTTTAATCTTTTGAGCAGCTGGTCTTCTGAGGAATACTGTGAGGTAAAATAGATGAATGTTGTTGTCTTTCATATTTGAAGGAATTTGACATAGTCAAAACAAATGTCTTATTTTAGACCTCTTGAACAACATGATGAAATGAGTTTTGTTTAAGGCAAATGCATAAGCATGTGGAGGCTCAGCAATATTTAGAGTTCCTCAGCATAACAAACATAAATTCCTGTAAATTGCCTCTAACAATCTCTATCATGGGGGAAATTAAAAAGTTTAAAGATGAGAGGGAGCCCATATTGCAACACATAGAACTGTAGAGACAAGCAAGTATTTCATCCTCAGGATGAGAGAGGAGGCTGCCTGTGGCCACAGATTGCAAAAAGTTTATGACAGGAAGGGTTCAAGATTAACTTCAAGACATACTAGTAGTTCTTACTCTGGTCTTTCTAAACAGTATCTAAAAGCTCCCAGGACTCACACATACACAAAAGTGTATTTTCATCTAGTGTGATCTGTGTTGCACCTTTGAGATTCTCTTACCCAGTCTT
The DNA here is from genome assembly GCA_014549065.1 of Cardinalis cardinalis. Lineage (NCBI taxonomy): Eukaryota > Metazoa > Chordata > Aves > Passeriformes > Cardinalidae > Cardinalis > Cardinalis cardinalis. Next base: position 98,080 of record JACDOX010000161.1, on the reverse strand, counting down.
CTGCGTGATTTCTTAGATCTCATAAGGCAAATCTGTTCTAGTTTAAAAATTCTGTGAATTTTTGTCATGTTCATCAGGCAYTTGTACCAAATGCAGCAGTACTTGAGCATGCAGGAGCTATGGCAAAATGCACCAGAATTTGTGTCGTACAGTTTTCGTTTGTCAGCCAGTATCCTGCACAATCCCTAAGCAGAGCTAAACCTGCCAAATGAAGCAGGTGCTCAAATGAAATTATTAATGTGCCTAATCTACAGCTGATTTCTTGATAATTTCTTATATTGAGGTTCACAGTTGAGTTAGAGTTTATTAAATTATCGATTCACTCCATTAATTGCTTTCTGTCAGTTTTCCCTTCAATTTATGATGTGCTTATAGAAAAAATCTCATGAAGATACTAACATCACACAGTACAGCAGCAGAATCCAAGTGAAATAACTTACTTGATAAAATGATGATTTGAAATGTAGAATCTGCAATCTGAATTGAATTGGAGCAATTTGGGATTTTGGGTTTATATTTTGCATGAATCGTGATACTATTGAAAGTCTTAGAGAAGGTCTTGTGTTTACTATCAAGTGTAGGCAAATTATTTCCAGTGTGATATGCTGGATTATACCTAAAGAACTTCCACTTACTCTTCATTTTAAATGTGCAATATATTTCATACTGCAAGCATGGCATTCTCTGGTATGGAGTATTTGCATCCTACTGCACACTGTGAGTAAAAACAAATAAACTGACCATTTAAGAAGAGATTTTCTTATCACATAGAATGTCAGAGATAATGTCCTACCCAGTTTTTTCACCAGGGATGCAAAAAACATTATTACCAACTGTAATATGCAAAAATATTACCAAATGTCTTGTGCAGGAAGGAGCAGGAATAGCAGAAAGAGTGTTCTTGCACCCTGGATTGCCATCATTTAATTAAACAAGCTTACGGCAAATTGACCTTTAAGTTCCTCTAACATACTGCTAACAGAGTAGGCTTATGGGGTTAGTAACAGAGCAGAAAGGAGTAAGGATGACTCTTGTGATTTTATTATCCATTTATGTGCTCTATGCATTTTAAATGCATTCCAGATTTGTGCAGCCCTATTAGTCGCAGTGGAAAAATTGGTTTTAAGGAAGTTAATAGATCATAGTCTGTATCCAGGCTTTTGAGAATGGATATATGGATTTTTCAGCTGTTCACACATCAATCTGACATACTCAGCTACAGCAAGCTTTTAATTTGAGAAAAACACAGTCCATTTACAAGTTCAGATGCATGATTGTTCATTTGTATCTGTAATAATACTTTTGACAAGTCAGTATTCTCCTATGTTTGTATATGTGCTTATTCTTCTAGTCAAGTGTGCTGTTGTCATTCACATAGTCTCATTAAATTACCTAAGGGTGTAGAATGGGACTTCTAATTTTATACCAAAATATAAATTATCGTTTCTGTGGGAGCTAAACTGCAGTCACAGATAATAGCTGAAGTTCACAACTGTTAGATGAAGTATTAAACTAGAGGAAAAAATCAGCAGCTACTGAAAAAGCTTAAATGCTTCAAAGCCACAGCATTTTAACATTCCTCACACCTAGTTACATTTCCTTTCTCATTTTCTGCTAACAGGGTTCATATTGGATTAAATCTAAACCTAAGCATGATAAAGCTTTTCATCTTCTGAACAGAGCATTTAAAAGAAATTCCATCAGATTCAATAAAATTCTGTTAACTGGTATTTCCTTAGTTGTCACTCACACTTTTTTTTGACATGGTCTTCCTCAACCTTGAATCAGAGGATGTTAAAATTAATTTTTTATTTATCAGAAGCAAGTTAAAAATTAGAGACAAATAAAAATGACACAAGGACATTTTAATATGTCACTCCTGCAAAGTAATGTTGCCTGTCCTCTTACTGTTCAGCATTCCTAATCTAAAAACTTTTACTTCCTTATATATGTGTCAGTGCTGATTTTGAAGTCTCTTTGCATAGATATTGTTTCCAATGAAGTATATGTTGCAATTCTGAGGAAGTAATATTTTTTATGTTTCAGCCTAATTTTGTGCTAAAACAGATAGCAAAATGTCTGTATATAAGTCTTCTTTGCTTACATATATATTTTCATATGGAAATATTTCCAGGWACTTCCTGCAAGAGTTAATTATTATTTTATTTTCAAACTTCCGGATTTTTTTTCAATTAGGTGGAGTTTGAAGATGGTTCTCAAATAGTAATGAAGAGAGAAGAAATATATACACTGGATGAAGAGCTTCCTAAGAGAGTAAAAGCACGTTTAGTGAGTATTTGCTGATGTTAACTTTGTAATATGTATATATGCTCAAAAGACCAATAACACTATACTAGGATTTATTTTGGATTTTCAGTTTAAACAGACTCATGTTTTCTAAAGCCTGTGCTCTTCAGAGTGGCAAAATCAGCCCAATTAGGATGTGTCTCCATTTGCTAGTGAGATGGTTAGTTGTTCTTCCAGTACAGGCAAATGCTGTTGTCAGACATAATTCTTTTCTCCTGAAATGGATATCATGTTTGTTTGATCTGTCAGATCAGGAATGACCAAGTTAGTAAACATTTAATTTGACAGACATTCTGTTCTTTCAGTTTACTTATAACAGATACTGGTTTTTAGAAACTTTCCAGCTTCTCAGAGCTTTTTGATTTTAAAAGCCTTAATTTAATAAAAACGCAATTAACTTCTTGTAAGAAACAGTGTAACTGATCAAAACTCATTAACGTTGCTGGCAGGATTTATCAGCATTTCGCTAGTCTTTGGTTTAAAACCAAATCTTTGCTGCTTTTTTTTAAGTTTCCTGCTGTTTCAAAAAACATCCACCGTGTACCTTTTTATGTATGTATGCCTAGTGGAAAAGTGTTGAACCTCACAGAGAGCATGACTCATAGAGGATGAAAAGGGAAAGTACTTCCATACATTTGTTGGAGGAGATGACTGTTTTTACCTGTCTTAAGACAGTTTTTTTCTGATGTAAAGTGCACTGGTCAAATATTCTAGGTTAAGAAACCTTTATGTCAGTGAATTGGGATAAATGCACAAATCTTTCAGTGTCCTGACTAGGGTAAAGATAGATGTCTTGGAAAATGTTGAGAGAACCATCTAATGGGGCTTTTTATTATACTTGGAAAGCATACCATTAACATTTTTTTGTTTAGAATGCAGGATAATAATAAGAATAATAATAATGGGGTTTATGATATTGTTTATAAAATTTATTTTTTAGAAATCAATGTCTTTTAAATTATTTATATATTAACTTCATTAAGGAGTTAACTATAGATTTAAAACATTAAATTTGGCCAGCTTACTAAAAACCACCACAACAGTTATGGAGACTTCTACATGATTTTTTACTAGTGCCTTAAATTCTAGAAATATACAGGTTAGTCCTCAAGCCATGCCCAACACCTCCTTCCCCTCCTCATGCTGAACACAGTGCAAGTTAAAGATGGCCTATGATCCTGTTTCTGTCTATTGAAGTAAAAGACACCAGTTTCTTCTAAATGATGTTTTTCTTAATCTTGGGAGTTCTTCCATGACTCCAGCAGTGTAAGTTGGTCCAAAATAGTTTGCCTCTGATGGCAAACTATTGCCCAAATGGCTTGCAGTTTGTTGTCCCACTGCTTTGTTAGTGGGGATTCCCAACTGGTGTAAATTTGGTGACGGGTGACCAAACTGTGACCCTGATGCTTTGCAAATTAGGCAGTACCCAGGCTTCTTTTCAGGCATCCATGACATAGTACATTTAAAACTTTCCTGAATAATACAAAGTGGTGAATATTACATGATACTGCTAGGATCAAATCTGCCCAACAGTTGCATCACTTCCATGTCACTGTTTTCTCACCTAGAATTATCATGACTGTGTGATCCCTGGATAAAATCTAGACTAACAACAGATGTTAGTTATGTGTTTCCAATGATCACTACAGACATAGAGAATTTAATGTAGAACAGGACATGCAAAATATGGAAAGATAAAAATTGTATGTATGTGTAATTAATGTCTGGTTTTAGTCTACAGCTTCTGACATGAGATTTGAAGACACATTTTATGGAGCAGATATTATCTTGGGAGAGAAGAAAAGGCAGAGAGTATTGAGTTCTCGCTTTAAGAATGAATATGTGGATGATCCAGGATACCGCACCTTCTTAAAAAGCTCATTCCAGAAAAAATGCCAGAAAGGGCTTTAAAGGAAGCAAGAGAAGAGAAAGGATTCTTGATGAAAAAGCATGCAGCATTATTTCCTATTGGGTTTTTTAATTCAACACTCCATTTTACAGTGAACTAATCCATACACCAGCCTTGTAATCTGAAGTACTTGAGTTCTGATTTCATCAGTTAGTGTATTTAAGAATTTGTAATATTTTGCATCATAAAACCAGTGGAAAACCAGGAGAGATTACTAAATGATATGCTGAGGAGAAGTTGCAGTCCTGCTCTCATTGAAATAAGTGATAAAATCCCCTTTGAATTCTTTGATTCACAATTCTGAGAAGGAGAGGAGACATTTTAGTAAACAGAAGTAATGTCAGTGGCTTAGTTTTTTCTGCACATAGGAAAGGATGTTAAGTTCAAAAATAGCAGTTTTTGTAAAACGTTTTTAAAACAAAACCAGATTTGTACAGTACTGAGACAAAAGAGGCTGTACTTACTTTGTACAGTGCTTTTTACATTTTTATGTCACTACTGTTTTCACTAGGATTTGATGTGAACTCAGCTATTGATTTAGGTATTTTTGGCTTTTAAGGGAGGTATCTTCAGCACAGCAAAGGTATTTTGTATATTTAAAGAGACAGATTTTGGCAGTTATTTTTAAACATGTTTTTCATAAGTCTATTAAAAATTGCTACTTGTAAAATATAAATTTCTTCCACTGTGTGTATGAAAATTAGAGTTTAAATATATATGCTTAACATCCTAGTTTTGAAGGAATATATTATGGCTTTTATTTTGAAATAATGTTCCAGCAATGTAATAATGTTTTAAAATAAATAAATGCTTTACTACAATTTCAACATTTTCCTGTTGATGTGATTTTGAACCCTATTGTTCCACACCTGTAGGAATCAAGAATATATGCTGTATTTTTCTGAACATAACAGAATATACACACAGACACTCACATAGCTTAATGTTAAAATGCAGAGTTGATAAGCACTGTGCTTTCATTTCTTGTCTTTCTGTTTCTCTTCAGTCTTTGGTATCTTGACCTTTCTAGATGTTTCACAGAAAGCAGAAAGTCTGAATTTGTCTGAACACTTGGGTATATGAACCTAGAAGGGAGCGTTATCAAAATGACATCATCTGTTTCTTGTAAATTGGACAGTCAGCAGGATTTCTGACTGTCTGCCCCAAGAAAAAGAGCCCTCCAAAATCCAGTTAAAATCCGAGCATTGCTGTTTCTAGGGCTCTGTTTGCAAAAAAACCTGAAAATAAGGACCCAGATTTTTTCTCTACAAAAATCCAGTCCTTTATATGCTGAGGCATACAGATTTTGTTTCACTGAAGCCTTTCCATGATTATTCTTATTTTTTCAAGTGGGCAGCGAGGTCTTTTCAATTGTTATGTGACACCTCAAGTGACAATGTAAGTTTTCTGTGTTACGTTAACTATCTTTTCTTGTACCATGAAATAACTCAGAATCCCTTTAGTCTAAGAAATTGCTTAGCTGTGACAATTGGAATGTATATCTAATTGATAGCACTTTCTCTAAAGGCACTGGGTTGTGGTGGATGCTGTCTGGCATATTTCACAGAATCAGGGCTCTTTTTGTTAGTGCAAAGAAAAGATAAAAACTAATGACAGATTTGCAAAATGTAAGATTGCTGCTGCCTTCTGCATTATGTGCAGCTAGTAATCATGCTGTATGGGGTTTGTGTGACTGGGTTTTTGTAGTGGGGTCTACAGGGGTTGCTTCGGGAAGCTTCCAGCAGGGTCAAGGCCAGCTAGCTCCAAGACAGACCCCTGCTGGAGCAGGCTGTGCCTGAAGGACTGTACCTGTGGAAGAGTGACAGACGTTACAGTAGTTTCTGGAGAACTGTTGCCTGTGGCATGAGCTCACACTGGAGAAGTTCATAGATAGCTGTCTCCTGTGGGAGGGACCCCATGTTGGAACAGACTCCTCTCCCTGAGCAGTGGTAGGAGCCATATATGATGAACTGACTAAGCCCCCTTCAGTGTCATCCAGTACCCCTGCAGGGAAGGAGGAAGAGCCCAGAAAGAGGGAGATGTAGGAGGAAGGTGTTTTTAGGATTTCATTTTACTTCTCGTTGTCCTGCTCTGATTTTGTTAGTAATAAATTCAGTCAATAGCCCCAGTTTGTCTTGTTTTGCCTAAGATGGTGTTTGGTTTGTGATCTCTCCCTGTCCTTAACTCATTAACTTTTTGTTGTATTCTCTTTTCACTCTCCAGCTATGGAGCTGAGTGGCAGAGTGGCTTTTGTGAGTGCCTGGCACTCAGCCAGGGTCAACCCATTACACCTAATTACTGATGCTTAGTTTCAAAATTCTGCGTTCTATGGGAAGAAAGCTTTTTTGATGTTTCATGAAGGTTCAAAATAACTATGGCATTATTAAAAGGTTTAATACATATTAAAATATTTTGTAATTGGATAGGTGATGCTATGTGGTACAAGAGAGGCTAGATATCAAATGCATGTTCTTTGCCTGGATCTGATATGACCTGTTGTAAAACCATGAATAAACCCCTCATTTCTGTAGAGTGGATTTTTCTCTTCAAGAGCCTTGAAATTTGCTGACTAAAGGATTGCTAATTTTTTTATTGAACATGCATGCAAAAAGTTGGCTTGTTTCCCCTTCTACCTTTCATCAAGATCTTTACTTTGGAAGTTCTCAAAGGCACTGAAATAATTTCTGACCTTTGTAAGGTACTAGAAAATACCTTTGAGTAAATGAAAATTGTAATTGTCATCATTGCAGTTTTGTGCCTCCTGTTTCAGGACTCATGGTCTTTGCAAACTAGATTGGCTAAACAACTGGCCTGAAAAGACAGTTCCTGTTCCCTTACAATTCCAGAAAAGCCACATTTTTCTGTTCCACCACAGATAGTGTTATGGACCTTTCAGGTGTATGAGAGAGGATACGTTGGTGTGGAATGCTCTGAGAAACCAGGAGCTTGCCACACACTGAATCAGATAGACATGCACCAAAACAGGATTGCTTGTTATCCATATAACCAATTCTCAATAGCAAATTTCTCCAGTAAAACATCTGTGTGTTATTTTTGTCCTGGTGTTAGAGAGAGATACATCTTTTCTAGTGAAAAAGCATGCCAGCATTTGTGACCACTTGAATTACAGTGTCTGTGTGAGGAAGTGTGCAATAGGGTAGGAAGAGAGAAGCCCTATTAAAGACTGGCTAACTGAATTGGTGTGGTATTCCTAGGAGTGGAAAAAAAAACAACAAAAAAAAACAAACAACACCCCCCCCTCCCCCTCCCAAGAATTGAATATTAATAGCAAGAGAGCACAGCATGCTCCAGGATTGAATGGGCTGTGTTCTTTCTATTGCCTTATACATACAAGAACAAAGTAGCTGTTCTGTATAGTTCTAAGTCCTGAAGGTTGTGGAAGATAACACAAAGTAATGGTTTGGCCAGGATACATCAAAATTATTTTTATTCACTCTCATCTGAAAAATATCAAGGAAGAATCTGAAGTACTTCAGTTTATGCTGGCTTGTGAAGTAGAATGCTTTAATGCTATGACTCTGATTTCCACAGCTATAAGTAAGGTCTGATAAAATCAAATTACTAGAATTAGATAAAAATAAGATTACTTCTTTTGAATCCCATTTGCTATTGTATTACTGTAGCAAAGCAATTTTGTTGATGCTTAATAGGAGTTCTGCAATATATTGTGTTGTGCCACGGTGGTTAAAAATTTTCAATTAAAGAGAGTAATAGAAAAATTACTGCAAAATATTTTTGCTTTGAAACTTGTTTATACTTTCCAACTGTGATGCAAGTGAACAGCAATGCTTTGTAACAGAGAACTTAATATGATAGATATTAATATGATAGATATGGTAGATAGAACTTAATATGATAGATATCCTGATATTTATAAGTAAAATAGAGCCAGGTAAAAGCTGTCCCTTCTTATGCAGTTCCACTCTTTCTGATTTTGTGAAATGTTTTCCAATATAGAAGACATTATGGGGAAAAATAACTGATAAGCTACATTCTTCTTGAATGATCAATAATAAAAAAAAATTGTTACTTGTGCTAAATAACAAATATTTGTATTTGTTATCTGTGCTTCTCAATTGTGCCTCTGTTTAGTGGCATAATCACAGCTATTAACTTTGATAGTAGATGAAGACAAAATTGTAATTTCACTTACTGGTATGAAATGCTGCGTTTTCTTCAGTCTATAAATTTTGTAGTGGTTTTTCTGTTTCTTGTTAGCCAACTGAAGTATTTAATGCCAGTGTTCAACAGCATATTAGTAGGAGAGAAAACTTATATAGGGTGGGAAAAAGGAATCTTTCCTGCGCATATGCACAAAAGGCATATCCATCTCTTTCAAAAATTGCAGAACTATCTGATAGATTTATCACACACCTTCACATTTCAAAAGCCATCTCTGGGGCTTCTAGTCTTGAATTCCTTATGCCTTAGATAGCATTTTTATCTGACACATCTAGCAAAAAGAAAATGATGATGTTATGGTAGGGCATAAAAGTTTTACTGGAGTTCATCTCAGCTGTTGTATATACAGTCTACTTGGTTATAACTTCACTGTTACTACCTGAGTGGATTGTCCTACAGCCATCCTGCTGTTATTCTCAACACTTAAATCTATTTCCTCTAAACCTAGATTTGTAGGCAGACCTGGTAGCTGCTAAAACTTTTGTAAGAGCCCATTTTGAGTTACTAAAAACTTTGGCAATTTAGATATCCTACAGCTGAAATTTTTATGTGTGGGTTCGTGTCTGATAAAGGAAAGTTTACCTCAAGCAGTTTCGTCTTTTGGAATGATTCTGAGGAGGAGGATAAAGGATAAAAAAAACATCCTTCTTTCTTTCCCAAAGTTTCGCAGACCTTTATTTGGCAACCTCCCTGGTTCCTTTATACAGTGAAAGATAGTTCCTTTAGACAGGGGCCTGCTGGTGGGTGACTAGAAGAGTGATTGCCATTAGACTTTAGAGGTCGGTTTGTGAAGTGTTTCTGTAGATGTGCTGTCATTTGACTGAGCCATCATAAACTGATCTGTGGCTGGGACTCTGAGGCAGTGTCTTGGAAGAACCTGTACCACTTGAGGGCTCCTTCCCCCACAGTGCCCTTCTGCAGTGAGGGACTGGGCTATGCATGCATCACCACCACAGCTCAGCACTGACCATGCAGTCTGGGAGAGCCTTTTGTCCTTTCTTTTTTTTTTCACCCTAGTTACTTCCGTGGAACACAGAGGCAAGCTCTTGTTTGTTCTCAATGCCTTGCTGAAGTGGCTGCTGTATCAAAAAAAAGGATGGGAAAAAAACCCAACAAAACCAAGCATGAAAAAGAAAGAGCTCCAAACTGCTTCAATACAAAAGTGTTAAAAAGTTGGAGGCAAATATGGAGAATTCATGGACCTGGAAGGAAAAGAAATAGAGGGACCAGATTCTTAAAAAGAGAATTGTTCAGTCTCTGCAGAATTCAGGATGCCTGAGGGTCAAATTTCTTATGGTATAAGCAAATGGCTGTGAAATGTACCAGCAAATTACTGAATTATTGCCTTTAGGGACATCATTAGGAACATTCCTGAAGCCAATTACTGCATGAACTCAAGGAGCAGTTATCTGTTCTCCTAAGGATCTGGTCCTTCTGTGCAGATGGAAAGTTGGTTATATGGGATGAGATTTTAAATTTTTTTCCCAGATTGATTACTAGAAAAAACAGGTTTTGTGTTTGAGTGCTTTTAAAATACTATGCTTGAGTTAAGGAAGCAAAATATGAAGTGCACAGCTAAAGCCAAATTTTCCCAGAAGATACATAATGCTTTAAACTTCCTCATATGTTCCTTACAGATCCAGTCACTAGATGAACTGTAGGAAAGAATCATCATAATGAGTCTTTGGAATCACAGGAGTTAAAAGCAAGGAAGAGTACAGATGAGGCACTGCATTCCCAAAGGCATTTTTTTGGCACAGCACTAACATTTGATGCCAATGTCATGCTACATTACTGAGGATAAAAGGCTCAAGGAACAACGTAACAGAACAAAATTATCTTTGAGAAGCTTCCATATCAAAAGTAGTCCATTGCAATCCACCTTTTCCTTTCTGTGTGGGCATATGAAGCGTATGTAAATAATAAAAAAAAGCTGCTGACCAAGCTGCTAACCTCAGTCCAGTCCAGATGTGGCAACCAAGAGTGACCTGCATGACTGCTATTTTTCTTTGGGTCCTATTAGGAGAGTAAAAGCAGGAACAGGTGAATTCATTATTTATAATCTTTTAACTGTAAAGAGAAAGGAGCAGTTAACAGTTTCCTTTTCCTACTGGCATATTGAAATAGCATTAAGATAGATTTCTGTGCTGAATATCTCTTTATTTCAAATGTTCTGTCCTCTTAAAAGACGGGATGGAGCCATTCTGTTCTCCGCTTATCTAGTTTTGTATCTCCCACTTCAAAGCCCCCCACTAAAAAAGCAGTCAAAGATGAGCTAAAATTCTTCCAGCTCCAAACACACTAACAGAAAAAAGGACAACTTCCTGTATTTCCATGACAACTGTGTGGAGCCAAGTTGCAAGGGACAGAGATCTCTGGAATGGGAAGGACTTCTATGTCTCCAGCATGTCTCCGTGCTCCCTCTGTGGACTTTTATCTATCTAATGCCTTAAGACTTGGCTTGAGATGCATGGAATATGTTCTGCTTCACTTGTTCATGTATATGCCAGTATGGTCTGTAGATGGGGATCAGTGCTATCTCAGATAACAAAATGGGTACTGACTACTGCATTTTAAATGCTACTGAATAAATGCATAGCTGCAGGAAACTGTGGTACTGTAGGCTAAACCCAGAAATCATTAGGTTTTCAATGGTCTCACCCTTATCATCCACTGAAACAAAGCAACATAGAACAGCATATTGTAACAAGAGCTCATAACTTTGATGCCATCTTCCTGTTTGATTTTGGGCAGAGACCTCCAGAGGTCTCCAGAGATCATGTCTTTGCTTAGAGAAGTTAGTGAATGTGAGACCATGTAAGCTGGTTCAGTAAGAGCATTTGTAAAATAAATGTAAGGTATGTTGTGAAGTAACTAAGAGCTACATAAATGAAATTTTTCAGAAAGTCAAGCAGAGGCTACATGAGATAAGTGCTGTAACTGGAGGTAAATCTATGCAAAAAGAAGCTTGAGCTGCAGGATACCCCTGCGACAGTGGTGTAAGTATTGCTGTGTGCTTAGAGAACAAGCAGGACCAAGACAGAACTATACACGCAGAATTTTTTCCCCCATATTTTGAAACACTAAAGGAGGATTTAAAACAACCATTGAGCTTTCCAAGATCTTTGCTGCCAAAGAAAGTGGATGTCTGATATGTAATAATACTGTTGTGCTACAGCACTCTAAGGTTTTGGAATAATCAAAGAAGATTGCGTCTCAGGAAAATTCACCTGCTATTTTACTGGACTTCCACTGCTGGGGATGACAAGTGCTGTATGGGGGTGCATGTAACCCCCACCCTTCATAAACGTGATCTGATTGCATTACTCTCAAATTCCAGCACTTTGCTCTGTGACACTCCTCCAAAGCTATTTAACTATAGGCACTCATAAAAAAAAAAATCTTATTGTAGATGTTTCCTTGTGAAGTGCCCGTCAAATAAACTGCTGAGATAGTAATGAGAAAATTCATGTCAATTAGTAATTTTTTAAAAAGACAGGAGAAACCAATTGAGAAACCCCAGGAGGGTAATCACTTGCCATCTGAATTATTAATTTCATTATGTGTTTTTAAGAGGAAGGACATGATAGCCACTAAAGGAGGCCCTGGAGGAACACAATACTGGCACATCAACACAATTGATTTCTCAGTGATTTAAAGCAAATGATCTTGGCAACAAGTTTAAAAGTTTCCAGTTGAAAAGGAGATGTTACTTCTGGGCCAGTGGAGGGTCCTACATGGCTATGGTTGCTGGGCAAGGAGTAACCAAAAACATTGGCACAGCTTGCCAACTTTTCTGGCCATTTTAGCCATTTTTACCAGATGCACTGGGATACATCACAGGTATGCTCACCAGTTTCACAGCTTCTCTGGCTTGTCTTCTCCCCTTCCTTGCCAGTCTCATGCCTTAGGAATAAAGGACAAAATGATAGTTCAAGTCTGAGAGATGCAGACTTGACATGCAGACATGTATCTCTATTCTTTTCATGGTGTCATAGTGAAAGAGCAGCTCTGACTCCATAACTAATACTATTGCAGCAGTTTGTTTGACATGTCAGACAGTGCTTTAATCGAGGAAGGTCAAAAGTTTTCATAGAGAATAATACTAGATTTTTCAAATGGAGAATGGGGGCTGAAATTACTTGTAAAAGCTATCTAGCACTAAGGTGAGAGCTGACTGAGTGAAAGCTGCAAGTTTTTGCCCAATAAAAATTATAACAATACAGGAATTATAGCTTAGTTCTGCTGTGAGACCAGTCTCTGGCATCCCCTTACTGATGTCAGGCCATGTAATCCATTTTCTCTAGTGAAATACGTGGTATTCCCTATGGCAAGAATACTGTTTTGCATTTTCCTCCATTTATTTTTATCTGGATTTTGTGGTTTATGCTTTGCATATAGCCGTCAGACAATATAATTGCCTTGTAGAATCTCTCCCTTCCTGTCTGGTGCTCCCTTCCCCAGCAGTTTTAAACATGCAAAGGGCAGGGTAGAATTGATGACTCAAAATATTCTCACCTTTTATACAGCTCTGTACATACTCCTCTAGTGTCTGTGGCAGACTCCTTAGTTTCAATCATGTGCTTGATTTTCCCCTGCTTTGCTGCATAGTGAGTTAAGATTTTAAGTGTGCATTATATGCTGTACTCTGAATCTTTTGGAATTTGTTAGGATGTAGTTTTGGGGTTCAGACCAGAGTGAAAATATCTCAAGAATCCTTGGTAAATCAGTACAGCACATGAATACCTTTCTTGTTCTACTTTTAATCTTTCTGCAGTGTATACTGCAAAAATGTCAATCCATAATTGCATTAGAACGAATTACTTGGTGATTTTTATGTAAAAAATATTTTTTGTAAAAATTTTGTGAACAACATGTATGATTAAAAGGTGAATTTTTTCAACATTGATATTTACAGGTTGGTATGAAAATATGTCCAGAAAAACCAAGTTTTTCCTTGTTACTTTCTATCACAGTACTTCATGAACTGAATTTTACCAAATTTATTCCCATGTCTCTACAGAAGGACCTAATTCTAAAGCAAAATTTTCATAAGAAAAGAGTAACAGAAGAAAACCCAGTTCTGTATCTGGGCATTTGGAGCAGCAGCCTCTGAATGTAAAATATATCTCTATGTGTATATTTTGAGATAAAACTCAGGACTTCAGAAACTCATCAGCAGGATAATCTTTTGAACTGAAAGTCTTTTAGTAGCTTCCCCAGAGAGTTAATGGAAGCTGTGATGGCATTCCATTTGATAGTGATTTTGTCATTAGCAGTCCTTTTAGATAAGGGATTATGCTTAGCAACAAATGGTCACTTTTGCAGAAATAGAGCATTAATTTAGCTCCAGTTTCTAATTTTTAATTTGTCTATACATGAAAAACGCAGTAAATTACTCTTAGACGTGAGATCCGTGATACAACATCTGAGTTAAATTTTTAATTAGATGTGTTCTGCAATGTAACACACATCCTTCAATTGTAACCTGTATACTTTTACTCTAAACATGCAAGGCAACTGTCTGAGTACTTTGTTTCAGGTGGATTGTTTGTGTTTGGAGGTTTTATTTGATTGTGTGTTTTGTTTGTTTGTTTATAGGAAAAGAGCTGGCTGTTGCAGAAATTAATAAAACTATTTGCAAATAAAATATGACAGATTCCTGCAAAATAGGGTATCTCCTTTTGTTCTYAAGCTTTGAAAGCATTGAAATAAGAAAGCAGGAGGAGATCGGATAGAACAGCAGAGGCTCTACTTGAGCATACGTTACTGAAGAAATAAAATAATGCATAGATCATAGAAGGGAACCAAAGTATTTGGAATAAGTGTTCACTGGATTTTAACTAGAATTTCTGGATTCATTAAAGACTCTCTGCAGCAAAATTAATCCTGATTATCTGCCTTTGAAGGAAAGTAAAACAAGGGAATACATATGCTTCTTAGCCCTATCTCTTCTAATCATGTTTTTGTAGCATAGAATTAGGCATTTCAACTGCATAAATGGAAAGTAATTTTTTCTTGAATGACTGAAAATGCACATTCTAGAAAACAAAGTATAAGGCAAAGTAATTCTTAATGGTTCTCTCCTTTTAGATTAGCTGGCAGATGCAACCATCAATTCTTTAGTCATGTAGGTTTAGTAAAAAAATTTTGAGAAAATTAGAGTAATCTCAATTAAGCCCTACAGACCCAAGGAATGTACTAAAACTACCTATATATATATATATATATAAAACAAATCTCACCTTCAAAAAGTTGTCTTGTGACAGACAGATAAATGCACGTCTAATTTTGAATGAAAGCCCATTCCTGTCTTCCTTTTTCCAGGCAATATGGAAACATATGATTTAGATAATTTGTTGAATTTCAGCTGAATGCTGAAAATACCTTCAGTTAAAATGGAATGAAAATATCCCAGTAAAGCTCTAAAGAAAGTTAAATCTCCTCCCTTGGTGAAGGGTTTAAGGCTTAAATTGTAGTGGCTGGTACTGGTGATGAATCGGAAGCTGTCTTTCTCACAGTGGCCTGTCATCACTCTGTTCTCTGCTCCTCTTGTGATTTGATTGTTGGTTGACTGGTGGCATGAGCAATATATCTCCTTAATCTCATTGGGATTTAGTAAGATTGGATGTATTCTTCAATGAAGTACAAGGAACATAGTCTTATATTAAAGCTTTCTGACATTTAAAAAAAGAAGTCTCTGAAAACTTAATTTTAAGCAGAATTTTAGCTTGAATAGTCATTGAGGCAGTAAATGCTTCTTCCCCACCAGACTTGCAGGGACAACTTCAGTTTTGCATTTGGGAGGAAACTACCAGACCCTGCTCAATAGTTAAGTCCCCAGTTAAGGGGAGTTTTAATAGCTTCCTTGGTTTGTAAGCATTTTGGCATCAAATCAAACTTTTCTCATTACACAAGATGTGGCTCTCTACATTTGGATACAAAGTTACTACAAAGATACGGGGGAGGTTGGGGGGGGGAACAGAGGGAGCCGCGTTCACCAAAGGAGGATTTTTCTTCCAAACTTAGTTAGCGTGAAGAAGTACTTGTTCCCTGGGTGAGTAGAAATCCTGAGCAGTTAATCATGAATAGTGTGATTGGAATACTACTTTCCAAGGGAGAATCCTGCCTAAGGAAGCCTGGCTGGATGTTAATAGCTGTGGCTTGGCTTTGCTGGCAGTTCCTGTGCTAATTAAAGTAACAACATGAAGATTTATAAAATGCACAATAAAGTCCTAAACACAGATGCCAACGGGGATGGAAATGATTTTAGACAGGTTACCAAGACAAGCTGGCAATAAGTGACCCTGCAGAGATGCAATTTTAGTCCCTTGCTTTTCCTGCCAGTTGAGGAGCAGCTCTGTTAAGACAAAGTGCTGTGATATGCACTGTGAAATCTCTGTTGCTGAAGGTCTTTAAGAAAAGTTTAGACCAGCATCTGTCTAAAATACCTTTGGAATAGCAAGAACTGCTTTAAGGCAGGAAGTGTGTTTCTTTCTGCTGCAATTTTGTGCTGTAAAAAAATGAGTGGGTGCTTCAAAAACCCCAGACTGAACAAGGCTAGTTGTATATAAGCTTTGATTATAGGGTAAGGACTATGGAGCAAGTTTTCTGTGGTCAGAAAATGAAAATATTCTCAATAATAACATTAAGGAAACATTTATCATGAAATTCCTTTTTTGGAAAACAGAGGTGTTTCCATTTTATCTTCAAGAGAAGTCTCTTAATGATGAGTCTAGATAAAAATATCCAAAGTTTTGTTTGTAAAATTTCATTGTCTTGCTAAAGAAAATGTCTGTATACTAATTCTGTGTAAATAGCAATATTCTGTCAGAGGAAAGCAATCAGAAGATATTATATTTCAACTTTAATATGGGTGTACTACCACAATGCTACTATCATGAATTTCAATTTTAATTGAGCTCTAATGAATAAAATTAGTTGTCCTAATGTAATTAAAATCTCAACTGAAGGGTTTTAGCAAATGAATATATTGGTAATTGTGGCTGGCTTGATCTTTTGCAACCTGAGATTCTCAGCTACATCTGTCCCTTTCCCTTTCCCCATGTAAAAGATAGTGAGTAACCCCAGAGAGTGGGTGCTGGAGCTGCTCTTTAGTGCTGCTTACTGAAGCAGTCTGACTGCAGGACAAATTGGAACACTAGTGAAATGAAAGACTGAAGAAACTAGCCTTTCACTGGAAGCCGGGCGTAGAAAAGTCGATGTTAATAATTGCACAGTGCTGAATGCCTTTTCATATTCTAAATAAAAGCTGTGGCAGTATGATTCATTTAAAACTTTGCAAACTAAACCTTCTCAGCACTGGTTATGAAATAAGTGTATGAGCTCAGAGAGCAGTCCTGGATATCTTTGTGAGAAGTACCTTTATGATTTAAGTTTCAGCAAATCACAGAATGGTTTGGGTTGAAGGGCCTTTAAAGATTGGCTAGTCCAAGCTCCTGCCATGGGCAGGGACACCTTTCACTAGAACAGGTTGCTCAAAGCCCCGTCCAGCTTGACCTGGAATGTTTCCAGGGATGGAGCATTTACAATCCCTCTGGACATCCTGTTCCACTCTTTCATTACCATTACATGTGATGTAACTTTTCCACCTTAATGATAGCAATGTTACAATTCTTCTGTTCTTCTCTACTTAGGGACAGGAGCTTGGCTGCATTTAATGAAGATGAGATCTGGAAATATGAATATGTATTTGATGTGTCATACGATTTCCTAAGTTTTTCAAATGCTACCTTCTCACAATTCAATAATTTAATAAATAATTAAATAATTACAAACTCAGGAAGGGACAGTCCTCTTCTGCCACACAACCCCTCTAGCATGCAAATATTAGCAATTCCTGAGAGCTATGTAAAAGGAATAATAACAGGAAAAGTAGTTCTGAACTGTGCTGTAAATCTCCTATTCTTTTACTTTTTCCATTTGGACACATCATGTAGGTTTTCCTTTATTTGCCAGATCCTTTTCCTACTGTGCTATAACCAACCAGAGCTGCAACCGTGTGTCCTGCCTCAGACTTGTCTGATCTTTGATTTGCTGGCAAGCAGAGAGCTTTTCTCTGTTCTTGCACATGCAGTAAGATCACTTCATCAACCTTCCTTACTGATTCCTTGGAAGGGTGCACTAGACCTGGGGCTGTATGTTATCAGTCAGAAAGTTTTCCAATTTAAATCTTGAGGAAGTTGGATATCTGGAAGCTGGATGTGTCAGTCAGAGAAAAGACCCAACAGGGAATCCTGAACATACTCTGTCTGTTGGAACAGGATAAGGAGAATGAAGTAATAGTCTTTTTTGGTTTCTGGGGTGGGAGGTTTTTGTTTGTTTGTTTTGGTTTTTTTTCTCTGTTTGGCTGGTTGGATTGGTTTTGGTTTGGGGTTTTTTTGCATATGCTAAATCAATAAATGTGCTTGGAAGAAGTTTTGCAGTTAGGTAATGGCTGTGGCTTCTGTTCTTTTCTGAAAGGCAGGCCATAAGCCTGAATGTTTCTTGTCTTTCAAAGTGAATTTCGTGGTGTACCTATAACCTCTAGCTGGGCTGGCATGTTTATCTTAGATGGAAGTAACTAATATTTTTGGCAATTATGTAAGTTGCTCACTGTGGGGGGTCACCACACTATTCTCACAGAGAACACCTTGCTCTTGCTGCTATTTCAGCAGCATTACTGTAGCTACTGCTGTTCCCCGTAGAAAATAAATTTATCTGAAGCAGAAAAAGCTGGCTGCTCTTTGTGTACGGAATTTCACAGCAAGATGGTGTGTTGTCCCTCCTACCCAACAACAGAATTTTGTAGAATATTGGAAGGTATGACTAACAATACAATGACAGTGTTTTCAAGTGTTGTTTGCCATGTTTTTGATTCATTGCTTTAGGGCTGTGTCTAAAATCTCAGAAGATACATATATGATTTGTATATTATCTGAATTTTATCTCATTAGATTTAGTATAGCAGAGAAACAAAGTAGATAAAAGATTTTAATTTTCTCTTTATTGTTCCCTAAAATCATCAATAAGAAAGTATGAAAAAACATGTACAGACAGAAATACAATAAACACAAGCAAGAAAAAATGTTGCCTTGGATATCGTGGCATGGATTTCCTTTTAACCCTGATGCATCTTTTCATACCCTCCTTTGACTGCAGCATTTCATCCTCTCAGAAGATGTAATACTGGTACATTCAGTGTATTGCTGGTTATACTTTGGAACCAATTATGAATGTAATGGTGCCATAACAGAAGGTTATCCTTCTTTCAGCTGTCTTCATGAGTAATTCTGACACCCTTCTAGTACTTGACCAAGGCACTGAGAATTTTTTTCTCTTTCTGTATCTCATTATCTGGCCATCCATTTCTTTCTATGCTGTTTCTTATTCTACCCCAATATAGGAAGGTCATATGTTGGTTCCAGAGAGGGAGACCACTCACTTTTTCCTGAAGATCTATACATGCAATAAGAATGGGAAATATGAGCCAAATCAATTGAAATTCCTGAACGTGCCTGGGTAGCAATGTAAAATATAATGAACACACATTTCTTTGTCCTAGGTCACTACCAACTGATGTGCTGCAGCATGAAGACCAGTATTTGTAGCATAACCACCTAATGTGATAGTAACAATTCAAATGAAATTAAACCTAAGTAACTAATATAGGCAAAAAGAAGGAAAATTTCCCATTGTTGCTGCTTCTGTTGTGCTCAGAGGTCTTGCCTAGAAACAAGGAATCTGGTTTCAAGGAAATACACACCAAAATACCCAGAGGCAGAGGAGATAAAACTTAACAACATGGAAAAAATAACTGATTTTGTGGGTTTTTGAGCATTTGAATAGGTATGTGTAAATAGCATATTCATGCAAATGGAAAAGAAATGTTATAGATCTGAATTTCCCTCAGGCAGGTCCCTTCTGCAGGCAGGGAGCTGACAGTAAGGCTTGTGTTGGAATAGTTAGAGAAGTTACATGCTTTGTTCAAGTTGCTAAAGCAAAGAACTCATAGTGTTGATGAACTCTCTGTGTTTTCTATACGCAGTCTTCAGGCAAGTAAAAGTGTTGCCAAGGAGAGGATGCCCCATTCTGGCAATAGTTCTGCTCATTTCTAAGTTCATTCTATCCTCAAGATGAATTTAATGCTAGGAGACTTTCGTTTATAATGGAAACACAAAAAGAGAGTGAGGCACAAAAAGAAGAAGAGAGCCTTTACACCTGGGATCTGCCAAGGCTGAGGGTAAATTCTCATTTGGTCCAGAAGCCTGACAGCAGACCCTGAAACCCTGAGTAAATAACAGCCACTCAGTCACTGCCCATCTTATCTGGAAACACCTGTAAGCAGAGGTTTTACCTACACTCCCTACATGGGACTGGTGTGGTTTCTTCAAACCGCAGCCAGCTATCAGCCCAGCAGCCAGCGTGGCTCCTGAGAAAAAAGCAGAGATTTCTTACCAATGGATCCTGGTAGTGGGAGCAGTGCTACATTCAAGGAGTGCCAAAGTAATTTATCCCTGAAACAATATCAACCATACTCCTTATTTCTCTTGCGTTCTGAATGCTACACTCTGAAAGAATCTAAATCACATATGGGAGTTTTTCTTTATTTTCTGTGAAATTCCAACACTTCCTCTCTGGAAGTTCAGTAAATCCTCTGAAGCAGTTTGTATTGAATTGCTGCAGCACAGTGATTCACAAAGCACTTCTATTTATGGTGATCAAAAGTGCATTGAAATTGTTCCATTGATTTCCATGGGCTCTGAATCTCCCCCATAATAATTAAACATGACTATAAAGTTGGTTTGTTGCGGGTTTTTTTAATTTTTTTTTTTTGGCATTAAACAGTGTTTTACTCTTTTTCCCAAGACAGATCAATTACAACTTTGTTTGGAGAAATAGCATACTTGCTATAGCATGCATTGTATGTAAAACTCCTGCTTTTAAAGATTTGACTCTAGCAATATGTCTACGAATTTGTTAACCTACCCACCTCTGCCTGCCTTTTGTGACAGGAAAAAGATTGACTAATTTGCCAAAGAGGATCTATCAGAAATGGGATTTCATGAAATCAGAAGAATTTTTTCATTATGCTGGCAGACTGCCACCACAAACATGGGCAAAAATGTCTGGTGTTATCTGTTTTTTATGAATGGACAGTCAGGAGATATTCAAAAAAGTCTGAAATTCAGTGTTCATGCAGTGCCACAGTGTAGGATTCAGTTCAACGTAATGGAAAGGAGTATATCTGTCTGTGTATAATGAGTTAACTAGGCTAAATCCGCTAAGAAAGGAACTACAGGATCCCACAGCTTACTTAAAGAAAGTCTAGCTCATTCACCCGTGTCAGAGAAAATCCATGAATACTGTCACTTCTGTAAAGAAGCCACCTAGGAACGTTGAAGAGTAACATGCAGGGAAAATGGTTCAGTTTAGACATGAATTTCATTGTTATTGTGGAAGCCCTTTCATGTAATACATGAGAACAAAACCCAATGCAAAGCCACTAAGTTTTATCTTTATGTGTCAGACTCAAATTGACGAACAAAGCTACCAGAATTGCCAGAAATTAATCACATTTTCAAGGTATCTCACTCTTTTCTATATACCCAAAGAGGCTGTACTGCTTGGACTACAGATTGTGTACTAAAACAATAAGTTTCATTTCTACCAGCCCATTAGAAAGGTCTTTTCCCTTTGGTGATGTAGGTATCACAAAAAGTGCTGCTAACATTGCATCAGAACATGACCTATGCTTTTTTAAGGAGTCAGGCATTGTCTTACATTTGGGCTTCTTCTGGGATTCAGAACAGGAACTCTGCAACCACCATGGGTGGAAATGTGAAAGGAAAAATAAACATGATGTTCATGTTACCCCTACTAATTTTACTATATCCTTGCTTTTGAGTCATGGTACTAAGTTGAAAAGGGGTTCACATGGAAAGAATAGTTCAATTGGAGATATCCTTCACTGTTTCCAGTCAAAATTTGTATAAGACATACTGCAAAATTCTATACCTAAAACTCACAAACTCTCTCAAGCCGCTGAATTCACGTTCTGGGAAATGTTGTAAAGTAATTTAAAGTGTAGATTTATGAAAAATCTTGTGGATTGGGAAATATTTATGATCATTGGCTCAAGGATTGAAGTCCTCAAATTGTCATTGGGCATTTTGTTGGCACCATGAAGTCCTGTTTTCTCTGTTAGATCTTTTGTGGCTTGTTGTGTTTTAAGGCATTGTCTTCACTGTTTGTTGTTCTGTATAGTTGCATTTATATTTTTTATATTTTGCAATATCAGAACAATTTATGACACCATTTTACTTGGACTTGTCTGTGCCAGCTTGGCATATTTAAACTTCTTTATCTTTTTATTTTTCTTTTTTTTTTTTCCATTTCCAGCAATTACCATACAAAGATTTGTGTATGCTTGTTCTGTAAACTTCTTTCTTTATACGCATGTCCACAATGCTAATTGTTATCAAAGAGGGCTATGTGCACATAAGAGGACAAAATTCTACTTGTGTTGTCCAATAACATTCTTCTTTGATGTTGCATTTAACTCTGCAAATTATTAGATGTTCTCTGCTGTATATGTTGAGCTGGATATACTTTGCTGGATAAAATTTCATGGTTTCTAAATCTTCAGGACATCAGATTTTGTTGTTTTCCATAACTCTGCCTCCAAACCAAAACAACAGAGAAAACCAGTGATTTTTATGTCCTTCAGTATTTGGCCTTGTGACTGCAGGTATGGGAAAGTAAATACAATTCACTAAAGAAATAAATTCCCAATTGTGTTTTAATGCTAAAAAAGTGCTGTCAAGGATGCTACTGAGCAAATAATAAAACATTTAGAACCAAGTTAGAGTTACACAACTTTAACATCTCCAAAGCTTTGGACAATGAAAACAAATTCAATTGTTACTTTGTTACCCATGTTTATGAAAATATTTGTGAAACAATTTAAAATTCTTTAAGAGTATTTTATCAGGGAGACTATGAAGTATTATTAAATCAGATTAAAAAAATAGTAGAGATAGGAAAAATAGGAACAAGATAAAATGAATTTTTAAGACTGTAGGCAGAAAATGCATATATATGAAGTGGTTATAAGGCACTGCTCTTGGGTTTCTGAGTCTTCCCAACATCCCAAATGAGTAATAGTTTAAGTAAATAGTTGGAACTAACTTTGCTTTATGACATATTTTAAAAAGAAAACTGATTCAAAAATGAAATAATTTCAAGGTTCCCTAAGTACTCCAAAGGAAAAAACTATTGTCTCTCAAACTGTAAGAAGTATTGAAGAGAATTTCCTGAAGTTTTTAAACCAAGAACATTTCCTCTTATTAAAAAATATATTAACAGATACAGTGCATTAGTTGGATTATTATTAGTGGGCTGGCCCAATGTTCTATGTACTTTAAAAAAAAGGTGATTTTTACTGTGTCCTTAATGATATTTACATATTGATGAAAAAAAGAATAAAAATAGAGCAAAAGAGAAGTTAGAAAGAGAGAACTTACATTCCAGGAAGCATTGAGGTTTTGTAAAAAGCACCCATCTCAAGAAACCATATTCACTTAAATTTCTCTTTAGAGATCTGCAGACGCAGGAAACTACATCAAGTGATGTAGCTGGGTATGACTTGTGTGGTCTCTTCTGATAAACATTTGCCACTGGCAGCAACATTCCTCCTCAAAAAAGGGGCACCAGGACATTCATTTTGAGAGATAAAAGCAAAACCCCAAAACGTTTGCTCAGTAGGAGCACTCAGTGGGCCTACTAAATTCTTCACTGTCCCTTCCACCAGCAAGGGAGGCTGCTCCCATGCATTGACAGTAAGTTGTTTGGGTAACACTGCTTGCATGCTTTGAAGTACAATTGTGCTAACATCAACCAGCTTTTAATACTCTTACTCCTGTGAATATTAAATTTCAGATTTTGAAATCTATTGTGCAACTGGCACTAAAGGAAATCTGGYCCAGTGTGCCTTGGATTAGAATTTGTTAGGTCTATTTACCAAAGAACTTTTGAAAGAAAAGAGAAATCCCATGAATATTAAGAAGCCAGAGTAATTGGCTCTTTTAGAGCTAGGATTTCAGGTTATCTAAGGCTTGGTATGGTGACAAATACTTTGGAATTATTGGAGTCCTTTGTGCTAAATTTGTCTTTGTAGGTGGATTTTGTCCCTATTTTTCATGCTGGTATTGGCACCAGATTGAAAAATTCATCAGGAAAAGAAAGGAAGATACTGATGGTATGTAGAAGGAAATCAATAATATGAAAAACATCACTGGGTTACAGAAGAGCAGTTCCTGCTATGATCTTTCACAGTTTCTGGATATAGTTCTGCTAAATAAAAATCCATGTTAGGGCATCTTTCTGAATATCCAAGCGTGTCTTCCCAAGAAAATTTGCCAAAATAATTGATCTGTAGATACTGATAGCACTTTATCAGTTCTTTTCATGGCAGGCAAAACAGGAAGTATGTTTTCAATTTACTAAATGAAACATTGTCACCACTCCTTTAGAGCCACACTGGTGTTTGAGCTTGAGAATTTGGAAATTGGTTTGGGCTGGGGCATATTTATATTGAATAAATATGGGGCTTTTCATACCGAAAAGTATGCTTGGCAAGATGTAGAAGGTTGCTCAAAGCTGAAAAAACATTTAGAGAAGTATATCAGAAGAGAGATACAAGGCAGGCACCCTGTAGATGGACTGAGGACCTTCTTGATATGGATTGATTACACACTGCTTTGGATTTCTCCTGCATATGAAAACCAACAAATTTGGTAGTAGAGAAGCAGCAACATGTTACTGTCATGAACTGAATTAGTTCTCTACCTGCTTTGATGTGCTGCCTAATAAACAATTTCCAGAGCTAGAGGACATACATTTAAATATTGACTTTGCACTGAGAGTTAACAATTTCAAATGCACGATCATTTTACATATTTATGTGGCTTTACCTAAAGGATGTAATCAATTTAAAATGTGTTCTCCATTATGTATCTTAAACTAACAAACAGACAATTATGTAAGTGCTTGTTTCTACAGAGACAGCTTTTGCCTGATGCTAAATGACTACTTTGCATCTGTGGGACAGAGACCAAAATGCATTGTTGCAAGTCTGTAGATTACTTCTCCCACTAAATAATTAATTTCTCTTGGGAAAGCAAATGTTTAATAAAAGTTGGGGTTTTTCGGGTTTTTCTTTTTTTCTTTTTTTTTTCTTTTTTTTTGTTTTTGTGTGTGTGTGTATCCTATATGCACTTAATAAATTGTAGTTCATAACTTCTATCTGTTACATATAGAGAACTATTTTAAAATTACCCATCATGTATCAGGACAAGTGAATAAATATTTCGAGCAGGTTCTTCCCTCCCTCTTGTGTAATACATTATTCACAGTCGAGCCACTCAGAGACCCCTAAACATTTAACTTTAGAAACATCTTAGCTTTATCCCAAAAGATATTTTGTAGAACTATGTGCATATTTAACTTCAGAAGCACATTTAGTATGGGCCCACTAAGAAAAAAGGCTGTTTTATTTTTCTACTTAATTTTTCTGTTAATTGTTGTTTGTTGTTAATATGGAACTGAAGCCTACTGTCTTTGACTTGCAGGTGAAAAGAATGAAATTAGCTTATTTTGAATTGTAGACAATTTCAGATATTTTTGGCTAAGTTTATTAGTGCAAAAGAGTGGCCAACAATGAACTGTGTTCAGATCTGTTGTTTTAAGGGTAACCTATTGTCTTTGAATAGAGATTTGTGTAACATTACAATTTCAGCGTAAGAACTTGTAAAATTAAATAAAGATTGATTCTCCATGTGAGAATCAGGTGCATGTCAGTTTTGCAGTTTTACCCCTTTATCAAAATGTAGCACTTATTTTATTTATGTGATGCAGTTTTTTGTTATTTTTAATGTAAAATACAGGGCCTAGACATATAAAAATGTCAAAAAGTCCAACTGTGCCTCTGGAAAAACAAAGGGAATAAAAGGCAATAAAAGACAACAAAAGAATTTTGATATTTGAAATTTTATGTAATTTTAATGTTACTTAACTTTTAAAATAATATATACATTTTAAAATAATAAATATTATTTTTGAAATAATATCTAATTTGGTAAAGGTCAAATCTCTCGTCTCGTGAAAGAAACCTTTTCTTTTAGAGTGGAGGATATTCCACTACTACTTTCTCTCATACAAAGCACTTAAGAGTATTTTATTACCTGATCCATATAACATGCTTTCCAAAAGACAAAGAATCTTGGATTATAGAATATCCTGATTTGGAAGTGATCCACAAGGATCATTAAGTACAGCTCCTGGCTCTGCACAGGATATCCCCAAGAGTCACACCACATGCCTGAGAGCATTGTCCAAACACTTCTTGAACTCTGTCAGGCTGGTGCTGTGACCACTGCCCTGGGGAGCCTCTTCCAGCGCCCAGCCACCCTCTGGGTGAAAAAGCTTCTTCTAATACCCAACCTAAACCCCCCCTGACACAGATTCAGCCATTCCCTCGGGTGCTGTCACTGTCACCACAGAGAAGAGATCAGTGCCTGCCCCTTCCCTTCCCCTCATGAGGAAATTTTAACTGCAGTGAGGCATCTCCTCATTCCCCTCTTCTCCAGGCTGAACAGAAAAACTGACTTCAGCCACTCCTCACACAGCTTCCCCTCCAAATCCTTCACCATCCTCATGGCCCTCCTTTGGGCACTCTCCAATAGTTTTATACTTCTCTTTTATTGTAGCCCTCAGAACTGCCCCCAGCACATGAGGTGAGGCCACCCCAGTGAAGAACAAGGTGGGACTATCCCCTCCCTTGCCCTGTGGCGCGGGAAACACCCCAGGACATGGTTGCCCTCCTGGCTGCCAGGGCTAATGTTAATTTTTTTCTTTCAGAGTGGAGGATATTTCACTACTACTTAGTCTGATACAATGAACTTAAGAAATGTAGTTTCAGCTGACTTACATTGTCTGCTGCACAAATCTTGCTTGATTAGAAAGATAATTTTATCCATTGAATATCTCACCTGTTACCATATCTATTTTACCTACGTACTCTAGCAGGGTAGGTCTACAGTTAGGTTCACAGATTCACAGATTAATCAAGCACTGAAAAAAGTTCTAGTTAGATTTCACGTGGAAACTACCATGACGATGTTAGTTTGCATTAGAAGAAGCTCTTATCTCCTCATTTGCCTCCTGCCACATCCAGGATTCAGTCTGAGCTGTTGTTTACTTGCAGCCTTTGTAATGAAATGGGGGAACTAGCTGCAGCTGTTGGCAAAAGCTTGGTTTGGCTTTCATAGCTGCTAATATTCTTGATGATACCAATGTTTATACATCTTTCAAATCTAATGTTGTTTCAGCTGTGCTGGAAACCTGCTCATTGATACCAAGTGACAGGAGACAGAAAACTGCCTTCAACTATAGAGAAATTAAATAAGAACTTAATTTTTATTGTTCATTACCAGGTGGTTCATTAGTCCTGTGAATACTTGGTCTTTTGCGTTTGGAGTTTTAAATGGCTTGATCAAAAGAAATTTACCATTGTTTCTGACATCTGAGTAGTATTCATGTGCTGATATATTACCTGAGCAGATTTTAATCTCTAACATATCTAGGCTTTCTGACAACTGATGTAGGAATCCATCTTTCTCTTTGCATGGATTATGAAACCGAAAAAATGTAGAGACAATAAGCAAGAAAAATCAAAAAGGGTTTAGGCAGCTACCTGCCACTTTATCTAAATCTGGAAGCACAATCAGTAGCTGCTGCTTAGCCTTGGAGCTTCTGCAAGTATGTGGGTAGGTAATTCTTAAATCACCAGGAAAGTTCTGGTAGGACATAATGAGAGAGATTTGCATTTATAAACATCCCCATTGGTGCGTAGCTAATGACTTTAAGTTAGGTTGTTTTGTTCATTAATGTATGCTAAAGTTTCTTGACTAGAAAAGAAGGCTGTAGAAATATTTGCTTGTGGGATTCACTGGTAGAATCAGCAGCAGGGAGTAGGTTAGATGCCTGCATGTACAACAAAACAGGAATATTCTCAAACTTCTCTGTCCTTACTACCCCATAGTAGTGCGATTGTTCAAACCTCAGAATGGAGACAGTGTTGACAACATTGTCCTTTCTTTATGTGGGTTTGCAATAACAGCAATAACAAGTCACAGGAGTGCGTGGCCCTTTCTCTAATATGTGAAAATAAATGGTGAAAGTAAATTGAGTCATAACCAGCTTATGGGACACAGAATAGGGATCTTGGTGTCATTACACAGTTGGATGTCTATCCCACCCTTTCATCTGCATCACTTAAGAGACTAATTTTTTTAATTTTATGAGCATGCTTTCTTCAAATATCTTTGTTAACACGTTATTACTTTCCTGAGGAAACAAATTAGCCCTAGCACCAAGCCTGCCAGAGTTGAAGGAGAGTTGGGATGACACTCTCAGGCACATTGTGGTGATTCTTGAGGATGTCCTATCCAGGACCAGGAACTGGACTTGATGATCCTGCGGATCCCTTCCAATTCAGAGCATTCCATGATTATATGACCAAAGGAAAAACTGTTTGGATCACTTCTTTCTTTTGCAAACATATGTAAATTTTAGCACAAGTGCATATTTTCATGTCATCTGATGTGTTATAATTGTGGTTTGACTTCACAAAAGTATGTGAAGATGCACTTGCCAAAAATACCCACCCAACATAAGAGGACAACTTGGTTTTGGATTTTGGTACATATTTGCCTTACAGTGATCCTTAGCTTTGAATTTATCATATCTAGTGTGCTGGTTAGGGCTGAGTTAATTTTCCTCCCGGTGGCTGCTCTGGGGCTGTGGTTTGGATTTGTGCTGAGCACAGAGTTGATAATACACAGATGTTTTTGTTACTGCTGAGCAGGGCTTGCACAGAGCCAAGGCCTTTCTGCTTTTGCCACTGCTACACTGGGGAGGAGACTGTGGATGCTCAGGAGGTCAGGAGGAGATGCAGCCAGGACAGGTGACCCAAACTGACCAAAGGGATATTCCAGACCCTGTGACATCATGCTCAGCGTATGAAATGGGGAGAAGAAGAAGGAATGGGGGACATTTGGAGAGATGGCATTTGTCTTCCTAAGTCATCATCATGCATAATAAGGCCCTGGAGGTCACACAAGACCTGCCTGCTCATAGGAAGCAGTGAATTAATTCCTTGTTTCCTTGCTTGGGGTCATGACTTTCGCTTTCCCTGTTAAATTGTCTTTATCTCAATCCATGAGTTTTCTGTGGTTTACCCTTCCCATTCTCTCCTTAATCCCCCTTCTGGGGGAGTGAGTGAGAGGCTGGAGGGTGCTTGCCTTCTGGCTGGAGTTAAACCATGACACCTAGTTTTGCCCAAACATTGTTAATTGAATTAATTTACATAAAAGCACAAAGTGAATTTGGGGAAATAAATGTGGCAATGCCCTAACAATAATAAAAATGACATAGCAAAACCTGAAAATTTCCACTGGTTTTTGCAAATAATTTGATTTAAATTATTACTCCTCCTTTTGCTACTAGCTGGAAAAATATAAATACAAAGTGTAATTGGTGAGATAAGAAAAAATGCTACAATTTTGTCTCAAAAATAGTACTTAAACTGAATGCTCTCCAGCAAAATTGGAAAACATGAGCAATATATGTAAGTTTTAACATTTTTTTTAAGCACAGCCTGTCTGACAAAGAATAACCTGCAGCTTGTTCTCAAGACTGGAAAAGCTGCAGAGAAGAATAGGAAATTGAAATCAGTTTTTCAAAGAGATGTGCGCACATAAGCAAACTCAAAAAACATTAACATGTATCACATGCGGTGTCAAAACTCTTCCTTTCCTTCACCCCACACAGAAAAGTATGTGCGGTTTAGATTTTATTTATTTATTTATTTATTTATTTATTATTAAAATGAAAGCTCTGCAGCACTGAGTCTATTATCAGAATGAATGGATTCAATATCTGTTCAATGATGTGTTCAAAATGAAAGCAACATCGTTAAATGTCAAAGGCGTCATCAGCACATTTAAGCTCTCCCCCGAGTGGAAGGGGCATTATTCCCGCCAGGCTCCCCGGCTGCGCGCTCCCGGCGGGAAGGCGGCGCTGGCCGGGAGCGCGCGCGGGAGCCGGCGCCGCCGCTGCTCGTTAAGGCTGGGATCCTGCTGGATGGTGCTTAAGCACGGATCCTGCCTGCTCCTGCCACTGCAGGCCATTAGTTCCCCGAGCCTTTCTTTCCCTTCTTCAATTGGCATAATAAGGGATGAATGCAGGGGCCTGTTAGCAGAGCAGGAGAGCTGACTTGTAGCCCTGTAACCATATTCAACAAGAGAATGTTCTAAACTTTGTCTCCTGGAAGTCTCCTATCTGTTACATGCCTGGAGCTATTACCCACTAAAGGACTTCACAGTTTTGAATACTTAAAACTGAAAGAAACAGATATGGAAGAAACGACATAAATCCATTATTGCAGCAGGAATATCTTTCTGCTTCAGGCAGAGAAGATAAATTGCCACCAAAGTGATACAAAGTTGGTTTGATTATTTCATTGGATCAAATATATCATGCTGTCTTGAAATCTCTTTGCTTTAAAGTCAAAATTAAAGAATTTTACCATAACCATATTAGACACTGTAATTTGCATATTTTTTATCTCAAAAGAGACTTTTGAAGTTATGTAATTCTTAAGTATTTAATTGTTCTTCACATCATTGAAATATCAAATTATATCCAGAAACAGAGAGGATTCTCTTGCTAGATAGGAGTGATTGACTCTCTATCTGACAAGAACAGAATTCTTGTGTCAGGGAAAGAAACAGCATTAAGAAAGTAACTCAAAGAGTGCCAGCTCATATTTTGTTCAATACTGGGATTTAAACATTCTTTCTGTTTGGAACTAAGAATGCCAATATTTTGTGCTTGCACAAAAAAAAAAAAAAAAAAGGGTAATTGAGTTAAATACTAATTTGTTCTGTAAGTTCACAATGGTGACGTTCTTGCTCAAAAAAGGGTGAAAGCCTGCTTCTGCATGGATTTCTCTTGCATAGCTTATCAGTGACATCTTGATTTACTTGTAAATGCAAATGAAATAATGGCACAGCCTGGGGCTATGGGAACATTTGTAAATTAAATTCTTCCTACTAAAATTTTCCAAGAATAGGTTTAAGTTTGTTTTAACTATGGAGGATTAAGAAAAAACAAAAACTCCTAAACCAACAGGAAAGTTCATTAAATCCTTACTGCTTTCCAGATGAATTTATTTCAGCTTAATTGTTCCCTTTCTACCTAATTTTACTTTATGCAGGGCTGATACAACCCAGCAGTCAGAGATTGTAGCTGTTTTGTTTGCAGTTAATACAGCTCTTTCTCGACATTTTGCCAGTGATGTTATGGACGAGATCATAAATTTTGGTTCCAGGAACTAATTGAGGTGCAGGTACCAAGAAGATGTTATCTGATGCCAGCGTGTGAGGAAGAGTTAAATCTTTTTGACAATTCAATGGTTCCCTTTGGGTTTGCACAAATGGCACCTGTTGTTGAAGTCAATAGAGCTTACAATTTAATTTCATCTGCCTGCAAACAATCTCACTCATTAGGGGGTGAAATGATGATAGAATTCACTGAGGCATGCAGTTTCACTTTCTACAGGGCACTACGTAAGTACAGTCATCATTTTCAGTGAAGGGAGGCACAATTATCTTGGAAACTGATTGTAAAGTAGAAGAAAGGAAAAAAATCTGGAAAAAACATCATAAAAATTCAGTCTCACTACATTTTTCTGTTGATGCCCATTTGCAATCTAAGTATAATATTTAACATGACATGGAAATATAGAAATCAGGGGAAAAAAAGGACTAATAATGTATTTTCCTATATATTTCAAAATGACCTCACCAATTTTGGACAACATGTACATGTAAACAAATATCTCAGTGGGGATCAGGGGTTAATTCACCCCAAATTTAATTTATTTGCATTAAAAATACTTTCTCCTACTTGCTGCAGCTCTTTAGGTGAATTAACTAGCCAGATAATGTGTTTCCTATATTTTACTGCAAAGGGTGTGAACTTAACAGCATATTAAGGTAATGGAGCCCAACATTCCCTACCTCACATTAAACTGACCGACTTTCAATTGGTATCCCAGAATGCTCTGCATCCCGCTAGGACTGACTGATCAATTTGTCAATGTGCCTCGACTGCTTTTGTGTCAGGCTGCTGTGTGTCAGCTCCTTGCCCAAATGTTTGGCTGTAGCAAAATTTGAGTCATTCTCCTGCAGTCAGAATCATCATGATGTAGGAGAGCTCATGCCCAGCCCACAAGTACCCAACTGGAGGACTGCTGACATCCCTTGCTAAGGTTCAGTGAGGCTCAACAAGGCCCAGTGCTGGGTCCTGCCCTTGGGTCACAGCAAGCCCAGGCAGTGCCACAGGCTGGGGCAGAGTGGCTGCAAAGCTGCCACAGGAAAAGGACCCGGGGGTGCTGGTGACAGCAGCTGAACATGAGCCAGCAGTGCCCAGGGGGCCAAGAAGGGCAATGGCATCCTGGCCTGTGCCAGCAATGGTGTGGCCAGCAGGAGCAGGGCAGGGATTGTCCCCCTGTACCCAGCACTGGGGAGGCTGCACCATGACCAGTGTTCAGTTGAGTTCTGTATCCAGTTTTGGGTCCCTCACAGCAAGAAAGATGTTAAGGTGCTGGAGAGTGTCCCGAGAAGGACAATAAAGCTGATGAAGGGTCTGGAAAATAAAACCTAGCAAAAGTGGCAGAGACAGCTTGGGATTGTTTAGCCTGGAGAAAAGTAGATTCAGAGGGTATCTTATCAGACTGTACAGTGGCTTGAAAGGAGGTTGTGGCCATGTGGGGGTTCAAGATCCTCTCCCAGAAAACTAGTGACAAGAGGAAATGTCTCAAATTGCATCAGAGGAGGTTTACATTTGAGATTAGGAAAAATTTCTTCACAGAAACATTGGTTAAGCATTGGAACAGGCTAACCCCAGGATCTGGTGGAGACCACTCCTGGAGTGTTCAAAATGCTAGTAAATGTGGCAATTCATGGTATGTTTTAGTGGGTATAATGGTATTAGGTCAAATGTTGGGCTTGATAATCTTTGTATTTTCCAATATTTATAATTCCATGATTAAGGTAATACTCTGTAAGGATTTAGCAGAAAAGAGACACCTGAGTGACATATCACTTCCACAATGCTGAAAATCAGAATAAAACTAAGTTATGCAAAACTTATTAAGTGTTCATACCATCAAGATGTCAGTTCAGCCTTATACATATACAAGGTTACATTATACCTTCCCAGGTGATACATTCCATAGGTGGATATCTGGTGGAAACCTCTCAGTGTAATTGGAAGAAAGAGTGTGGAGATGGATGCCTGGGAAAGGCTGAGATGTAGAAATAAGTCAGCATGGGCTAGCTGGTGAATTTAGATTGTTTGCAGAGCAAAGATTTAATGAAGAGAGGCAAAAGCTCTGCTCCAGCTCCACCTTGTCTACCTTGTGCCTGCGTCTCCATAGAAAAGGCTTCAGACCAGTTCCACAATATTTTCTTGATATCAGCTCCACGAATAATTCAAAGGAAGAAATCTATTTCTCTGCAGGAGATAGGAACCTAGCTTGACTGCATCAAAAGTTTTCTGTTGTGTCTCTTGTCCTCTTCCACTGTTTTCCTCTCAGTTCATCATCACCTCCCAGGTGACAATATGAATGCAAATCTCAAAGTGAATACAAATCTTAAAAGATTCATTTTTACTTCCTTAAACAGTCTTATCACCTCCATGGAGTTGTTTGATATGAAGACTGCTGTAATATGCTGGACTGGGCTAGGATGGCATTAATTTTCTTCACAGCAGCCCGAATGGTGCTGTGTTTTGGATTTGTGAGTAAGCCAGTGTTGATAACACACCAGTATCTTGGCAAATGCTCAGCAGTGCTTGTACAGCATTAGGTTCTTTCTCCCATTCTGCTCTCATAGGGTAGGCTGAAGGTGGTCAAGAAGTTGAATGGCAACACAGCCAGGATATCTGAATGAAACTGACAAGAGGGTTACTCTATAAAATTTCATGTTTAAAATAAAAACAAAGAAGTGGGTTTCTCTGGGGAGAGAGAGGTTGTCCAGAGACTGCCTGGGCATTGGCCAGCTTGTGGGAGATGGTGAATGATGGCCTCTGCATCTCTCTGGGGTTTTTTTGTTGATTTTTTCTTCCTTTTTACTAAACTCCTTTTACTGTAATCCATGAATCTCCTGGGTTTTTGCTCTTCCTAGTCCCTGTCCTGTACTCTCAGCAGTGTAAAGGGGGAGTGAGCAGACAGCTGTGGGGTGCTTAGTTACTGGCCATAGTCAATCTGCCGCTCATAATGTGTTCTCAAGCAATGACTGTCTCACTATTTTCTACGTTTGTGATGTTCCCTTACTTCAATGTTACAAGTCTCTCTAAAGCTCTGCTGATTTCCACTGCTATGGTATTGACCAAACATCTGTCCAGCTGCTGACCAGCTCCTCTACCTTAACGGGAAAAGAAGAGAAATAGGATGAAAAGTCTCCTGGGTTGAGATAAAGTCAAGGAAATAATTTAACAATTTCTGTCATGGACAAAACAGGCTTGACATAGGGAAGATTGACTTGATTTAAGGCCAGTTAACATAGGTTTAGACAGTGAAAACCAAAGCCATCTTCCCAGGCTCAGCTCCAATCCATTGCCAGCTTCTCTCTTCCAAAGCTGAGTAGTGCGGGGGGATGGGAATTGGGAGTTGTGGTTGGTCCATAACAATTCCTTTCTACAACTCCTTCCTCCTGACTCCTCCTTTGCTTCAATATGGGTCTTCCCTCAGGCTGTGGTTGTAGATTAAACCCAGTCCTTCATTTGCTGTCCATGAACAATAGGGAGATACCTGCTCCACCATGCAACACTTTTGCAGTTTGTGGTTTATTTATTAAGTTCAATAACATAATTAAGTTCAATAACTTAAATGGTTTGTTCTGTTATCTCCCATGTTTTCCCGAAGTTTGTTTCTGCCTAAGTTGTGCCCTCCCTCCCATCTGTCCCTCCAGGTATGCTCTCCCTTTATTCCAGACTCTTCCCTGCCAGTCAAGGCAACCCTGCCCTTTCTTCCAGAACATTCCCCGCCACTCAGTACACGGACCAATCCTCTACAGAGGCTTTTCTCCTCCCCCTATCCTGGTTGGTTTCTGCCTCTAAACTCCACCTCTAGTGCTGCCCCATTGGCTGTCATTTTGTCTTCACCCCCTGTTTGCTGTGGCTTGAAACACTGTGCGCCGCAGTGCGTCATGATTTTTGGGGTTCTCGTTATTTTGGTGCCCCTGGCTACGATAAAACTTGTTGGAACTTAATGACTAGAGAGTCTTCACTCCCTTTTCTGCTCAGTCCCCACCCTGCTGCTTAGGCTCACTGTCTCTGTGCGTAGAACATTGCTGGCTTTAAGGTTCTGCCTTTGGCTTCACCCCAGCACAACACCTCCTCCCGTTTGTCCTTACCTGTCCTGACTGCTTCCTCTTTTGTTTCTCACTCTTTCTCACTCCCTCCTCTTCTGGCACTTTTTCTCTCTCTTAAGTTTCTTTCCCAGAGAAGCCATCCCCTTGGTCTGTGGTGGATTTGCTGGAGCCGCATGAAATGATGTGTTTCCAGTGGGAGGAAGCTCCAACCTCTCATCATTCAAGTTATCCCTGCACCCCTTGGGCTTATTCACCCTACACAGATGTGAAGGAGACCTTAACAGGAAAATAAGAGAAATCTCAAATCTACACCTGAGAAAGGGGTCTTTGAATGTGGCCTCTAAAAATGGAATGTAAATCTAACTTGTTCATTGATATGTACCTAAGTTGTAGCTGTTACAGGTATTATAAGTATCTTGAAAGTTTCTTATCATGCTGTGTTCTCCCAAAACAGGATAGATATTTTCTGAATTTTCATTTGCTTTCAGTTTTCTTTAAGACAGGACTTGGAGCAAATTAAAAAGACAACAAGCTTCTGGCATTTTAGGTCATAAACCAGGCCTGCTTTAACTTGCTAATCATGTAAGTAGAAGTCTGTGTTTCTTTTTGAATTTACCATTTTATCATTTAGGGGCATAAGTATTAAGTAAATACAATTAGCTTTTGAAACAGCTTACCAACATTAGTACTGAATTATCCTAACTGGCAATTTTTTCATCAGAATTGGTTGTTTGTAACAGACATGCTTCAGCTTGTACAATAATTAATTTTGTGCTCTGTGTATTTAAAATAAATCAACACTGTTCCCTTTTGTCCACAGTCCATGAAACTTCAGGGAAAGCCTGAGTCCTGTGAATGCGTATGCAATTTTTTTTTTTTTTGCTTCATGAAAGAAGAAAGCAAGAGAGAGCTTTTATCCCAGAATTGCTGTATTGCTGTAATACTTTGGAGGATCTTCCTGGCTGGTAAGAAGCATAAATACCTCAGAGACTATCCTGGCTTGGTTTCCTGAATTCAAGAAAGCAATGCTGGGCAATTGTATTTATTACTTCTATATCTATGCTTTAGCATGAAACATGGTATTAAATATGGCACAAGAGTGTTTTAAAGAAACAATAATCATAAATAATGCTCTAGACAATTTTTCTTGAGCTGTGGACAAGTCTACTGTTAATATCGTCCCTACAGAAATGGAAACCAACATACTGAAGCTTAGGCTTCAGGACACATAAAATGAAAGGCCAGCACTGAAAAATGAAAGTCAGGAGTAGATTTTACTGCACAGATTACCTTGGATTAATTTTAATTTTTGTGTCTTTGGTTTCAGATAGAGAAGAAAAAAAGAATTGAGAGTTCATGGAAGAATAGGTACGAATAGCTCTAGAATCATTATGCTGTCTTTTAAAAGCAGTCTGCAGTCAATCCCACCTCTGTCCTGATTTATTTGCATCCTATGTATGGAAGGCAACTTTATGACACAGCTGTTGAGTGAACCAACTAGGGAAGTCATCCCTTTGTGAACAGAAGGATGTGTGGGTGATGTGATCGTTGGAAGCTGTATTAGGCATAGGTATAATGAAAAGTTAGGGTTTTTGATTCTTGGAGTAGTAAGGAGGCAGGTCAACAGAACTGTTGCCTTGGACTTCCAGATGGCAGTGTAGGAGACTGGTGGCCGGAGTCTGTTGGAAGGCAGTTCTGAAGAGCAAAAGTGTCCAGGAATGTTGGAGGTTTTTCAAGAAGATCCTAGAGATGCAGAAGCAGGCCATTCCCATCTGCTGAAAGACACGACAGTGGGAGAGAGGACCAGCCTGGCTGAAAAGAGAGCTTTAGCTGAAACTCAAGTTAAAAATGAGATTTTATGACCTTAGGAAGAAGGGACATGCAACTCAGTAGAATTTCAAGGGTGTTGTGAGGTTATGCAGTGAAAAAATTAGGAGGGCCAAAGTCCAACTGGAATCTTATCTGGCTACTGCCATTAAACACCATAAAAATGTTTCTGTAAACACATTAGCAGAAAAAGTGGACACTGTTCGTCCTTCATTGGAGACTGTGTGGAAGTGTAATGACAAAAGATGAGGGAAGGGTTGAGTTCCTTGCTGCCTTCTTTGCCTCAGACTTTAATTCAAGACCAGTGTTGTTCTGTGAGGAACCAGGCTCCTGAGCTGGAAGGCAGGGATGGGAAGAAGAATGAAGCTCACAGAATCCAAGAGGAAATGGTCAGCAACCTTCTGTACCACTTAGACACACACAAATCTGTGGAGGTCAGATGATTCTCCTCCAGGGGCACTGAGGAAGCTGGTTGCAGTGCTCACTTAGCCACTTCGCATCTTTTACCAGAAGTCCTGTCCAATTTGGGAAATCCCAGGTGACTGGTGGGTGGCAAATTTAGTGTTCATCTACAGGATGAGTCTGAAAGAGGACAAGGGGAACTACAGGCCTCTCAGTCTGGAGCAGATCACTCTAAGTGCTATTACATGACAACTAGAGGATTTGGCCCAGCCAGCAGGGGTTTGTGAAAGGCTGATCCTGTTGTTTGACCAACCTGATCTCTGTCTATGAAAAGATGAGCTGATAAGTGAATGAGATTGTGGATATTGTCTACCTAGAATTCAGTATTGACTTTGACACTATTGTCCACATGTAGGCTAAAGAAACTGGCAGCCCACAAATGTAAAGGGTGCGCTATTCACTGGGCAAAAAACTGGCAGTATGGCCAGGCACAGAGAGTGGTGGTGGATGGAGTTACATCCAGCTGACAAACAGTCACCTGTGGTGTTCCCCAGGGCTCAGTACTGGGACCAGTTTTGTTTAATAGCTTTGTTGATGATCTGCACAAAGAGTGTTTCCTCAGTCAGGTTGCAGGTGACACCAAGTTGGGCAGGAATGCTGATCTAGAGGGATCTGGACAAGCTGGACCATGGGCTGAGCCCAGTGGTGTGAGGTTCAGCAAGGCCCAGTGCTGGGTCCTGCCCTTGGGTCACAGCAAGCCCAGGCAGTGCCACAGGCTGGGGCAGAGTGGCTGCAAAGCTGCCACAGGAAAAGGACCTGGGGGTGCTGGTGACAGCAGCTGAACATGAGCCAGCAGTGCCCAGGGGGCCAAGAAGGCCAATGGCATCCCGGCCTGTGCCAGCAATGGTGTGGCCAGCAGGAGCAGGGCAGGGATTGTCCCCCTGTACTCAGCACTGGGGAGGCTGCACCTCAAATCCTGTGCTCAGTTCTGGGTCTCTCACTACAGGAAAGACATTGAGGGCTGGAATGTGTCCAGAGAAGGGTAACAGAGTTGATGAAGGGTCTGGAACATGAGTTCTGTGAGGAGCAGGTGAGGGAGATTGGAATTGCTTAGCCTGCAGAGGAGGAGGTTCAGGGGAGACCTTACTCTGTGCACCCACCTGGACGGAGGCTGCAGCCAGGTAGGGATTGGTCTCTTTTCCCAGGTAACAACTGGTAGGACAAGATGTTAAAACTGGAAAAATTTCTTCATTGGAAGGGTTGTCAAGCATTGGAACAGGGTGCCCAGGAAATTGTTTGAGTCACCATTCCTGGGAATATTATTAAAAATATGTAGGTGTGCTAGTCAGGTACATGGTTTGGTGGTGACCTTAGCTGTGCCTGGTTAACAGTTGGACTTGAGGATCCTAAATGTCTTCTGTGACCTAAATGACTCTATGATTCTATTCTGTATTGCAGGTAAAGCCCTTGGGACTGTGATAACCTCAAGTAGGTTGCAGGAAGATGAAGAAACCTGCTTGAAGTTATATGGCAGAATTTGTACAAGTACTAGGAGCAGAATTAAGAACTAGTTGCTCTGGGCATCAATAAATACCTAGAAGACTGGTGAATTACAATATTTCTGTGCTACATACTCTTTACTCCTGTCTGTGAAGAAAAAATTGTTTGGTTATTGTATATTTATATTAGCATAATCTGATAAGATGGTTAAGCTTTTGAAAACAGATAAGATGCATGAATAAATAAGTGGCACTTAATTGGTGAAGGAGTTTTTTTTCCATCTTTTTTTCCCTTTGCCTCTTCTAAGATTACTGACGTTTGTGGATGTCACGTACTGAAAACAGCAGGCATCTGCATTGCAGATAGGCACTCCTGCAGTGCTAGTCAGGGAGGAAGATTTCCTCCAGTGTTATTACCAACAATCCACAAATTACTAAGAAAGCAATAGCATGAGGTGAGAGATGCTCAGTTTTGCTACTAAGCTTAAGGAATATTTGAATGGAGGGGACATGGAGGGAAACTTCTCTGGAGGATCATATTTACTAATTGTTTTTTAGTACATTAAACTTGATGGTTTGTAAACTCTGCATTTATGTACTTAATGCCTAGGAAAGAATAGCACATGTAAAGTACAACTTTCAGAATTGTGTTAGTCTCTGATACTTTCCTACTTCAACTAAAGTAGAGTATGTTTGTGCCCCATCTCTCCTCTGGCTGCTTTGCTATCTATAGAATTAGTACTGACAGCAGGTGGCCCAAAGAAATTAGAAAACAGCAGCTGATCCGAGTCAGAGCAGACTGTGGATCCTTGCAACAGAACAGGAGGTATGAACTCTACTCTATTGCCTGCTCAGTGAGGAGCCTCTCCCATCAGCACTTAGATCCACCCTTCAATAGCAGGAGTCTTAGATCTGACAGTGAACATTATGGAGTCTATTTTAACTCCTTCATTTAAACACTCTTTGCTTAAGGAGTTACAAGAACTTGAGGTCTGGTTTCATAAGTCATGTGATTTTCACCCTTCTATTAGTGTTAATGGCCATTGTTGCCCAAAACACAAATTTAGGAGAAGCTGTGCAGAGCTGAGACTTGTGTGGGAGTGTGTGTGATAATGAAGGGTGTCAGGACTGTCTTCAGAGAAGATGGAAGAACCATGCTCCTATTGCAGCTGGGCACCCTGAGTGAACAGGTGTTGAATGAAAGAACAAAGTCCCATCTAGACAAGGTGCAGAGCTAGATGATTTTTATTTTTTTTTTGAAGGCCAGTTTAGCCAGAGTTGGCAATTTGTTTCATAATCTTCACAACAGGCTCAGCAAAACAGAAATGGTCATGATGAAATGAAACTACTCAGTCTGGTCAGAAGCTGAAGTTAGCTTGAGTACTAGGGAGATGCAGTACAAGATGGGAGAGGACTAAGGGATAGTACCAAGAAGGAAAGTTCATGGTTTGGGGAGAGCTGGAACTTGATTTGGGAAGAGAGAAGGGACAAAGAAGTTTATATTCAAATAATGTGTTTTGGAAAACCACAGTCTGTAAAAATACTCCAAGTCATGTTTTTTATACCCTCATCAGAGGAGAAACTGGGCATTCTGCACACATCCATTTTATATTATATCCAAAACCTAGCCCTAGTTTGCCAATCCATATGCAAACTTGCTAATCAGAAATAATAATTTATAACCTATGCATCAGAGGTGAAAAAATGAGAGCATTTAAATGCCAGCAGGTTTAAGTGGTCAGTCTTGTCTGGGAATCAAGCAAATCCTAGTTTCTGGATATGTCCGCAGAATGAATTCATATAATCTATAGGTGTATCTTAACAAATGAATCTGACAAAGCTGCTTGGTAATACCAACAACTAGAGATTGGTTTGCAAAACCCATCCTGAAGACCTTTTGCTGTTGGTTTAGAAGATAAGTCAAGTGTATTTTGGCACATGGTTGCCACATCTTCTCAAACAACTCTAGGTGTACCCTGGCATCTTGAGCTCCTCAGTTTAATGCATTCTGTATATATTTGAAAGCTGATCTGTAAAAATGGTTTTTTTTTGGTACAACAATTTATATTTAGGTATAATGTAATTATGTTTATTGGGACTTGTGATAATTTGTATTCAGGTGCTACTAATATAACACCTTCAAATACAAGATGCCTGTGATTTTGGCGTGCCATAAACTCACAGTTTTAATATGCTATCTTAGATATCTTTTTTATCCTCACACTGAAATTTCAGCAAATCCAAAGATCAAAAAGTAGCACATTGTCCACTGTAAGTGTATAGACATTAAAGTAAAGCAGTAGCAACAAACATGCAGCAAACATTGTCAGAGCATATAAAAAATTTCAGTATTCCCACAGGTATTTAAAATATTTAAAAATTTGCTATTCAGCAAAGCAGTCAATAATTTCAATTTACCACATTTATTGAAAAGAAAATACCTAAGTATTCCTTATCCCTTTTCTACAAAAGAGTTTGATTTAAGACCAACATTTGATCTTTCATGATATTAAATAATATTTTTCAGGACAACAGAATGGGCTGTCACTTAGCCGATGTTTTATCTGGTTTTGATAAGGTTATATATGGGGAAGGGAATGTGCGAGTGGAATGTGGAAGCAGAGTCTCTGCCCAGAAGGTGATTCACAGAGTGCTGCTAATCGGTAGTTTATGCATGCTATTTATGCTGGAGTATGTATAATTTAATTTTATATACATATATATATTTGTATATATATACACGCATACGTATTTAGAGTCAGGATCATTTTATCTCATATAGATTTCTTGAAGGGTAGGATTTTGTGTCTGTGTTTGCCTCATCATCTTCCTAACCATGGAATTCTACTTTTTTCCTTTGAAATTCAGGTTAACACCTGCATGGTTTCAGGTGAGTTTTAGTTGGTTGAAAATACTTACCTGATTGTGGTGAATTAAGTAATTGTTAGCTGTTGCTGGCTGGGGGCTATGTGCAAATCAGGAGTGGGATGGGACTGCTGTGGAACACGCCTTGAGCTCTTTATTTTCCAGCATCAGTCTCATTACATGGTTATGACAATGGGAAGATGCCAGCAGCTCATGTCCCCAGCAGCAGACAAAGAACTCAATGTTACAACTTGCTTTGAAAGTTTTTTGAGTGATCACACAAAGTAAAAGCATATTGACAGTAGATTTATCCAACCACTAAAAGCACATGTACCTTTTGTTAAAACAATGATTGCTTATTTCGAATACAAGACTGTGACGGTGGTCACAGGGGTCTTTGGATGAGGGAAGAGACGAGGATTTGACTCCATATTTCAGAAGGCTTGATTTATTATTTTATGATATATATTACATTAAAACTATACTAAAAGAATAGAAGGAAAGGCTATATAAGCTAAGAATAGAAAGGAATGAATAACAAAGGTCTGTGGCTTGGACAGAGA
Source organism: Cardinalis cardinalis (assembly GCA_014549065.1). Taxonomy (NCBI): domain Eukaryota; kingdom Metazoa; phylum Chordata; class Aves; order Passeriformes; family Cardinalidae; genus Cardinalis; species Cardinalis cardinalis. The sequence goes on along the minus strand of JACDOX010000161.1, from coordinate 56,004 downwards.
GCCGAGCTAGCTGGGCTGTGATTGGCCATTAATTATAAACATCCAAGATGGGCCAATCACAGATGAACCTTTTGCATTCTGCTGCAGCAGCATTGTTTACATTTTGTTCCTGAAGCCTCTCAGCTTCTCAGGAGGAAAAAATCCTAATGAAAGGATTTTCATGAAGAGATGTCTGCGACACAAGACTTGCTTTATTTTACAATACCTGCGTGTAAGCATTAAGATACAATGCATAGAGCTCCATTATTAAGCTTTGAACTTCCTAATATCTTGCTAGATATACTTTTCTGCAGCTTAGGGAGTTATTCACAGACCATTGTTTTATTTCTCCTTACTTTTCTACTTACATAACTTTTCTGCTGACAAATCTTATGGCTACTGCTTAGCTCTAATTGCAGTTCTGCTGCCTCTGAGGCCTGCCTTTTGCAGCTTTCCCAAAACCCTCTGATTTTAAGGATTCCCACAGTTAGCCATACAAGTAGTATAGCAGCTATCAAGTTCCTTCATTTTTTAGGAATTAGACATATACATTTTCTTGAGAATCATGACCACTGCACACTATAAGGATCATGTTTATTTTATTAAAAGTCAGGAGCTACTTTGCGGCATGGTAACCTCTGTTGGTAATGAAGGGACTTGGACTAGGCTGTAGAGAGTCATCTCTCCTCAGATTCTAATTTCTTTACTCCTGGAACAGGCTGAAAAAAGCCTGTTAAACAATCTGCTTGTATGAAACTCCAAAAGAATTGTCTGTTTCAGTCAAGTGGAGCACTACATGTGTCACTACCTGTGCTTTATGCAGTTGTAGTCTATTGGCTCATGTCTCAGATAATCACCTTAATGTTACAGTTTGTTTATGTGTCAATGATCAAGGTGAACTTTGGCAGAAGACACTGGGTTCAAAAAGATTGCAATTTAACTAGGCTTTTTACTTCTCATCCTAGTAATTGCAGCATTGAATATTTCCTGAGTTTGCTAGAAAGGACATTTGTACTTCTTCCTGTATTTTAGAGAAAGCTTCTGTGGAGTTTCCTCTGGAAACCACAGCAGAAAATCTAGTTCAAAAAGTCTTACCAGAACTTTATAGAAATAGCTGTAGCAGCTGGGGCAAGCTAGATTCTTGAAGCAGCTGTTTGCAGGAAGAGAAAATAGGTTGGTAGCAATATTACCAACAGTCTACCAAACTCTGAAAATACTTTTCTAGTAAGCTATTGAAACTCATTGAAAGAGTTATCTAATCTATTAAGAACACATCCTGTACATATGGCATGCAAAATTAGAATGAGACATGGCTATATTGGGTTGTGCTGTTACTGTTTCTGAAGAGTTTCAGTCAATGTCTCAGAGGGCAACTTTCCTCAAAGGGAAGAGAAAGTTGCCATAAATTCTACCAATTAGGGAGCTGCAGTTCTTTCCCCCTGAGTGCTAGATAATTGGGCAGGGGAAAACAGTATGGTGCCATCAATGAAGGTGCATCTGAGTCATCCTGAGCCTTTGTTCACCAGCTTACACACGATCATATCACACCACAATTGCCTTAGAGACTGGCTCAATTTTCAATAATCCTGCATTTTTTAAGGGCAAAAAAAATTATTTTTAGAGGGAAGCATTGTATCTAATTACTATCAAAATGGGTAAATAAGTTAAAATAGAACCAGAGAATTTTAAGGTAGCTGAGTTTATTTCTTAAGTTGCAGACTTTCTCCTCGCTCACAGGTGGTAATTTCTGTTTCTGTTTTATCTCAGTTCCTACAAGTAATGCTAGGTGAGAAATAACTATAAAAGTAATTTCTTATTTTTTCTACCTTCTTCTTCTGCAGTTGGGTTATAGGTAAGTTTGCAATTTTCCCTAATTTTATGCCTCTTTTTCAGGAATGCAGCCCAGCTGCAGTGTGTTTGTTGCTGTGTACACACATACTGAAATTTACATAAATTCTCATGTCTTGGTTTTTCATGAGTAAGTACAATTTTCAGCGCAAGGTAGACTTCTATTTCTGGTCCAAGCCCAGGAAATTCAGGTATTTATTGGATCTGTACATTATATTTTCTCACTTAAATACTTGTAGAGAAGCCTAGAAATTGACTCAGTCTGTCTCTACTAAATTATTTCAACAGCAGTACAAAGGGCTTGTCCCATAAACCCCAGGTTCAGCAGGCTGAATTCTCTACTTAGTAGTCATCTCAGAGCCATTATTTCTTTCATGGTTTCACTTATGGCTGCACAAATGTTACTAGTTTTCAGCAGTGTTCTTTCAGAAACTACAACCAATTCTACACCTTAAACTTGAAACTTACTAATTGGAAATAATGTCTATGTAAGGAAACACGAAAACAAATTATAAACCAAAACTGGCTTCAATCAAGGTCTTTTCCCTGGGAATGTAATAGATCTTGCACAATTATGCAAAATTCTCCTATTTCCATAGACAGTTATTTTAGTTTCTGTCTATCAAGAAAAGCTTAATTCTTTATACCCTCAAATCATACCAGGGTAGAAAACAGACTGCTGTGTTCACATTTCTAGCTTTTCAGTATGGTTTTCAGTTTCTTTTACAATCTGAGGTGATATGTGTCTAGACTCTTTCATCTCTTGATGTCCTCAGCCTGGGTGCTTTGTGTATTTGGCTGAATATTCTGATGGGGTGATGGACAGATGTTTTACAGGTTCATGGTTTTTTAGAATACTGTGTTTCTTTTATTCTGAAATTGCTCAGAAATACACCTGTAGTTCAGCTGTGTTTCTGGATGATCCAGATGGGTTTAAAAAATAAAAAGACAAGATTTTATGTATTTTTTACTTTTCATCTAATGAATGCTTTCTATTTAATAAATAGATACAACTGCAACTTAAATGTTTGTTTTTTATTTTTTCCTTTGGACAATTAGTGCATCAAATATTTTACCCATATTTCTTGTAGAAATGAAATAACTGCTTTCTCAGCTTCTTAAAATGAAACGGAATTCTTCTAATAGTTGAATGCTTCTTAAATACTTGTGTCATATTATAAAAGCTGTGTACAAATCAAGGAGATGGTTTGGTTAGGAACTGCGTCTTCCCCCTGTATCTGCTGCTTGTTTTGAGTAAAATTTTGCAGGGACTGCTTATATAAGTGGACTCTGAGGCTACTATAGGGATGCAAGATAGAAAATACAGATGCTGAAATTGGTGGTGAGAGTCACACTTTACTACTGATTGATTGAACCCCATGATTAAACAACATGGCCTTTCAAATCTTTGTCTCTTTACCAAGGGCTGAATGATAATATTCTGATGACTTCCTATTGATACTGATGAAATTACAGGTATGATGGACTGTAGAAATATTTTAAAATACGAAATTAACTTGTGAAAGCTTCCCAAAATCTTGATTTTTTAGTACAAAGGAAAAACAAACAACAGTCTTTCCATGTAGCAGCAAACAGTTCACTGTGTGAGAAAGTGGATGTTTGAGGCAAAACATGAGAGCTAGTTAGACCCACTAATTGTAGAAAACGGGATATAAATGCACAGGGCCTGCTGTTATGCCTGTTTGCAGTGCAGTCCTCTGTGCATGTGTGGGTGCATCTGTTTGCTAAAATAAATGGTTTTGGTTTTGTTTCTTCTTCCAAAGCAGCTTGAATGTTATTGCTAGTGTGAAGCCACTTTGGATAGGTGGAACTGCCTCTGACGTCTTCAGGGATGTGATGCTGATGAAGGCATGAGTTGCCTTAATGTTGGGATGAGGCACGGTGTTGAGACTACCCACAGACCTGTGGGAAATGGGCATTGATAAAAAATGTGCTCTTTTTTTTTCTCTAGAGCTCACAGGCTTTGAAAGTTGTTAAGTGATAGCTAATAAGTACATGATATTAATATTTTTCAAGGGTCTAAAGAGACATTCATTGTGCACAGTGCTTAAATAAGATATTCTCAATTCTTTGTTTAGATGGGTTTTCAGTAATTAAAGGACATAAGAATTTTATTTGGATCCAACATTCTTCATTTGCAATTATCCTCTTGAAGTCCCTTTGTAATTATTTTTTATGATCCTTTACATTAGCATATTCAATCTAAATTATTTAATTAGATGATAGTTTACTCAAATTACAGATGCATAAGTTTTCTCTATAAAGTGAAGAAAATAGAGAGCTTTTGAGCTTGTGATAAGCTAAGAAGAAAAAAAATATTGTATTGTTGTTAACTGCTAATTCAAATTTACTCTTTTTAAGTCCCTATGCTATTTACTCTGAGTAGAAACAAATCCTGTGCTATTATTTGGAGGACTCCTTAGTAAAATGGGATTGATGTTTAAAACACAGTTTTGAAACTGTTAAATTCACATTTTTTAGGTCAGGATGAACTCACTGGAAAAAGTACATCAGAGAAATATAATGTATGCACATATGCATAAAAAAAGAAAAATGCCATACCTGTCTCTGTTTCATGGTATCAAAATCTTCACGAGGATCTAGAAATACCTTATAGCCACAAAGCTGACTTCATTAGCTGACACATTCATTTCATAATTGATAAACTGAATATTTTTCTACTTTTTTTCCATGACAGCCAGTCAACATCTTAGCCTAGGAGAGGCCAAATATGAAGGTTTAACTTGGTCTGCAACTTTCTAACAATACCCTGCCACTTTCTAACAATAATTTCAGTAATTTTGAGAATCAAAATAAGAAGCTAAGAAGTTTAGGATTTTCATGAGGAAACCATGGACTTGACTATTATCATTTGATGGTGTTCCTGAGTGGTATGGTCGTGTGTCTACACTGAAAACTGCTGTGTAATGTTGGAAGTAAAGTAAGCAATATCATCTTTCTCTTGACTGCTGTCTCTGAACTCTGTCAGCTGTGGTTGTGAGACAGGTCAGTGTGAAAGAAATAACCATGGTAGGCTGTTGGTCAAAACAGCTAAAGCAAGAAAAACTGTAGCCTGTGAAAAAAGTCAGTTTAATGGATTAAGGAAAGCTGAGCATGCTAGCAAAGCAAAATTGAAATTTTTTTCTTCCCATTGGCAGGGAAGTGTTTGGCCTGTTACTGAAAAGCAGGGCCTCAGAGTACTCTAGGAAAGTGAATGCCACAGCCATAAGTGTACTTAGTTCCTTTCCCCCAGCTTTTATTCCTAACCATTATGTCATGTGGAGCAGAATGTCCTTTAGCTTAACTTTGGTTGAGTCTGCTGGCTGTTGCTTCTCCCATCCTCTTGCCTATTCACTGGAGGAGAGACAATGGAGAAAAGCGAAAAGCTCAGTGCTGTACAAACACCACTTGGGAGCAGAGGACATACTGGTGTATTATCAATGCTGGTTTAGTCACAAACCCAAAGCACAGCCTACAAATCCTGTGAAGGAGATCAGCTCCATCCCATCCTCCCTCAGTCAGCTGTTCATGGCTGAGTTACTTCTTCAGAGTCACAATGCTGTAGGGACCATTTGTGAGTTCCCCGCTGCATGATGTCAGTAGGAAATCCTGGATGCCCACCTGCATTCAAATAGAGAGATGAGACCTTGTCAGACAACTTGGAAAAGTGGAAGGCACATATAAAATACAAATAAAAATATGATAGTATATACTAGGATAGTAAAAAGTGAATTCCAGAAGGTTAGTTACAAGGGTGTCCACATGACTCTTAGAAAGAAAAACATCATTGCAATAGACATTTAAGTCTGAGGAGAAGTGCTCTCTGTGACAATAAGGCAAAATGCCTCTTAGTAAAATGGTGCTTGCTGTTGCTTATTACCACATAACTGCAATGTGGAAACAAGGATAAGGCTGAAATCTTCAGGTGAATGGGAGAAGAAGTAGGTCAAATACTCGAAGTGCAGTTTTGTTGCATTTGGCCCTTCAGCATTCCAGTCTAACTTTTCAAGAGAAAAAGAGGAGACTGAGAAGGATAAAAGAAGTCAAATAAAGATTCTTACAGGCAAAGGGACGGCAGTGACCTAAATCCACTACATACCAGGCAATGCCCCCCCAAACAACATCTGCTATCAGAGGCTAGGGAATTCAGATTTTCCAATTCTATGGCAGAATTCGTATTGATCAGTAGCTGCTGCTATAGGTCTGTGAAATACTTCATATTTCACTGTCTTTCCAGGTTCCTGCTCTATTATAAATAGCAGAATTATTTGCAGCATATGTGTTATATGCTGTCCTGGTTTAAAAGCCAGGTTTCTGCCGAGGAAAGTGGAGCCTTTCTGGAATGAAAAAGATGACCCCTCCCTCCAAATTATTATAACTTTGAAACTACAGGGCTTTCAGGCAAAGATATCGGAAACGGAATAACACTTGTTTACATATATATATATATATATATATACTATATAGATACATTGTTCCAGATTGTAAGGCAAGATGCATTCTATTACCATCTGTATGGCAGTTGTCTTTCGTCAAGTGGGCAGTTTGCCTTATCTCTTCCCCAATCACTCCTCCCCCGGCAGAGGATATCTGCTGATAATAAGCTATTGAATGTCACTGGATGACTGATAAGAACTATAGCATCCCATTGTGAGATGCTCTGCCCAGAAGGAGGAGCCAAGCATTGCTACCCAGATATAGTCTGGAGATTCTGGCATATCAGCACGGCATCTCCACTGCATTTCCCAGAGGAACAGCAGCTGCCTCTTCTTCCACTGGATCTTCAGAGGAAGACTATACCTTTTTCTACAGGATCCCTGCTCCAACAGAACCCCACCTGGCCCTTCAGGAGGACTGCAGTCACATTTCCAATTGGACTACTGCCAGCACCCTGACCAACAGGGTGTCAGGTTGAGTTCTGACTCTGTCAGTGTTGTTCTAGTGTACTGCATTGTTTATTTTATCCTTTTATTTTCTTCCCTGTTAAAGAACTGTTACTTCCTGCTCCCATATTTTTTGCCTGAGAGCCCCTTAATTTAAAATTTATAGCAATTCAGAGGGATGGGGAGGGTTTACATTCTCCCTTTCAGGGGAAGCTCCTGCCTTCCTCAGCAGACACGTGTCTTGTCAAACCGAGACACGTGTATGCATATATGTACATATATATGTATATATACACACACATATATGCGTAAATACATACATACATACATGCATATATATCTATATCTACATCTATATATATACATATATATACGTATATGTATATAGGTATAGATGTAGATATACACACAAATATATACATATATGTATAAATCTAAAACAAGACAGACGAACAGCAGCACCAACCAGAACAACTGGAGCAGAAGGGAGAAGCCCAGCAGCAGCAGCAGCAGCAGCAGCAGCAGCAGCGGCGGCGCTGCCCTGCAGAGTTCTCCCTTTCGGTGCAGTTACAGCCACAGCTGCCCAGGGGCGCTCTCGCTCCTGCGGGGCTGCAGTGACTCCGCCGGGGCTGCAGGTGGCGCTGTGCTGTGGGCACTCTGGAGGGCAGCCGGCGCTGGCTCCGAGCCTCGCCAAGGCGTGGCAGCGGCCAAGGGGTGGACAGAGGCAGGAGGGGAGGGGTGTTTCAGGTTTCTCCTGGCTCTCATTGTCCTGTGTGGTGTTCTGGTGAGGGTGGCAGCAGCCAAGGCTCCAGTAAGCAGCTGGGAGGTGCTTCCTCCTGTAATATGGGATTGAAGTAATTCATGCTTGTGTGGAAAATATATAAAATAAAAATTGTAAAATAAATTATACATGTAACAAAAATCCAAAGAGCCTCAAACCACTGACAGCCCAGAGATAGATTACTACATAGAAGTTGTGAAACTTCCGGTGGTGGCAGGAAAGAATGCCTTGTCAGCAAGCAAAAGGATGTGGCCGGTGCAGAGATGGGCTTCTCCCGAACCAACCAGGAACACCCGGGGACAATCAGCACTTGATAAGTATCATCAATCAAGATAACTGAAGTCGTGAAGAACGTACGTCTGAATACACGACTTCTCCACGCAATCAGCACCTGCCACCACCCAAGAAACTGCAACTGTCCAGCCCTGCGCAGTAAAAAGAAACTTCAAACATATGTGGGTGACAAAAGAAGTCGAGGCACCTCTGCCTCAGGCAGAAAAAACTGTATGAAACAGCTCCGCTGGAAACGGCATTTGTGAACAGAGGGAGATCTGGTGCAATAGAGGTTGGATCTATGTTCATCCAGCCCCGATCCCTGGCGCAATGCTGTCTCTTTGTGGCAATCGAGGACTGTATTTTCAGCCACGAAAATAAAATCTTTCACTATTATTATTGATTTGGCTTTCTCACTGATCATTTATAACATTCTGGAGAGAGGAAGGAGGTGGGAGCACAGGTTTCCCTTGAGAAACTTAGGCCGATAGAGAGGGTCTCTCTCCCCGCAAAGATGGATGTCAAAATGTCCCAGTCCAGTGGCAGGTCCTGCGAGCACTGGCCCACCGACAGCAAGGAGAAATGGCAAGGAAGGCTCAGCTGTAGCAGTGAGCCCCCATGGGCAGAGAAGTCCTGCACCAAAGCCCCAAAACTGTCTATCCTCCCAGCCAGGCAAACTGACCCACCCCCAGCTGAGAAATTGCCAAACACTGCTGCTTCTCCCTTCCCAGCACCACTTCAATGGTGTGCCAAAAGCCCTGGCTTCATCACCATCTCTATGACAACAAATGGAGAGAAAACTCCCTAAAGAAAAAAAGAAAACCTAACCCCCCACATATGCTATGGTACCTTTGTTGCTACCTCTTTCTCTTGAGCTTAGTCTTCTTTCTTTGGTTTGCTAGGCAGGCAATATCAGTAAAAACATGAGCTAAGGCAACTGGAAATGCTTCCCACATGCCTTTGCTCTTGGTAGCAGAGTTAGTTCAAAGTTAGAGTCAACCAAGAGGGACAAATGAYATCACAGTGGTTTCCATCTGATTCAAGATATAGTTGGTACACAGTTGAGCACATTACAGCAAAAGAGGCAGTATGATAAAGTGCTGGGGCATGGGCTTGTTATTTTACCCTCTATAGTGTTCTGAGTAGCATGCTCCCCAAGGCAGAGACAGGATACATGCGAACATCTTTACTTGTCTACAGAGAAATGCCCCTTTGGATTTTTATAGATCTGGAAGTTTGGAACTTTCTTATTAGCAGAAAGAGCGTTAAAATACTCTTTTGCGTATGTGCCTTCAATTTCAAGGGTGGCAAAACCAGGAGCCCATGCAGTGCATTGGACAAAAGTGGTTTTGGAATTAACTGAGTGTTAATTAAGTTAAACTGAATGTTTACAAAACATACTGAGCATGAAAGTAAATGTAAAAATTTTTAAATTTGACCTAGATAACCTGTATTAATTATTTGCTAGACTCTTGAGAATCAATTAAAATAGAAATCAGAAATAAAGCTCAGGTGAGATATCTGGGGGAAAAAAAGGCTTGTTTCTAAGATATGGTTTTGATATTCCCTTTTTTCTCTCTTTATTCTACAAGATAAATGCTACATAAAAAATGTATACAAATAGTGGAGAATTACTGTTCCATGTTAAGTATGTGTTGCAGTAATATATAACCTGCTCTGATGTAAGAAATTTTTCATTCAATTTTTATGGAAAATTTGTGTAGAGTTCATTCTTAACTGCAGGGAAGCCTACTCAGAACAATTAAGCAATCAGCACAGGAATTAAATTACCCCCCGGCTATTATAAGCAAATAACCTACATGGGACATTTGTTTTTTCTAAGTGACCAGTTGATGCTTTGCTTTTTCCAGTTTTAAGAAAGAAATTAAATGGTATGGCAGTGTATTACTCTCATTTCCAATCCTCTGGAGCAGATAAACATTATCATGAAACTGGCCAAGGATGAAATTTAAATAAGTAGTGATTGGAGAGGATGACAGGAAGAGTTTCCAAATTACAAAAATTAACAAATTATTTTAATTAACTGCGTATTTTGGAGTACAAGGATATGGGGGCATTATTTATTTTAATGTGTAATGCACACTCAATATTTCTGTAAATGGAATAGGGTACAGAAACCTTGCCACACAATTACTCAAAAAAGAAGTAGGAAGAAAAACTGGAACCAATTATATATATATATAATATATATATATATATTTTTTCCTTTTAAGTCACTGTCACTTTACAGTTCCAATGTGGATTACAGATTCATTCTGTTCCATCTGAATTTTCTAACAATCCAAACTGCTCCTCCAATACACCTCTAAACAGCCATACAGCACAATTCTGATGGTTGTTCAAGCACACTAGACACTCATTGTGTATATAAGATTATGAGTCTCATATCACAAACATACTCTTTCAGCGTTAATTTCTTTCTAAAAAATCTGGATTGAGTAAACATTATCTGCCTTGTAAATACAGTACCTAGGGAACAGAACAGGCTGTGTGCAACAGAACAAAATGGAACTTGTATCTGCTTTTATAGCTGTATGAATTATAAAATCTTTTGGTCTGGGTTTCACAGAATCACGGAATGAGTCGGGCTGGAAGGGAACACAGTGAGTCATCTTCCTGTTCAAGTAGGGTCATCCTATAGCACATTTCACAGGATTGCATCCAGATGGTTCTTGAGTATTCCCAATGAGGAATATTCCATAACCTCTCTGTCAATCTGTTCCAGTGCACTGTCATCTGCACAGTAAAGAAATTCTTTCTCATGTTCAGGTGGAACTTCCTGTGCAACATTTTATCATGTTCATTGCCTCTTGTCCTATTGCTCAAAACCACAAAAAACAGCTTGGCTCTTGACATGTCCTGCTTTACACAATTTTAAGGTATTTTTAATACTTTTTGAACAGCACCAGCTCCCTCAGCCTCCCAGTAAGGGAGATGCCCTCATCTTCTGTTTGTCCTTTCTCCCCTGCTTTGGATCTACTCCAGGAGATCCATGTCTTGCTTGTTCAAAGGGGCCCAGAACTGGACGCAGCATTTCAGATGTGCCTCACCAGGCCTGAGTAGAGGGGCAGGATCACCTCCCTCGACCAGCTGGCAGTGCTGTTCCTAATACTTCCCAGGATACTGTTGGCTTTGTTGGCCTCCAGGACACAGTGCTGGCTCATGGATGGCTTGTTGTCCACCAGGGCCCTGAGGTCTTTCCTCCAGAGCTCCTTCCCAGCAGATTAGCTCCCAGCCTGTTGTGGTGCCCAGGTTGTTCTTCCCCTGGTGCAGAACCCTGCATTTGCCTTTGCTGAATTTCACAGCTCTTCTCTGCCCTTCTCTCCACCCTCTCAAGGCCCTTCTGAAGGGTGCACGGCCCTCTCGGGTATCGGCCACGGCTCCCAGCTCTGTGTCATCAGTGAACTTGCTGAGGAGTCCTCTGCCCCTTCATCCAAATTATTGAGGAATAAGTTAAACAATACTGGACCACTGTTGAACCCCGGGGGACACCACTAATGGCAAGACTCCGATTAGACTCTTTGCTGCTGATCATGAGCCTCTGTGGGATCTGCCACACAGCCGCTTGTCAATGCACCAAGCTTCTTTGACCTCTCAATGATTGCAACAAATACTACTGGAGAAAAGTTTATGTTGTAAGGCATGCAATCAAATCACCCACTTGAGTTTGGTTCTTTTAATTTTTTGCAATCATAGCATTCTTCTTTTTGTAACATACTGGGGTTTAGGGCAAGGAAATAAGCTACTTTGCAATTTAAGGGATATATAGTGGTGCTAGAATGGGGTAGTAAATGAAGTAGAGGTCTCAACAGGAGTTCTCCAAACATTTACCTCAGAACTTTTGCTTTTGTGTTCTTGGTTAATCAATTTGCACTCACAGTATGTCCCTTTCTCCTTAACATAAGTACCTCAAATCGACAGGATGGTATCAGCTAATTGTTGGCTGATCACTGTTTTGCTGCTGTGAGGTTCTAACTGCAACTCCGGTTTCTTGTTCCAGTGAATTTAACATCTTCCGAGCTAATTTCTTGTTGGCTTGACTAGTGGAAAGGAAAAAGTGAGTTCTCAAACTTGCATCAAATGTTAGGGGAGGTTGATCTTAGTTGTGCTATTAAGGCACATTGAGCAGACAAAGGAATATTTTTTCGCTTTGAAGGTACTACTGCCCGTATTTAGAACAAACACATGAAGTGCATAGACTTTAATTATTACTTTAATTTTCCAAAACAGAAAAGTTTAGGTCTGACTTGAGAAAAAGCACTATCATTAATAGCACAGCTCCATGATGTCAGGGGTATATGAGTAGGATTACAATGTAATGGAGCTTGGAGTTTAGAATGCATGCACTCACAGTTATAACTGTGAGAAGCGAGAGTAATAGCTGCTTTTGTTTCCCCCTTGACATTTCATGTTTCGTCTGATTATCTGTGCCCTGAAGTCCCCTCCTGAATTCTGCCTTTTGCACTTCTATGATGATTTCAGAGGTGAAGATTTATTCACATTTCGAAGCTCAATTTAAGAAGTCAGGCTTTTGTAAAGTCTCTTTAGGGTGTTTATTTTGGTTTTTTTGTTCTTTTTTTTTTTGTCTTTAATCAGATGCTAAAGGATTTTGAACCAATTTACTGTAAAGTGAGAGAGGAGAAGCCACCTGACAAAAATTCCAGGTATTTGGTCTTGGCTGGATTAGCCTCTGGGCTTGGCTTTCAGCCCACCCCTCCAGTTAGCTTTGGTGAAATAGTGCCTGTCAAAATCAGTACTGGGTCAGGTAACTCAGTGGCTTCAGGAGGGGGTCTTTGTCTGAGCTAAAAGGCTACCTGCAGAGCATGTTTTTCTCCTATAGGTCAGTAACCCAATGTAAGAAAGTGATGGACTGTCTTTTATCTTTGAATTTCGTCTATTTCAGCAGCTCCAGGTAATGATGTAAATCGAATGGGATTATCGGTGATTGTATGACACAAAGAGACAAACTGAGGATAGTTTTGTCCTGAACACCACCTAAAATGCACATAATTCAGTTCTGTACCAGCAAGGGAATGATGAGTCTTGGCATGCATTGCAGAGCTACTCAGCTATTTGGTATGCAGCACATTGTAAGTTGAATGTCTAAATGAAAGAAAGTGCGGGCCGAAACAAGAAAGCTTGCCAGTTCAATGTGCAGATTAGCATTAAATGCTGCCTATCAAATAGTTCACAGGCTTCTTCTCATGATTCTTTAGATATGCTTAAGAGGACCAAAAGTAGTGTAGCTCACAGAGTGAAGAGCCATGAGATGTGCTGTTGGTAGTCCCCTCAACAAAATCTGCTTTGATACTTATGTATAAACGTTTGCTTGTTCATGGAATCATAGGATATCACAAGTTGAAAGAGACCCATAAGGATCATCAAGTCAAATCTCTTCTCATTCCAGAACTAACTAAAATTAAGAATGTTGTCCAGTTGCAACTTGAACCCTGGCAGGCTTGGTGCCCTAACCACTTTCCTGAGGAGTCTTTCACAATGACAGGTCACCTTGTCGCTGAATATAATTAACAATGTGTTTGGTCTTTCCCTCTTGAGTTATTTTCAGGAGAAAAGGCAAACTGGGGTTTTTAATACTAGACCTGAATAGTTCATGTTCATATATAGTGGACTCAGCAAAACAAAAAACCCCACCCATATCCCTGAAAAATACCATTTATTTGCCATCATAGATTTTCTGTTTTAAAGATTCTTAGTGCTTTATCTTGATGTTGTAGATTRAACCTGCTAAGTATCACATAGATTTTTCCTCACTCCTTCCACCTTCCCCATGCCCAGTAGGATGGTGGAAGAGAAGAGAAGGAGTGAAAGCAAGAAAACTCATGAGTTAATGTAAAAACTCTCTGATAAACTAAGGGATTGTGGAAGAAGAGAGAAAGAAAACGGAACAAAACAGGCGGTACAAAGGAAATTGCTCACCATCTCCCATGTGCAGACTGATGCCCAGCCTGCCATCAGCTCAGAGACTTGGAGTTGTTGCCCTGAAGTAGTGCACATAAACCTGGAGTAAACTGAAAAATGGGAGAAATGTTGCTAAAGACCTTTGGTTCCTCATGTGCAAACATGAAAATCCATTACTTTTTAATAATACCGGCATGTACTTAAAGATATCTGAATAGAGAGCACAGATTTCAAAAATTACTTAAAAAAAAAGAGAAAGATTAGTTGTCTTCTGAAAAGCAGTAGTAACATTATAAGGATAAATTTCACAAAACTTATTTTGGAGCAGAGCTTTCCCATAGACACTAAGGTGTACCATAGGTTGTTTTGTTTGGCCTACCAAGGGTATCGGCAAGGATGAGATTCCAAACTTCTGCCATATCCATGTAAGCTTCACTAAAATTTGCTCTTGATGCCTGCTGAGCACAGTAGTGGAGGATGAAGTAGAGATACTCACAGCAAACATCATCTGGGTTGTCTGTTTACAAGTTCTAAGTGATTACTGTTCTGGGTACTTGATAAGGTCACAAGACACTCAGCAGTAAATTCAGCCTTCTCTGTTTATTCTTGAGACTGCAATGCTTTCACCAAGCAATGCATGAGCTACGAGTGAGAACATTAAGCTTAAGGTTGCTTTTTAGTCCTAAATGTTTCAAGTCCCTTTTCAAAGATGCATTCTTATGTCTAAGAATTGAGATTAAAGAGGGATGTACTAGGGGCAAACCATGGACATTCAGGAAAAGACATAGACTTGAGAATTATAGTTACCGGAGTGGTCACCTATGTCTTCTCTTTAGGAATAACTTGGCAGCTGCACAGCAACATCCTCATTGCAACATTCAGTTCCTGTCAATTCACTGCTTTCTTCCTGGCGCTTATAATCTATTCCTGCACACATGAGCTGTTTGCACTTAAAATTCTTTTTGCCTTCCTGACTGGCAACTGGAAATTCAGGTTGCAGAACTCTGCCTCAGTCTGGGAGCTGCTTCTAGTCAATTTATGGCCTAATTTTATGCCAAAATTGGAATTGTAAAGCCTTTTGAAAATCCACTGTGAAAAGAGCACTTGGCGAGTGCACATCTTATACATTGTAGGCTATTCGGTGATATGCGTTGTTTATTCTTTTAGAACATAATAATGAATCATGAAATAATAGTGTCAGTGTGGGTATTATGAGAAAAACCATTTGAAATCATCATTGGCTGAAGCAACTGGAAATTACTGAAGCTGCTGATATACTGCATGCATCTAGCATAATGTCTGTATAATTAAGTGCTTATGAGGAAAAATCTTGATTTAAATACCAAAAAAAGCCTTCTCTGAATGTCTGCAGCTCTCTGCCAATAATGGTTCCTGATCTAACACTGTATAAAGGTTTTCACAAGGGTTTAAATGCTATGCACTCACAAAAGTATTCTTTGGTACATTCAGTAAAAAGAGCCTTTTAAGACATGCAGAATAATGTACTTCTAAAGTGTGTTTTATTTACTTAAGTTCATGAATGTAAATAAAATATTGGTAAAGCAAGTGTTTTGGGGCCTCATAATCTTTTAAAGGTTGATCTTGGGAAGATATTCACAGGCTGCTGAACAGTAAACATTTAAAATTCCAGAAACAGCCCAAGAAGTGCTGGGACCTAAAATATATTGTCTAGGAAAGTTGAAAGTTAGTCAGTTTAGCATTAGAATAACTTTTGTGTTTCACTTCCTGTGCACAGTCTACTTTATTCAGAGTGATGTGAAACCATGCAATAAACCTGCAGTCTGCTTGGCTAATATTGCAGGTCCCAGTTTATGTCAGCTTTGATAGGTGCACTTAAAACATTTTGATAACATGACATTCTCCAATATCCAAATACAGCTGAAACAGAGTGCACCAGCTGTTACTTTGACTGGTGATCAAGAATCTTCCAGATAAAGGCAATCTCATGGAAATCTGCCATGAAAATGGAAATCCTCTGATGTGATGCTGTATTTTTCCAATTATGTTGTGATATAGAGAAAAGTCAAAAAAAGCATACCTGAAAGCACACATAAATATAAAAGTTGTTCTGAAAATGAAAAAAATAGTGTCCCCATTGGGATGGAGTCCTATCTTTCTGATTAAATTGTTCTGCCAGCTAAATAATCAAGAATTTCAAGAGCAGATACACTTTTAAAAGTTTAGTGTATTTGGAAAAAGTCTGCTGATATGTGAGGGGAAATTATTTCCTCTCACCTTCCACAAATTGCTGTTCCTTCCCTTGACTCTTCGGCTGCATAAAGTTTATGTGGGCAGATGTTCCCAGAATTCCCTTCTCTGCATGGGACCTCTTTACAACCCCAGCAGGCAGCCAGATTTTGCAGTGCAACCTAAACATTGAGACTTAAACTGCAAGCAATCTGTTACACTCTAGCTAAGGAAATAAAAGTTCTTCAGCTGTCAAGGAGAGATGTATTAGTTTGGCCATGCCTAAAATGCTTTGGGAGGTTTTCTGAAAATAAACATGCCAATCTAGCTCTGAGCCCTGTCGTATGGGGAGATTTGAAAACGTATGGGTCTTGTTTCCAAATTTAATGCAGCCAACAGGTAGAACCAATTCAAAAGGACTTTTAGTTTTTCCTAAGGGGCTGGGGAGTTCATTAGAAATAATTGCACGTGTACTCTGCTGGAGTTAACAAATGCTCAGCAAGCTATTATTGTGTGTAACAGCAACCTATAGTAATTCAGGGGTACTGAACAGCCCGAAGATTAACCACATTCATTGATCTTGAATTTAGAATTTTCTCTATATTTTTTAAGCTAATCCTTGATAAATTCTGTTAGACTGAACTGTTTGCATACATTTCTTATATTGTTAGATGAGCCAAAACAGGGCACCAGTTTGAATCAGCCTGTTTACCCCTTACTTCTGAGCAATGTACCTACTTCATTTCTGGCAAGCATTCAAATTCTGATTTTAAACTTATAATCTGTCTTGTCATAAGAAGGAGAACATGTTAGACCATAATTTTGATCTCAAACTGAAATTAAATTTATCTTCTCACTTCTGTATCCCTGACCAAGGACCATTCTAAGGATCATAACTAGGGATCATTCAAAAAAACATGAATGAAATGCTATGACAAAAGAAGTAAGGTCTCATTGACACAGGTAGGATATCAGCTGATTTTGTAGCTGATTTTTTATCAGCAGATTTTTTGCTGTTCTCCTTTCAGGCCTTTGCAATCTTGTCAGTATCTGGTAGATGTCCTTTGCCCACTGACTCATAGACCATAAATATACTGATTGAAAGCTTCAGGCAATTCCAACCACTGAAATATATTGTAATATGGAATCTTATTCCTCAGGCAAAATACAAATGTTCTATTTTAGTAAGCTCATTGCTGTCAATTCCACTGCCCCCAATGCCCTCCCCCTCCTCTATTGCAAGCTTTTCATTTTATGGCAGCTTGGCAAATTATGTATGCAAAAGTATGCATCTCAGCACACTGGCAGAACTTTCTCTCAGCTAGGTAAATTTCCTTTATTTTTCCTTTCCCCTTGCCTTTCCCCTTCCCCTTCCACATTGCTTGATGAAATGTGAGCATGTTCTTTTTTGCTTATTTCTGTAGTTTTCTTGCCAGTTTTCTTCACCTCAGTGCTTAGATTATCATTCTTTTTCTTTGTGGGAAAAAAAATCCCACAGAAATCTTCCCTTCATTTGTCTAATGTCTGTTTTTTTTCAGTAATCTGTGAATTTTGTAAGAACTTGTAGTTAAGAGTATTCTGTCATAAACCTGATCTATTTAATAAAGCTCATTGATGTTTCTTAGGAAAAATGACAGCAGAGGCTGTTTCTCACTAACTAGGTATATTCTTACTCTGCAGCAAAAACTCCTTTTGTCTGAAAACAAAGCTTATTAGTCTGGCAAACTACAATGTTAAACCCTTGCTAAGTGCAAAGAAAGGACAAAATATTTTCAGAAAAATGTTACCTCACAAAAGCTCAATCATAAGTTTTTCTTTTTAAAAATGATTTTTTTTTTTTCTTAAAGGTTTCATATTTTTTTCATTTAAGAGCTCTTCCTGGGTTTGAGGAAATTTTTCTTTCTTTTGATTAGGGAAGGCTTCTCCTTAACATTTTAGACTTGCTCTTTGCAACTGCAGCATGTCCTAGCATGTTTCCTCTAATTCTCATTCACTCAAAGGAAAATTAGAAGCAGCACATTAGTTCATCTCATCCTTTGTCTGAAAGAAAGCCATCTAATCCTCTATATTTTTAATTACGATATTTTAAAAGTAATTTTATAATTAGAGCAGTAATGAGAGCAGATATTTTATAAATAACACTCCTATTCAAAAAATACATGCATGTTTTTCAAAACCAATTCTTTGCTTTCAACACTATTGAAATTTTCTTGGACATGTGTCCCTTCCAACTCATTTCTTTAGAGATTTTACTTGCATTGTATGATATTCTGTCTGGCAGTTTTTCCTCAGAAACTGAATTAGTATCTTAAATCTTGGTCCATTCCTTCATGTCAACATTCACTGTTCTTTAGTAGGTAAACTCTGGGAAGAACTGTGGTAGCTAGACATATACAATAATCCCTTTACCATAATCATTGTGCTAATTGTTCTCTGATGACTGGTCATCAATTATATCAAGCTGAGACAAAATATCCTGTTAAAAACAAACAACAACAACAACAACAACAACAACAACAACAACAACAACAACAACAACAAAGCTAAGTCGTTCTAGCTCTTCCTTTCCCTAGTTCTTTTGGCTGCTTTGAATTCCACATTGACTGTTACTGAAGCCATGCCTTTCCCATGAGGACTGGCCACTCCATGTAGCAGCTGAAATAAGCTTTAAAAATAACCTTTAAAAAAAAGAGATAGAGAAACAGCCAAGCTGGGCCACATCCATTTTGCTGTTTTCATTTGTTAGAATGTTCAGTCATTTTCTGATGGGAGATGTGAGTTTTCAAGCTGGTTTATCACATCAGGGTTGTGGTGTTTTGTGTTTCTGTCAGCATGTAATTGGACATTGCCAGTAGCACTTATAGTTACTTGGTGCAGATGATGCTCCAAATCACTGCTTGTAATCTGACACATCTCAAAGGACTTTCTAAGTGTTTTTTTGGAGGCAGCTAGCTAGGTTAGGTTGACCCACTGAACTTTTTTTATCTCTAAAAGGTGCTTGAAGGATTAGCAGCAGCTGTAGGCTAGTGTTATCCTTTAGGCATCATCAGACATGGGTGTTTCATGTAACTCTGAATGTGGCTGCTCAGAATACATCTCAGGTAACAAAGGTCTTGAACTATCAGCTGTCAGAAATAGTCACTGACTAAGTATGCCTTCTCTTCTCTGTAGAGCCAAATCTATACAGGTTATATACTTCTCTAACAGCCCTTTTGAAAACATTTGACTCCAATTTACTATCAGTTCCTAGCATAGCAAGTCCCTTGTTCGTTTCCAGACATAGTTAGATGTCTGCTTATGTTAGATGAGATGACAGATATACTTCCCATTCAAAAGTGATAGATGGAAATATGGTGCTACCAGCCTTTACTTAGTACAGCAGGCAGTTTCTCATGGGTAGCTATAAACAGGCAGGCCAATTTAATTCTCTTTAGGACACCTACGCTACTTACAGGCATGTCATGTTGTCACTTTACATGACAGCATTTCTGTATTGCTAGTTGCTGTGCTGACAATTAAGCTATGTACTGTTCTCCTAAAAATTTACCAGATGTTCCCAGTTTTTTTACTTTTACACAGAATTTTGTTGTTATTTTGCCTAGGAACCATCACAAACCCCCAAATACCCATATATCTAGCAATGACTAAGAAACAAATTATTTTTTTGAGTTTATGCACTTACAACTCCTGTTACAGGCCACTGCAGCAAGACCATTTAAGTGTATTTGTATTGGACCATGTGATGTCAGAAATGAACTCTAATGCATTTTTTGTTTTTACAGAGTGGTTTTGGACTGTTTTGTGCAGCACTGTTATTGATCATATCACTTATGGAGTGTTAAGTTCCTTTTACAAAGTCACTGTACGCTTCACTGCAACTCGCAGCAAAGACAAGAATGACAGATACTCAAGGAGTGGAGAATGAAATGCTGCTTTTGGATAGAAGTCTGTATGACAGCAGTGAAGGGTGAGAGAATGAGCAGTAAGCCAAAGCAACTGCAGAAACCGCACATGGGGTTGCAGCAAAGGGAGTGCTCAGTGTGCTGTGCAGTGGATGATCAGAACATTTGAAACTGTGATTGAAGTAATTTGTGATTCAGGGAAATGGCATGTTGTGTTTTTTTTCAGATAGCTCTGATTTCTCCTCATTGGCAAGATGCATTCATCACTTTAATTTTACCCTGCACCCTGTACATGGCAGTCCACACAATGACCAGCTGTGCAGGTTGGAGGGGTTAGCATTATCAAATACCTCAAACTGGAAGCCTGCTATACTGGGCATTGTGCACAAGCAAGAGAGATGGACTCCTGTTAATCTGATCTTCCAGGCTAGAAAAGTGTTTCGTCCAAGTCATGTGCTACGTTGTCCTACAGCAGCAAAATCCATGCAACTACTTCCTGTACAGAAAACAGATACTGCTTTTTACTTTCTGCATGCTTGGTTCTAGCTTTTATTTCTCCTCTGCAGGTATGTGGAAGATTTTCTCTTTGTCATTCTTACTGCTCAACAAATGTGAAGGGTCTTATGGATACTGTTTTATCTTCTTTCACTGTCTTTTATTATAAGTTCATTGTTACAAGTTCAGTTGCCAAACAGTTACCACAGGAAGCATACTTAGGAATAATATTTACCCTATTGCAGCTATTTTATAGAGTAGTAGGACACCTATTTAGTAAGAAAAATGCCAGGAGATGGCTTGGTACTTGAAGCATTCCCTTAGGGTATAACAGATGCCTGAATTCCTCAGACTGAGAGGCACAGCCTCAAGTTTCCCATATCCTGAAGTCAAAGTGACTGTTTTGTGTGTTTATTCAATAGTGTTTTTAACAGGAAAGAATCTGTGGACTGAAAGAGGAGGAATGATGGCTGTTCAGTGCTCTGATGTACCCCTGAGTTTGTGTGTTTATTTTATGCTTAACTGGAATATCCAAAGCACCACAGATTTAAGAGATGCCAAGAAGCAAGTTTTCATCTGACGTGTTGTAATTTTTTTCCTGACCCTGTTTGTAAACTGCTTGTAAAGGGTTGTGGAAATGAAAACCAAGATACAATGAAAGGGAAGCGCTTCTCACATTTTAAACATCAAAAAAAGTTTTCCTTACCCTTTGACTAGTAGTATGGAATGGTTCTTACTTTATTCAAATTATTAGCATGCCTTCCACTGAAGGAATTACTGGAATAACCCCTGAGTTTGGTGTGTTTCAGTTCTTTTTCTTCCTCTAAAACAGGTCTAGTTATATGAATAGTTATTTCTATTTCCTATGAAAATATGGTGCTTTCCCCAGATTGTATAATTTTGGGGCAATATTTCTGATCTGCTGTAACACTTTAAATCACCAGATCTATTTTGCATTGATTGGCCACTAAATAGACCTAGACAAAAGCCATCTATACCAGAGCTGGACAATTCAGAATCATTAATCAAAGTGTGTTTTTGTTACTGTTTTACTGCCTCACCCCGCTATTAACTTGTCACAGCTGGGTTGCTTTTATGTTTTCACACACTACGTGATGGATTAAACTAGTTAGCTGGCTAGATAGATTATATGCATTAACACTTAACAGCTTTGCTCTTGCACTGGCTAAGGCACAAGGCTTAGCTTATATAATGCTCTAAAAGGTCTGATTTGCTGTGCTTTACTTTGTGTTCGTTCTTTTCTCTGGCCATGGCTAAATAATGGAAGTAAAAGCACATTTCAACTGAAACATCTGATTTCATTTCTCAGGAAGTTCTCTCTGAGGTTTAATGGATAGTATCATTGAGCTTCAACTCTTTTCCAGAGTCATATTCTTATTTTTAACAATACTACCTATAAATTCCTGAATGAACCTAATTCAGTTTGGAGTCAGTTTGCTGCTTCTAATTCTTTTCAGGGATTTGACAGCATTTTTACTCTTCAGTTGTTGATTTGCACACCTTGGTTTTCTGTCATCCCACAATTTCCTAAGATGTACGTTTTTGGGTGAAGTCCTAAATGTTCTATGATCCTAGAAACTTTACAGACAACAACCATAAAAGATGTGACTCAGTAACTGATCACAAGGGCACTTCTAGCTGTCTTTATTCTACCCTGGATATATGAGTTTTGATTGAAATGTTTGTTTTGAACTGGTGTTTATGTATGTTGTATTCCATTGTGGGGAATTGTGAGGAGTTCTTTTAAAAATACATGGTCTAGAATGAAATTTAGCCAACTGACACACCATTGTATCTGAGAACCACTTATAGTAATGAGAAAAAAAAAGGACTTGCCCTGCTGGAGAGAGATAGCAAAGACAGAAAAGGAGGAAGGAAAATGGGAAAGGATGAGGGAAGAGAGAGAGGGAAAGAGAGAAGTGGAGAAGTGAGCATTACTACTGTAAGGTCAGGGAGTGCTGTTGACGTCCATGAAGAGAGGCAGTGCTGGGGAGCCTGCACAGCTCGTGGAGAGGCACGGCTCCACAGGCACAGCTCTCATGGTGACAGGTGGCTGGACACGAGGGGAGTGAGGATCGAGAAGGAGGTGCGGGATCCTGGGCAGGGTCACGGTGGGGCTTGTGGCGATGGGCTGGATTGGAGGCCAGGCAGGGCGGCTTTGGCAGGAACACAGGGATGAAATGGGAGGGTGATGGTCAGGGACACAGAGGGGCAGGACAGGAGGTGACGGGGATGGGTGAGGGGGTTGGGCAGGACACAGGCCACACAGGAAGCTCAGAGGTCAGGTGGTGTCCTGCCAAGTGCCCAGTGAGATGGTGAGTTAGGAGTGAGTGTGAGCAAGCAAGGGCCAGCAAGGGCGTAAGAGCCAAACAACAGGCTGGAGCCAGGGCAAAAAGGACAAGAAACAGGCCAGGGCCAGGGCAAAAAGCAGACCTTATCTGAGCCAAACAACAAGCTGGAGCCAAAGAAAAAGCACAAGACTCAAAAGGCCCCCAGACTCAAAAAAGCTTCCAAAGGACAAAACTCAAAAAACCAAAGCCAAAAAAGCCCCAAAAGACTAGTCTCAAAAAGCCCAAGCCAAAAAACCCCAGAACTTGTGGTGCAGTTACTTTTACACCCCCTGGCTCTTCCCAAATTCTGCCTACTCACAGGAGACCCTTGCCCGAGTCCAACATTGCAGTCCATTGGTGGAGTCCTTTTGCCATCTGATTCGAGAACCTCTCTGGGGATTGGTGGTCTGCTGCTGACTGCCTGTCCCATGTGAGATACGAAATGGTTGCCAGGCAAAGTCCCCACAGAGACAAGGTGCTCACCTATCTTCTCCTAGCTGCCTCCTGCAAGTGGCACGTGTGCAACCCCTCCCTCACAAACCTTTCACAACCAGTATTGAGATAGAAATCAAGATTAAATTGTCTCCTCACAATGTAGCTGTGCTTTCTTTGTTTCACAAGACTATCTCTGCTTTCTTTCGTTAGCAGCAGTCATTGTCTCCATGGTTTCAAGCCTGACATCCAAGTACCTTTCTAAGAGCTGACCATACATTCCCCCTCTATGTCTGGAATGGTGGGTATTAGGAGATTTTCCACAAGATCTCATGGTATCTAGTACAAAAACTGCAAACAACAATGACTATGTACGTTGGTTAAGTTCCACTGGTTCTAAACGCTGCAGGTGTTTGCAATGCTACACAAGTAGCACATCTGCAGACACAGTGCTTCCTTCAGCTCAGGTGGCCATATGGATGCACCCTGTGATATTAAAATTTAACATCTAGTCCAAAAAGGTAGGAAGCCAGGCTTACTAGGAAGAATTAGCTACACATTATACCAGCTAATAAAAAATAATTTCACTTCAACATTCAAAAGGCAACAGTTAGGAAAGCAGCCAGGTAATACAGGGTGCTAGGGTAATTAGCTCTACTAATTCTTTTTCTGAGGTGTGGCAACTGCATCACTGACTGTGATGTAATCTATAGTATCTTAAGGCAGCTCTGCCTCTACTGTCTCTTAAGTGCAGCTTCTTAGGTTGTTACACAGCTCTATGTATGTCACATGCGTGACAGGTCCTCAGGCTCCAAGTACCATCCATTCCTGGGCTTTCCAGACCTCTTCCAGCCTCAGGGGACACTGCTGTGTCTCTAACATGTCATTTACTGTAGACTCAGGTCTGCAGTAGTTTAGTTTCGGGTTACTGTGACTTCACATGATTGGGCTTCTA
Organism: Cardinalis cardinalis; assembly: GCA_014549065.1. Classification (NCBI taxonomy): domain Eukaryota; kingdom Metazoa; phylum Chordata; class Aves; order Passeriformes; family Cardinalidae; genus Cardinalis; species Cardinalis cardinalis. Next base: position 31,936 of record JACDOX010000161.1, on the reverse strand, counting down.
ATTGCCTTCGCATATGACATATGCAATATTCTGTAAATTCTTGATATGAAAAGCAATCCAGTTATAACTGTGTTGTTGGAAAGCTCATCAGATTCCTTCTTTTGAGGTTTTAATAATAGTGTGCAATTCCTGAACTGTGCTGATGTACTAGAGGACAAATAGGTGGAGTATTCTTCGAGCCGTTACTTAATGAGTTCTCAGCAAAATCCCAGACCAAACACCTATTTAATATCTGTGACCAGAGAGGGCCAGGAGGGGGTCCTGGATAGGGGGAAATATTTGAAGCACATATGGAAAGTAAGGTTGTCCCTTAGATAGGGTGAATGATGTTAGGGCGGTAAAATAGATATTAATGAGGTACACATGGAGAGAGTAAAAAAATACTTGTTAAAGCAAGCACCTTTTCCATTGTGGTAGAAGTTATCATGGTTAATCTGGAAGCAGTGGATTTTAAAGATGGAGAGATTCAGTATATTTCTTATGCTGAAGAGCATCACAGTTATGAGAAGGAGGTAGTGGAAGACATGTGAATATCTTGTCATGGTGATAGCAGTCTCAAATTAGACGTTGGAGCCAAGAGTTTGTTCAAGTATCTCACAAAACTAGTAGAGTAAGAATAGTTAATAGTATTTGAAAACAGGAGTTTGCTGACTGATAGTCTGAGAAAAGGAAAAAGATGATGGCAGCAGGGAAGTACAAAGTTACAATATGACAATAAAAAGGTGATGTTAACTTTCTGTGAGACTGTCAACGCTGCATTTCTTAAGACGATTCATGAAAGTCAATATGTGAAGTAGGGAGGACATACAGAAGAGCTTTGGCTAGAATGAAGACAGAAAGAAAAAGTCTTGGATATTCTGTATCATAAAATGTGGTTTAGTACATCAAAGATACGAATTCCTGGAAGAAAAGCCAGGAATCCAGTCAGATCCAGTCATGCACGAAAGGCAGGACTAGTGATGCAATGATGAATCTGCTCTGTTTATCTTGATGGATGTGCATTAACATAACTTCTATCTCACTATATTTTATACTTCTTATGATGTTCCAGTAGGCATTCCTGAGAATCCTATTGGTTGGAATTGTATTGTACCATGTTAAAGAAATAGACTAATTTGATGGAGAACTTTAGTTTTTTGCACCGAAATCTTAAAAAAATGTTAAAAATATTTAAAAAAACTATCCAAAATAGGTATGTAGTGTTTAAAAAAACAGTATAGTTCCTTTTAAAAATAGCTATTGCTAAATATACACATTTTTATAGTGAATTGCATTTCTAAACTCAAATTTGTGGTACAACAACAAATTATAAACCAGTAAAATAATAGAATTCTACTTAAGTGATTATATCAATTCTCAGTTGAAAGATATTTTTATTTCATTCCTGAAAGATGAAAGTAGTTTGGATTTAGGAATAAAATTGCTGAGTAGTAATGCAAAAAGTACCCATTGAGATTATGTTTGGCTTTGTTTTGCTATGTTTCCCCCAATTAGTACTTTTTTGTAGTAAAATATGCTTTTAGAAACTTATAGAATAAGGCGCTAATTTTTCCCAGTCCTTCTCTCCTAAGTAAGAGCTACATAGAAGGAAATTGTTAAATTCTAGAGTCTTGTTTGGGCTGTTCTGTCATTTCAAGGACATAATGTGCTGTGACAGCCACCTTTCATCTTTTGAGAAGTTATTTGGTCTTGTCACTTTGGAGGAAGCTGGAATCTTCCCTCAGTTGTTCCGTTACCTGAATAGAGGCTAGGAAATGGATGAGTAAATGCACTCTATGCAGCTGCTTTGCTACTAATCTTTGCAGTAGAGCTACCACTGTGCAGTTAGGTTAGCAGTACCTTACCATCCCATGGGAATAAGGAGAAACCAGAGTAGAAATCTTTTTCTAGCAGGATTCTGACATTTAAATAAAATCTCGGGGAGACTGTAGCACTAACATTAAGGTGCAATAGACTGCCCCTCTGCCCTTTTTACATTCTAGTTTGCTGTTTATGTACATAAGTTTAATGTTATTCTCCTTTAGAGTTCTCTTACCACTTTTACAGGCAAGTTTGTGAGTGAAAAGTTTTACAGGCAAGTTTGTGAGTGAATTACAGGCAAGTTTGTGAGTGAATCCAGTAACAATGCTTGAAAGAAAAGACGTTAACATCACACATCATGCAAACCCTTTATGAAAAGAAACAAAAATTCCTGTCCATACTAAGAACTCATTAGTCCTAGATTTGTTTTGAGGAAAATAGAACTACTTTGATGAGTTGCATGATGGTTTTGTGATGTGGATTTTTGTCCACTAGAGGCTAGAGTGAGATTCTTTAACCTATGTTCACTTGTTCCCTAAGCCAAAAATTCTAGCTCACTGGGCCTAAATTGAAGGTCTAGGGGTCTTGATGTTTTAATGCACTGCACTGCCAATATCCCAGATACTCTTGCTTTTTCTTGAAATCTTTAACATTGTCACAATGACTGTCACCTCCTTGGTAATACAAGGACAATGAAAGCGTAGAAGTAGCAAGGTATTAAACAACTGAGTTACTACTTTGTGCACAAAGAAAAGCACCAATTCTTAAAGTATCAGCCTCAAAAAGTGCTAAAATTAAAAAAAAAAAAAAAGTCTTTTTTTCAGGGACCATGAAAAGATTATGTAATAGTTTCACCCATATCTCAGTGGCCTAGCTCCTGAGATCTTCACTGCCTTCTGTGGTTTGCAAGTGGCAGGGGGTATATTCGCCTAACTTATTATTCATTACTTCTTAAGATTCCTCAGCAAAGACAGTAATTTTCATCCCTGAAAATAACAAGAAGAGCAGCACATCCAGTTATGTTATACTGACAGGATGTCAAGAAAATGAAAACAAATGGTTTGAGTAGTCCTTCAGGGGGTAAAGAGTTCAGTGACTAAGCTACCCACTAGAAACTGTGATTTAGTCATCTTGGATGATTTTATTTCTTTTTCTTCTGTGGGTTTAACTACATAAATCTCTGTTTGGTTGCTAGGAGAGAGATACCTGAGAAATTTGATACTGCTTTTGTCATGCCCAGAGTTTGCGGACTGCTGTGCCGACAAATGCTGGAGTGAAGGAAGAAGTAGTAACATTAGCTGTGTCCTTATTTGCCCAGGTTTGTGAGCACATGTGTATTTTTAGATTGCAGTGCAAACAGGTGGGTGACCTACTTGGTGATATTCATGAATGTAGTGTTATAAAAACAGCATGTCTCTCGCATTCTCTTTCCCTCTCTGAATTTCTATTTCAAACCTTTTTTCACGCCTCAGATCACTTAGAGAATTAATTAAAATAGACTGGATAAGTTGTAAAAGAAGAGAAATGAAAATTCACGTTGTTTTACTCTGTATATGTAGAAAAGACAATTCTGGCACAGATATCGTCACAGAGAGTTGTGCTTAACTTCTCTTATATAACCTAAATGGATCAGGTTCACTTTTGCTGCATGTACATAATTCAGATATGTGAAATGTTTATACTGCTATCCTATCACCCACAGCTGTAGGATGTTGCTAAAGATGTATTGAGGCTTGATGTTGTTTGGCTGGGAAATATAGATCGAAGTGCTTTGTGTATGTATTTAAATCCTCTTTATAGAATGTTGAGTAAAATAAATTCTGGAAACCAGGTATTTATAGCATGATAATTACTCAGAACCAGTTCTCTACTGTATACTTCTAGTTTATACAAATTAATTTTCAAACTGGATGTAAAAAGCAACTTTTTAACTTCACAGCCTGACTCATGCATGCTAAACTCACAGGCTCCCAGATTAACATTACCTTTAGCAGTGATCATAGATGTAGAGTTTCACAGTGACGGGGAGATGCAGCACAAGGTACATGTGCTTTCCATTTACTGTCTCATGTAGGCAGTTTTGTGTCTAGCTATGCCTTAATACACTGGAGAATGCTTGTAAAATCTATGTGTTCTTATCCTTTATAAGTGCTGTGGAGTGCTGAGGGGGGCTAGCTCTGCTGGATGCTGGATGCTGGACTAGCCTCTCTATCACTTCTGCTCTGCAGCTGGATAGGGGAGAGAAAATATAACAAAAGGCTCGTGTGTCAAGATAAGAGCAAGGCGGGACCTTTGTCATAGGCAAAATGGACTCAGCTTGGGGAAATTAATTACCAATCAAAAATTAGAGTAGGGTAAAGAGAAATAAAAACTAGTCTTCATAGGCTTTACTGCACCCCTCTCTTTCTCCCTTTTTCATGAACTCAACTTCCCTGCCAATTTCTCTACATCCTCCCAAAGTGGTTCAAGGAAATAGAGAATGGGGTCTTTGGTCAGCTCATTCCATGTTATATCTTTTACTCCTTCCTTCTCATACTCTTCCTCTGCTTCAGCAGGCTACTGTCTCTGTGTGACGTGGGTGAAGATATTGGCATCTTGTCACATAAAGCATACCTGTAGCAAACTTGCTACTTATTTTGCCACATAAACCCAATACATCCACTACGTCTTTCTAAAAGCATGAAAGAAACAATTCTGCCTGTGCATCTGTCATATGGACAGTTCTTCAGATCAGTAGGCCTTAGACAGGTGGGGAATTATGAAATTAAAGTCAGACCTAGGCAAATTTTTCCTCAGTTTGTTGTGAAAGCCTTGCTTATGGTCCCAGTTTGAAAGCAGTTTCAGGAAAAATCAATGAAAACGTGACAACATGGATTTTTGTCCATGGAAAGGAAAAATTATTCTGTCTTCCAGGAAGAACCCTTGGGGGAGATTATAACATATAATTGGATAAAAGGAAGTAGGTATTATTTCCACCAGCTCACATCCAAAACATAGACATATGCTGGAGAAGCCATCCTTATCTGGCATCTTTAGGTCTATAAGAGTCCTGGAATTTTGGAAATATTAATTAGTCTCTTAACTACATGATATCTTGAACTAATTTCAGTGGTTAAAAGTTATGGAGGGGACTTGTTTCCCAGCCAAGCAACATCATAGTTGATAAAGATATTTTCTCTCCCATGTTAAAATTGTCTTTTTATTAACAGTGTATTGACCTTCAATGGAATGTATTGTAGCCTGCTTAAAATATGGGTACTTTATATTAAATAGAGTGTGTTAGTTCTCCCATTGCTGTGAGACAGGGAGAAGAGTGGCATAGCGCTCATATTGTTTTGAATATATATGCTTAAATGGCAATTAATTTTGTCATAAATGGTTTTATAATATCCGAGGCACAATGGAAGACCAAGAAGTTTGTGTTAACTGTGGAGGGCTTTCTGCTGCCTTTGTTCAAAGGAGAGGCTGTAATTTGAAACATCGTAATTAGAAAAGCTACTTTTTTGTTCCTTGCCAAAAAAGGACCTGGTGTATTGGATTTCATGGGTTTTTTGTGTGTGGTGCTCTTTAAAATCAGTCAGAGAACAGATGTCGCTACACTGGGTAGTCTTTCTTCTTTTGACTGTGTTAAGATATACTGCTTGAGATCATGGACATATTATTTTGCCTCTTCCTGAGCCAGAAGTGAGTAATGGCTGACTATTCAATCCTGATTAAATCCCTATTACAATGCATTCTGACATTGTTTAAGAGATCTCTAAATCAAGACGAAAAAGCATTCAAAAAGCAAAAGTTGCAAGTGGAACAGAAATTACAGTGTTGATGCAGAAGCTGTGGGATGACATTTATGGTTTCCACTATGCAGGAGGTCAGATGTAAATATTATTTGAAGACTATGAATTTCTGCTTTCTTAGGGGACACACAACTACCCCTCTGTGATTAAAGACTGTAGTCTAATGCTACTTGGTCATATTCCTTGGTATGCTTGTAAGAATAACCAATGTCAAATTAGCTTGTTTGCCACAGTGTGAAGAGATGCATTTTTGTGTGTGTGCAGTCTCCTCCCTGAGAAGGACATAAATATCAAAAGAGAAACAAAAGGCTTAGCAAACTCCTTTTGGGCTTTTGCCACAAAAGGAAATAATTTTCATTTCTTCTCTGTCCTCACCAGAAAACTCTTGGGATATGTCTCACTTTACTTCAGAGCACCCTGCTGTTTAAACATATGAGATATATGAAGTGAAAACTGTTTGAAAAATGCACTGAAAATGTCCAGAACATCCAGCCATGGAGGCTCAGGCTCTGAACTTGCTGATCCCTGAATCCTTCCTCTATGCTGCCATCATAACAGCTAACTGATGGTACTAGTGAATTGTGTTTTATCTTTAAAAATGTAAATTTTAAACATCCTTTTAGTATGAATGAGAAGTGGAATCTCACATCAAGATACTAGTTAAACATATATTCATTTTTGTATGAATATGTTGTAGTTAAAAATATATTAATTTTTTACCCCTAACAGTTTTACCTGTCAAGAGATACTTTTTGCCATGATACAAAGTCAACACCTGCTACTGCCACAGATGATATTGCAACTAATGTTTTTATTTGTCTAGTACCTTTGCATGTGTGACTCTGTTTTAGAGTCCTTGAGATCTTTTTTGCACAGTTTATGATGCCATTTTAGCAGAGAAAAGCAAAAATATTTAATTTCATATCTGCTTAGTCTCAGGTATGTTAATATGACTGTTGCATGTTTTGTTTCTATGCGTTGTCTGCATATTTCCTACTCTCCTATGGAATGTGATTCTCTGTATATATGTGAATTTTTCAGTTTATATGATCCTATTTTTGTCTTTACTGATTTTAGTTGCCTGTGCCACTTTTGTGCAATGCAGATTTTGTTACTGGAAAACCTCCATATGCCTCAATAAGAGGAGATGCAACTGCTAAAGCAAACTATGTGCATATTCTGCAAACTATGAAATATTAATGCTTTTCATGAAACAGATTTGATAAAAGAATTAGTGAATTTTTTACCTCTTTGAGCTGAAACTAGAGATGGATTTAGAATATAATTGTTCTTTGCTTAATTTGTAATTTTTTCTGCCATTAACTCTTTCAGTGAGGGTGATTCCTTTTGAAGAACGGTATTCACATGAGTTGTGCAAAATCTAGTATTTCCTAGAAGGTCTTGACTTTTGTTTGTATGTTTGCTTGTGATTTTGTTTTGTTGTTTGTGAGTGACTATTTCAACAGTGGTTTCTGCCTACTGAGAATTACCCAGTGACTCCAAGGAAGTTACAGTCCGCATCTCCTATATTCCTACATTCCTCATTTTAGAAAGCACATTTGCCTCACTCAGAGCATGGTAATGTCTTGCAGCGTCCCTAGTACTCATCAGGCCCTTTGTTCACAAGGATTTTTTTTGTCTCCAAACTCCTGTAATTTCCTGCCCTAAAATGACTCTAGAATTGCAAAAAATGGTTCTTCACTCAGAACTAGTGCAATCCTCTCTTCAACTTCAGTTTTCTGGAGAGTAGAAGGTTGGGTGGCATTTCTGATGACATTTCTTCAAGCAAGTTTGAAAAAGCACGCCAGTAGCTCATTTCAGATTTCTTCATGGATCACCGCTAGCTGTCACTAGCCACTGTATTAATCTGGAGGAGAGCTCAGAGCTAAGAGAGTCACTGTCTCATGAATCTTGCAGTCTACATGTTTTTCTAAATTCTGCGTGAAGCTCCTTACCACCTTTCCCAAAATCTGCAGACAGACATCCAAGCAATGAGAGATTAAGAGAATGATGAAGGTTTAGATTGTAACTTGTCTCTGATCTGAAGCTAAACATGTTGTCAAGGCTCTGAAATGTGGGAGATGTCTCTGAAAATTATCTTGTCTTATTCTGCAGTGGACTCTTTAATTTAGAAATCACCAGTACAGTTGACAATGACTATTTGTTGGCTGTTTATCTGGAGGACTAATGTTATAAGTATATTACTGACTAGCTAGGACTTTTCAGTGGGGGACTGATGAAATAATCTTCTCTGTATTTTTTATTCTTTCTACTTTTCAAGTTGTCTTGTTGAAGAATGCAAATTACAGTACTACTACACAAGTTTACAGCCTAATTTGTTGCCGAGTATGAAGCATGTAATGCCTCAAAAACTAGCACAAAACATGCGTAAATAGCATCAATAAATGACTGCTTTCTCTGTTTATTCAGTGAATAATTTCATAACACAACTGTTAAGTTAACCCCCTCTTGTCATTCCTAATGTGAAGATACAACCACTGATTACCTGTTATTGACTGGATCATGTCAAAAACAAAATCTGTCTCTCTGATTGATGTTAATTTGTTCTTGCAGCTTCCTCATTCCTAAATTCTCTCATAACGGTAGAGTTTCTAGAAAAAGAATATGAAGGTTCCACTTCTGATGGATATTTAAACTTTTTTTCAGAAAAGAGTAGCACCAATATTTACAATGTTTTGTCAGTCAAGGTTTAGTTTAAATCCAGGAAGTTGGAAATCAACAATGCTTAGGTTTTCTATGGTCTTCTTGAAAGATGACTGTATTCAGGCATACAGAGAATGTAGGTGGGTGTTGGCTGGTAGAACAGATGGGAAAGTCTATACTTTCAAAGGCTTTTCTACTCTGTGGTATTTCCATTTAGGTTTTGGTGCTTTTATCTTTTGCAAATTAACATTAGGGTTGATAAAATAATGCACTGCAATGCGTAGGTCCTCCTCCTCAGACTTGGCAGCTTAAGTGGAGGATGACAGGAGGAATCTCTTAGCTTGTAATACAAACTCAGCATAAGCTTGCAAATTTTTTTAGTGCATCACCCAGCCAGTAAAACATTTGGGTTTTGCCATCAACAGCCTTGTCGCAACTAGCCTTTGTTACCTGCCATCTGTTTGGATTCAGAGTCCTGGCTTGGACCCATGTTCTTTGAATATGCGAATACTTCCTGTTTAAAAAATATGTGTCTTTGCTGAACAATAGTATAAAATATGTGTGCTAGCCTTGCCACTTAAAATATTGGTTCAGAAATGGATAGCATATCAAAACATTTTCTGAACATCTCTTTTTTAATCAATTATAGATTTTTAGCTAATTTCCTCTTCTCTGTATCTTCTCTGAGAAGATACAGGCAAGGTCTATGCAGTATCTGATAAATTTCTTTTAGATTAGAATGAAATATTTTTTCAGCCTCCAGAGTTTGCTGGTACATGCAGTGCTCATCACTGACAATGTCAGACTAGTCAGTTTGATGATGATGAAGGATTAGAAGCAGCTTCTGCCGCACTAATCTGAGAAGCTCAATAAGCTTCATATTCTGTATTCTGACACTGCCTGTTGGCACTAAAATCAAAGAAAAGGGGAAAAAGTGTTCAACTTTGGAAAATGTCAGGAAAAGTTGCTTAATGTATATCAGGTTATACCTTTACTCTGGGAGGTCTTTCAAGTTTACCATCTTACAGAAAAGAAGAATAATCATCAGTATGTGTTTAAATCAATGAAAATGAAAGAGGTAAGTATTTTAGCAGATTTTAATATGATATATGACTCTTTTTCCCTAGAAGTCTTTTGTTGCACCGAGGACTTTTAGCCTGATGGGTATAATACATGAGTTCACTATTTTCTGGAAGAGGCGTGATAGAAGCAATACATTGAAAACTTCTAATTATTTTATAAATAAACAAATGCTTCAAATACATGCATGAACCCACCCTCTATGATGAATGGAGGTTGATAAAGCATTTTGTTTTTTCGCTAGGAAAACTAGTAATGGATGTCTTTTTAAGGAGCAGTGATGCTTGTTTCATCCTCCAACTGTTCGAGACAGGAGGCTTATTTTTACCAAAACTGCTGTAGAATAGTGTTAAAGCAAATATTGATTATTTATTGCAAAAAATCTAAATGGAAAAAGAAAAACCAAACTGAAAACATGCATTCAGAAGTTAATATAGCAAAGCCGAAAATGTTAAATGTAAAACCAAAGTATTAAAATGTAAAACAGTCTAACTGCAAACCCTGCTATCTTGAATAAAAGTAAAAAATATGTAATTGTATTTCCTTCTCTACTTTGAAATTATTTTGTTTTCAATATATTTTCAGGTGGATGCGTAAGACTATACTAGACCTAAGGACTGAAGATATGGATGTATATTGGAAAATTAATTTATTTATCGATTAATAGCAGTAGTCCATGTGTTTTGAATATTTCCACAAACCAGTAGGCCATTAGATAACAAGGAACTTATTCAATGTGCTTCAGATTTTACAGAATCATTCTACTTCTTCTATGGGAGTGATCCAGGGAATTACATTGTCAGATGAAAATAACTATGGGGATTGAAAGTGTATTTCTCTATTTTAAATGTACCAAAGGGGGAAAAACCAACTCTGAGTATACATCAATAGATCTGTGTCTCGCTGGCAAATGCCAGTGTCTTTCCATGGGATTTGCAGTCATATTTACCACAATACAAGTTTATATCTTGGTTGTCTTGTCATAATGTTGTGTTTTGTTGTAGCAGCTCAAAAACTTTGGTTACATGCAATTTGGTCTTTGCAATTGATCCATGGTTGCACAAGAAGCAGAATAGTGCATAATTTTTAGAATAATTTTTTAATGTTACCCTAATTTTACTGTTTATTCAGAGACAAGCAGTACTTTGGTTATGAGTAACATCCCAGGAAAAAAGCTATCGACTAGGAGATAGCAAAAAAGAAGAATCTTACAAATAAAAATATTCAGAAAAGTTGTACCAATAAGTCCACAAACTTTTAAGGTGCAGAAGGTTTAAAATGAACATTTGCCTTCTATAAGGAAAAAAGGTCTGGTCAAACAATAACTATAAAAAAGTCATAAGGAAGATTCATGTATATGAGCATAAATAAATGATCCAGCTACAACTATGTGGATCACCTGTCATTAATAAAGAAGAAGAAGAGGTGCTCATGCAAGCAATCTCCTTTTTTAAGAGATGGAGCTACAGATCACACTCAAATGCAATCTATTCTTGTTTTTGATGTAATACTTAAATGTAGATAATGTTAAATACACGTCTGCCTTGGAAAAAAAGCCAAAAAACAATGCAAGAACTCTAAATATTCAATATGTTAAAAGATTTAATTTCCAGACTTTATTCTATGGCATATCTTTATTTAAAATATGACTGGCTTGAAAACTGGAAGATAAATAAATGTTACACCCTTTATCCCTAAAATAACAATCAAATTACTTATGTTCCAAGATGAGGTGAGTTACACTCAGTAACAAGGATTTTATAAGAAGAGAACAGCTGAATTATATGCAGAAAGAAGCATTTAATAAGGAATGATTCTCACAGAAAAGATTTGGCAGTTTTAAGATAGCTAATTAAATGAGAATCAATATAATACAGTTTCCATACACACTGTAAGTAAAGAATTTGATCATGATTTAAGCATTTGAGAATTTGCTGCTTACTTTTAAATGCTTGATTCAAACCCACTGATAATCACCTGAAATCTTGCCAGAGGCTTAGGTTTGGTCAACATACCTCAGGGTTTACTGAACCCTAAAAGAAGTGTTTCTACTCATAGTAGAAATACCTGGCACAAAATCTGGGAAGCTAAACAGGAATGTGAACTCCTTATACCACTGAGCAGGCCAGTGCATGCTGCAAGTTCTGGTGTCGCCCCTCAGGTACAGAACTCTGTGCCAATGTTTTTCACTGTGTTGTCATACTGTGCACAGGTACAAATGAAGGGTTATCATTGCCCATCAATAAGAGGAGGTGGATTTTTATGAGCAGCATCTTATCTTCCTGCTGTGTGACAGTGTGAAGAAAGGAAAAAAAACAATATCCCCAGAGATAAATCACAGGGGAAGGAAGGAAGGAAGGAAGGAAGGAAGGAAGGAAGGAAGGAAGGAAGGAAGGAAGGA
>JACDOX010000161.1:0-17681 GCA_014549065.1 Cardinalis cardinalis | reverse complement strand
CTACTCACTCACTCACTCACTCACTCACTCACTCACTCACTCACTCACTCTCACTCACTCATTCACTCCCCCTCACTCACTCGCTGAATGCATGACCAAGTTATAAAGGATGATGAGGTCATTGTCTCCATTTGTGTCAATAAAATGCAAAAAAAGCCTCACACTTTTTGAAAAATCAACATATGAAAGTTGTCCACAGAGCTACAAGGTTGCTCTGTGCAGATAAGATTACCTACCCTGTTCTGTACGAATAACTCATAAAAAAATTCTTGAAATTAGAGTAATGTATTTACTTCATTTTGTGGAATTAAGAACTGAACTTGATGCTGAAGTTCCTAAATCAAAGATTTTTATAAAAGTTACTTAGTGCTGAAAATAAAAGGGCATGCCTTTTCTTTCTGAGGATACTCAAGGTTATAGCCACCAGTGTTATACTGTCATAAAATCTGTGCAAGTTAGAGATGAAATCATGTGGATTGAGTTCAGCAGGAAATATGTGTATTCTGTGACAGTTAGTTTGCTGTGTTTAGAAATCTACATTTAAACTGTCTGTTTAAGATTTAATCCTCAGTATTTGGTATTTGGAAATGAAACATAAAGCTGAAAGGCCAAATTTATCTCTGGAGCACACCAGTATAAATGAAAGCTCTTTGAAGTCAGTGATGTTGGTACCAGAGGAGATGATGGAATTGAGCCAAAGGTGTTTTTCTCCTTCAGGAATTTGCTTCCTTTTGATAGCATGGAGGGTGCAGGGTTGATTAATATTATTCCTCTGGTAATAACTGAGATAGATTCTAATGACTGGAAACATAACTAATAAAAACTGAGGAAGAACAAAGTGATATTTTTTCCTGCATGTTTTCTGTGAACCCATCTTATATCTTATGTGCAACTTAAAAAAAAATTCAAGGAAAACATATTTCTGTATTTACAATAAAATGTGAATGAGTAACAATTCTTCGAATACACTAACAGGTAATTTTGATTTATTAGTACCATGAAGATTATGGACTTGGATTCAATGTTTACTTGAAAAGTTTCCAAATTTTGTTATATCCTTTCCTGAACTTATGAACATTAAATAAATTGGAATTGAGAGGTCTGAAGAAGCCACAGCACTAGGGAGATTCTTCATATGATCTAGTAACTATATTTTTGTGTAACATGCAAAATTATGCTTTCTTAAACAAACAGATGGCATACTGTTCACATCAAACCCACCATCTCTCCCTTTCTTTCCCCAAATGCGTGCTGCCTCTTAGTAGTACGGTTGCCTTAGGTTATTGCAGAGTATACCAATTATGCATAATAAGACATGATCCTCTATGATGAGGTTTGACACAATGTGATTGTGCTGGTTTTGGCTAGCATAGGTTTGTGGGTTATTTTAATAGGAATAGTAAGTGCCTCTGTTTTGGATTTGTGGTGAAAATAATGTTGATAGCTCAGGGATGCTCTAGTTAATACTGAGCAGTGTTTGCACAGAGTTCAGACCTTTTCTGCTTCTTGCACCATCCCATCAGTGAGGAAGCTAGAAGTGTACAAGAAGTTAGGAGGGACACAGCTGACCCCAACTGACCAAAGACATATTGTATAGAATATGGTATCATGAAAACAGGGAAAGAAGAAGGAAGGAAGGAAGGCCATTCAGACAAGTAGTGTTTGCCTTTTCAGCCATCAAATGAATCCCTCGGAGACACTTGCTCACTCCCCAACCATTTGGACATTGAAAGAGCCAGAAAGATAAAAGGTGGAAAACTCGCAGGTTGAGATAAAGACAGTTAATAGGGAAAGCAAAAGCCACACACACAAACAGAATAAAACAAGGAATTAATTCACTGCTTGCCATGACAGCCACTCCCATCAACCCACAAGTTTTCTCCCTTTTATCCTTTTGAATCCTCTGTGACGCCATGTCTAGTGAAGGGGCATCTGTGTAGGCTCTGGTTGCTGGCTGGGGTTAGACCTGTCTACAAGACCTGTCTACAGATTCAAACAAGTTACCTCTGTTAAAACAAGCAGCTATAATTTTCTAATCGGTCTGCAGAAAAAGTGTTACCTTGAATGTTAAAATGATTTTCATAATGATGCACACTGGCACTCCTAGCTCTGTTCTTTGGGGGAAAAAAGGCTACAGCTTCTAGCCAAACTTTAAAACTGATATAATGAACATAAAATTCTATGTTAGTTATTCCCTCAGGTGTATTGTGAACAGAATTAGGAAACTTTTTATTTTTAAAATGAACCATGAAGGAATCTCATACTTCCTCCAATCAAAGGCTTCTCTCTAAGATTTTATGTCAGCATTCTCCGTGCCCCAGTGGGCATGTCATGGATGTATCATTATGGAATTGTAGAATAATACCTATCCACCTTCTCTACATGAAAAATGCTGTCATGTGTTTGGAGATGCACAGATCCACTGGCACCTGAAAAAGTACTCTAGGGAAGCATACCATATTCTTCCTCTGTTTTCCTAGTCTTTATCAAAGAATTTCCTAACAACTTTGGTCAGAGATGTGATTCCAAAATAGAAGCAACTTTGATCTGGTTCAGACTGACTAATTCTGATTATACTCACTGTTAAGAGAGACTAGTTTTGTACACTTTCATGCTTGACTGTCATGTTTCCATGACATTGCAGTTGTTATATACCCATTTACTCCTTTCATGTTAATGCTTAGTAATAAAATGACAGCTTGCAGCACAAAGAACAAGTTTCCTCCCAGTGCTTATTTGTGATTATTCAGATTATCTTACAGTTCTCTTCCAGGGGTTTTCACATTGTTCTTGCAGTTGAGAACTGGGCTTGAAAAGGTAATGTTGAATCAGCAGTCTCACTGATGCTCTGTGTAGAGGCAAAGAAGCAGTCTTGTTTGCCTCTTATACAGGAGCATTTTTAACCTACTTTGTTTAGAGTCATAGAATTTTTAATGATGAAGTGTCTATCCATGAAGACACAAGGTTACTCTCAGTCACACATCTCCTTGAGGATCTCTCACAGTCTGTCTTCTGTTCTTATGCTGTTGTTCCAGAGACAGTCATCCTCCAGGTATGGGTTTTGCATGCTTTAAAGATCATAGGGATTGCTACATGCTGATGTGGTACTGTGCCCCGAGAAACAAATGTAAAAGTAAGCTATGCCAACTGGGAGCCTTGGGCATATTTAGCCTCCTTATTTCCTACCATTACAGCCACTTCAACTGTAAGTGGCATGTTGATTTCTAACCTGTCCTGCTAAAACCTGAAGCAGCCTTAAATGTCTTGACACAAAGCTGTTTACCTTAATGCAAAGAAACTCAATTTCACTGTACTTGTACTACCTATAATTAAACTATTTCAGACTATGTGTTCTGAGTACTTTTTTGGTATGAAATTTCATTTTACTTTCATTTTTTAACTTTAATATAATGAAACTATATTTTGAAATAGATTTATTTTCTTTAAATGGAAAATTAAAACAAAATAAAAAGGAAATTATCGTGAACATATTTTGAAACACAGACATTCATTTCTTTGCAGGCTCCACATTCTTTGAAGACTGATTTCATATTTACTTCTTAACTGAACATACTTGAACTTTTTTTGCCAAACTTTGTATCCAAAATCTGTCTCATCTGGTCTTTATCTCACAGCTGTGATAAAGCAAAAGAGACGATGTTAATGATTTTAATTGAGGTTGATATTTTCTCTCTGAATCATTTAGAGATAAAGATTGCATAGCATATGCTCTTTTGATCTATTCAGAGAAACGCCGAGCTCCGTAGTTTGATGTCAAGATAATTAAAATAAGTGCCAGCAAAGCTTTGAGAGCTATTAGAAACCTAAAGATTGAAAAATGGGTTAGAGGAGGGTCCAAAGTGGAGCACGCATGGCTGTAGTATTCAGAAAAATCTGTTTCTGAGTAATTCTGAGTACTCCATACCTCACCTGGAGTGCTGTGAACAGTTCTGTGCCCACCAGAAGAGACACAAGAGACACATGGACATACACAGAGCAGCAAGGGGCCACAGAGAATATTAAGGAGCTTCAGAATTTCTAAAGTGATGAAAGGCTGAGAGAGCTAAGATTGTCAAGCCTGGAGAAGAAAAAGCTCTGGTGGGATCTTGTCATTGTCTATAAATACTCAAAGTGGGGATGCAAAGAAGGCAGAGTTGGGCTCCTTTCAATGATGCCCAGTGGCAGGACAACAGGCAAGGGGCTCAAACTGAAAAGGACGTATTTCTTTCTGAACATTAAAAGACCCTTTTCCACTGTAAGGCTGCTTCAACCTTGGCTTAGGTTGCCCAGAAACATTGCAGTTTCCCTCCCTGGAAATATTCAAAACACCTCTGCTTTTCTAGACAGTCTTATTTGAATCAGATGATATCCAGAAGTCCACTTTGACCTTCGCCTTTGTCTGACTTCATTTCATCCCTTTTGAAGACAATTCACCATTTATAAGATCAAAAGGTACAAGAGTTTCACATTTTTTAAAAATAGTATTTTAAACCTGATTTTAATTTAAACTTCTAATTTGCCATGTGGTAAAAGATGTATCAAGGAGGATATTCTGTTGCTTCAGTTCATGAGCTTGCTGAAACCACACATCCTTCTTCTCTTGCTTGTTTTGGGAGCTCTTTGGAATTACTACTCTCTAACTTAGCTGCAATTTATCTGCTTTCAATTAAAAAAAATAAAATCTCATAGCTTTTGAATATAAATTTTTACACAATGTTTGGTCACTGATCCCTTGCTAGCCAACTGTCAGTGTCACCTTGTGTAAACATTTTATTCCTTTAGAGCAAGCATAGATCAGATTTATTTTATATTCACCAAACTTTAATATGACAAAGAATTGTTTTTGCTCGTTCTGCAGAGTGAATCTGATTCGTGTCTATGCTGATGTACACATAAGCAACATATATAGCATGGTAATTAGTCTTATAGCTAATGAAGAAGGAAAATGTACTTTCTACTAATCATAAAGTCAGATTTGATGCAAAAGATAAGAAAAACAGCAAAAAGATAGATCTGAAGTGATCTAGGTCATCCACTTGACTGAAGATATAAAGTTATACTAGTAGGCTTTGAAAGGACCCTAACAAAAGCATGAATTTTAGGAAGAAAAAAAAATCACCTTGGGAAAAAGGGTTAATAATAAATAATACACCAAAGCTATTTGAACAATCTTTGGCAGTAGTAAAAAGAGACTCAAAGGAGCTGGAATTATGAATCGGTTAATATTGAGGATTAGGGGGAGCATAGCTGGAACCTACATGTTCAATTCAAGGAGCCATATTTTAGGAAAGAAATTATGAAGCATGAAAGGTCTGAGGCTGAAAGATCAACATGAATCAGAGTTCCAGAGATCTTAATTATAAAAATCACTCAGGTGTGGCCTTTGATATACAGACTCAAATAAAAAGGAATTGGAAACCATCTTCTAGACGTATTTTATGGAGGACCTCGAAGATAACAACTGCTGCCAGACAGAGGTTTAAGCTAGCTAGTTACTGCTGAGGGCAAGCTATACACTGAAAACCAGTTGCTTCCTCACCATTTTCTCTTTTCTGTTACCTTGGGAGGGGGTTAAAATATTTTTAGGATCAACAAATTGTTTTCTTAGTGAAAATGGTGTTTATTTAAAGGATGAAATGGAATATTTTATCTATCAAGCTAAGTTGACAAATTCTGTTGGCTTTCAAATGAATAAATAAACTTGAATAAATGTTGAATGGAAAAGGAAAAATATGTCAGAGCAGATTATTTTCTTTGCATACCATCTTCATTCATCAATATGCTTGTTCACAAATACCTGTTGACAAATAGCAGTGTCTGAAACTAGTAAGCAGGCATTATGTCCTTCGCAAGATAATAATCTCACATTTTTGTCTGCCTTCAAGGATTTTTGCTGTGCTCAAAATGACTAGACAAAAAAAAAAAGAGGGCAGTATAAGGACTCTCCTAGTGCAAAAGTTCTCTGAAAAGTATTTGCAATACAGCAAAGCATCACAAACAGAAGCATGAAATACTATTCTTCCCTCATGAAATAAAGTAAAAGATTTATTCTTGTAGGTACAATATAATGGTAGTGCCCATACCTACCACTGTAGCAACTTTAACATGTGGGCAAAGACCATGCCAAAATTCCTTTTGCTGCTTCACAATAATTTAACAGTCTTGCTAAATGAAGTAAATGAGTTTACTTGTGTGAACAGTTGCTTAATTAAAAAAAGATTTGCAAATACTTTTCATGCTAAGCTAGTATGAATTTCTGTATTCCTTGTGAATTTTGTAATAATAATAATAAAAAAAACCAAACCTAAAGAAAAATGAAATGCAAAAGAGGCTTTCTCTCCTGTTCCCCAAATACTATTTTTCTTCCTACTGTGAAGCACCTTGGGAGTCAACACTGAATTTTCATATGTCACCAGAAAACATATGGCAAGCTTTTCTTTCAGGATCCTGAAGCCAGAGAGTTCCTGTAACATATTTATGCCATCTGATTCTATGACAGTGTATTCTCAAAAAGTAAATGTTTCACTCAGGTCAAAAGTTCATTTTCTCACTCAGGAAAGGGGTGTCCTTTAGGTGAAGCAAAGGGAGATGACGAATTTTTACTGTTGATTTTTTTTTCTTAGTTGATTTCCTTAAAATGGTTTTGATTGTGTATTATGGTCTGGATGAGTGAAGACAAACTTTCCATATGTATCTATATTGAACTGGAGTATAAAAGAACAGGCGAGGGTAGTTTATTTTTTCACTGATAAATGTGGAGAAACAAATATCCTCTTAGTGCAATGGTCTCCTGTAGAGTGAATTATTTAAGTGTCATGCCTGAGGATGAAGAATGCAGTTTGCATCATGGCTGCTCAAAGTAATTGAGCATAAAAGGAGGAAAGAATTTTTGTGTGATTATTTCTTCTGACCATCATGCTTAGTTCTGTTAAGACCTACCTCATCTACCTGAAAGTTAACACATCTACCATCTGCCCTCTTTCTCTCTTCTGATGAACATTGTTTGGGAAGTGTTTAGTCATGATTTTTCAAGGAAATTRCCAAGAAAAGGCCTTTTTTGGGTTCATTTGCTTAAAATCTGACACAGAGAAAACTCTGGAAATTGTATGAACGACAGATATGGCCAAAACAAAACCAAAGCACAAATACTGATAATATTCATTGACCTTTTTCATGTTGAAAGGCTTTATAGGTTTTTATTAATTTCAGTCCCAAACATCGTAACTTATAAATAGAGAAAGTGAAGGAAAATTCAAGTATTCCTGAATTTCAAAGAAGTTCCTTAAATACCTCTTATAAAGGAGTTAATAGCTGACATTTTCACCAAAGACCTGATCCAATAGGCATGTGCAAGACCACAGACTGAGGAGGGAGACAAAATCTAGTCTGTGCTGCAGAGACCTTTCCAACTGATTTCCAGGATTGTTACTTATAGTAGAACCGTCATTGTAGAGGAGGACAATAACATAACATGGGGCAGAAGAAGGAAGAGTCTTTGGGTTTAGCTCTTGGTTCTACCACACACTTTGGGTGTGGCTTTGGACCAATGAATGTCTTTCCTTCAGCTTCCCATCTATGAAATGCAACCATAAAGGAAAGAAAAGAACAATTAATCCACTTTCATGGTCTGCAGCATTTTGGCAAGTCCCTTTTATGCTGAATTAGTGCTTCTCATCATGGCTCCCTTTATTACTATGCTAAGATACTCTATTAAAACATAGAAATAAAACATATGCAATGAAGAAAAACATAAAATCCTCTTCTTTAGACATCTTGATAATGTTTTAAAATGCTACCATTTTGAGGTAGTTTGAAAATGTTCATGTTTAAGAGTATTCTAAGTGGCTGAGCCTGTTTCCATGAGTAGACATAATAATTTTTGCAAGAAACTGAATAACAGAGTGTTGAAAAATAGGCAAGATAGTCTGTATAGAAAGCTATATGTGGGCAGTATCAATTATAAGCTGCATATATGTGAGTAGCACTATTCATTTTAAACACAGAGATATACCACTAACTAGTTATTGATTATGACTGATAATTTCCATGCACAAATTCCAATAATATATTAAAAATAAATAAATAAATAAATTGGGGAAGATGAACTATTCTTCACTCTTTTTTTTTTTTTTTTTTGTAGAAAAGCAATTTAAGTCTTTTTGAGTATGCAATTAATATTTCCATTATTCCATGTTGGAAAAAAGTTAATACAATAAAGCTATGTTTTGGGGTTTTTCCTGCAATACAGCAAGATTTAATGAATTGAATGAACATATATTTGAGCCCATGTGAGCATATCTGAGGAAAGTAGATTTTCTTCCTCCATAGTAAACTTGGAAGGAAAATTACACCAATACATAAGGTGAACAAGCTTTGTTTTTTGAGGCCAGCATCCACATCTCCTATCTCTGACCCTATTGCGTTGATGTTTTTCCTCCTTGTAAAAGAGGGCCCTTACAGTTAAACAAGAGAGTGTTCTGAGTGTTTAACTTTGTCTTCACAGTTGAGACGATAGCACTTGTGCATTACAGGAGAAATAGACTTCTGCAATTTTCTGCCTCTGAAGTGCAAGGACTCCAAATAATGCTCACTTCCTTTCTCTTGCCATAGAAAAGTAGTGTCTTTCGTCAGTTGTCTATTACTTAACCCCGACCCATCTCCACAACTGCAGAATAGTTTTGACTTCGAACACAGTGATATCCATTAATTTAAAATCAGGAAACTAATATCTCTATTTTATTTTTAGACTTTTCAGAAGAAAAACCTCCCCGTGCTCCCAGACACAACTTGACACCACATTTATTTTGATTTTTGATTTATATTGTTGTAGAAGTTCTCACATTCTCAACATAGGCACTGATGGTACATAGAGAGGGTCAGGTTCACCAAGGAAATTTTTGTATTTTGTAAAATATGGGGACTAAGCTTGGTGTGAAATCTTTCTTATTCACTATGAATGGCTGACATTATATTACCGTGGTCAGTCAAACTTGTTCCGTATTAGCAGAAAAACCAGACCTTTCCTTAGTTCATGGAATTGTGGAATCTACTTTATCTCATTCCCATGTTACTTTGAAGCCCTTGGAAAAAAGATTTCCTTTGTGTTAGCCCTGAATAATTGTCACATTATTCAGGTTTTGGAGAACATACTTTGGAGAAAACAGCCCATGATTCATTCTTCTTCCAAAGCAACTTTAGATTTGTTGCAAATGAACAATTTATGGTACCATTTCATACTTAATTTTTTCCCTTATGATATTACCCCATGTTATGTACAAAAGCTTGTACAGGTAATTCCTTTCATGTTGAAAACCCATGTAATTTGCTTTAGATTGCTTTTCTGTCTCTGTGTGTCTTTTAGTGTCAATGTCTCTTAGGTGAAACAAAATGACTGTCATTTGACACTGTTTCCTGGGGTTGGGAAGAATCCTAAAGGATCTATTCCTGTATCCTGTGTCATAAAAAAAGTAGTAGAATTAACAGCTTAGCATTCTTTACATTATAGTTCTTTCCCTCATTTTCTCCTCCTCCATGCACATTATTATAACTATTCCTCTTGAGCTTATCAGTATTTTTTTCAGATCCTTTTTGTCCCTCTTTTTTGCTTCAAGCATTAATTTTCATGGTTGTGCCATGCTAAATTTTCTGCTTCTTTTATTTATTTACCTCCACTCCTCCTCCTTTCTCTCTTCAGAAGAAAGACATGGCCACTTTTTCTCTGCTCTAAAATTTGCATTCCTTGTTGACAGACTCGTTTCTGGTTAAATGTGAACATGTCTTTTCTTTTTGTTTCTTTTTGATACTTTCATGATATCTTTTTAACTCACTTGTGCTTATGGGCTGTAATACCAAATGTGATATTTTAATTTAAGCTACATATTTTCAGCTCTTCAGTACAAGTGGCAACATTTTTTCTCTAGTATTTCTGTCATCTGTCCACTTCAGTTTGGATTTTATGAACTTTGTTTCATTTTGTTGGCATGTGGGTGTGGGAACTCAGAACTTATTGTACCAATGCTTGTTTAACAAATGTGCTGATTTTGGCTGAGACAGAGTTAATTTTCTTCACAGCGGCTGGTATGGGGCTGTGGTTTGGATTTGTGCTGAGCACAGAGTTGATAATACAGAGATAATTTTGGTATTGCTGAGCAGGGCTCGCACAGAGCCAAGGCCTTTTCTGCTTTTGGCACTGCCACACTCGGGAGGAGACTGGGGATGCTCAGGCGGTCAGGAGGAGATGCAGCCAGGACAGGTGACCCAAACTGACCAAAGGAATATTCCAGACAATGTGACATCATGCCTGGTGTATAAAATGGAGGGAAGAAGGAGGAAGGGAGGAAAGATGACATTTTTCTTCCCAAGTAATGATCATGCATAATAAGGGTCTGCTTTCCTGGAGATGGGAGAACACCTGCCTGCCCTTGGGAAGCAGTGAATGAATTCCTTGTTTTACTTTGCTTGTGTGGTTTTTGCTTTCCCTACTAAACAGTCTTTATCTCAGCTCACAATTTTTTTGCCTTTTGCTTCTCCAATTTTCTCCCTGTTCTCACTGGTGGGGGAGTGAGTGAGAAGCTGCATGGGGCATGGCTGCTGACTAGGGTTAAACTGTGACAAATTATTATAGGTCTGGAAGGGGCAGCTAGATGTTTCATGGAGTAAGGAGGAGTGCTGTGCTTCCTGCTGTTTGGCATAAATAAGGATTGGTTGTAAAATCTAATCCTAAAACCAAAACTGTGGTGTAGAACTTGTTGGGTGCACAAGCATGGCATTGGTAGTTAGCCAGGTCTTAAGCTAAGGGTCATGAGCAGTGCTAAGGTTAAACTGGCATAGCTGGAATTGACTTGAAAATATAGTTCCATGTATTCCCCTCAACAGATAAGATTTGTACTGTGAACACCTGGAAAACTGCACAAGTTTTGAAAAAACACATGAAAATCTTCTTTTCTTTCTTAGCATTGAGTACTTGTCCTTGTTTATTTTGAGGACCCACATTTTCATTGTGCTCAAAGGTAGAGAGAAAAAGGACAAAAGGGAACTGATCAACTGCATTGATAATTTCCACTGGGATAGGCCTATATATAGGTTGTAGGACCAGATACTTCTGGAGGAAATGTGGGATTCTATGAGCCACTTCTGCCTTAGGTGCTCAAAACTGGAAAATTATATCAAGGTTCTGAAAGGCTAAAATTGGCTGACTTATTGCCAAAGCACTTCAGAGATTGATTTGGGAATTGGTGTTTTTTTCTTTCAGCCAGCACTGAACTGAAACCTTGGCACAGACTGTGGAATGGAGGAGTACTCTACTGTGGCACACTGGCCCACAAAACTCATCCTTTCCTACCATAAATCATTAAAGATCCCTTTGGAGTATTCAATGTAGGGATGGCAAAGTCAATCTTGGACAAATGCCACTTTGAATTACACTGTTCTACTTATCAGTTATCTCTTTAATTTTATATGAATATGGGATTACAGTGTGCTGTTAAACAGTTGTCAAGATCCAGCCAATAGCTGACAGCAAAGCAACAACTTAAAGTTGATCCATTGTCAAATGTCCAGATTTTCAGAGTAACTGTCCTGTTGCAGGTTTTGAATCTCTCAGTAAAGATCAGATTTTACAAGCAATGCTGTTTTCTGTTAGTAGTTGGCATACAGGGTGAGCTCTGTAAAAGAAGGTGCTCTAAACAAACAGAAAAGAGATGGTGTCAGTGCCAAGGACTACACAATTTCAGGTGTTCTTAGGGCTTTCTGAAACACTGCCCATTTGACAGGATAGTATCAGTTCTCATAAAAATAAAAGTTGCTATGGTACTAAAGCAGGCTCTTGGTAGGTCTGTCTTACGCTTTACAAAACGTGTAAGGTTCTGACTGCAGCAGTGTATAGGAAGCTCTGCTTGTGTGAGAGGATGCAGGCATTATAATTTTCCTTGTGCTAGTTGCACCTCAGACACCTCTGATGAAGAAGTTGTATAACTATATTAGTTACTTGCTCAGAAGCTAAGAAGACCTGCTCAGAGCAGGATGAATTGGTCCAATTACAGTAGAAAGCTAATGCAGAAATATATCTTGTGAACTCAGCCTGCCTTGTACTTGATCAGTCCCAACAGGGCAAACAGAGGGTCACCAAGTCATCTTTGTTTCCTGGTGTATTCCTAAACGTGTACTTTAACTGTATAGACAGTGGCATCAAAGTAGTCAGTGACGTCCAAGGCAGTGAATGTCATTCATTTTGGAATGACAGAAAATCTGTCTTAGAGCCTTACATTCCTGTTTGTCTTATGCTTAGTACTCAGGAAGGCAACTTGTTTGACTAGCCAGAAATACACAAGTTGTTTGGTTTTTTATATATTAACACACGTTTCAATTTAAGCACATTTATATGCAAATTATCAAAATTCTCTTTGGTTGGGATGATTTTCATGTTAGGTCATTTAATGTCAAAACCAGCAACTTAAGACACACTTTTTAGCATAAAAGATCTTACAAGAGCACTTTTTGTTATGGCATGACATTTCATCGCTTCATATTAATTTTTATATTGTTTGTGCCATTACATGTGCTAGTTGGCATATTGAACTCTAGTAAATTGTTCTAAACTTAATGCACAGAATTTCATGGTAAGCACTTTGAAAATATGTTTCTATAGTTACCAATCTGAAAACATACAAAATACCCCTGTCACACTCATCCAAAACATTTTAAATGTACCTACTTTTTCACAAACAGTGGGTTGTACACACCCAAGACAAGCAGCAAGACACAGTGACTACTAAACACATAAATCCATAAATCACAATTACTTCTATAGCTTGTATGGCTCTGTCTGAACGCCAGAAATAATGTTCACAAGAAAAAGTCAATTTAGGAATATAATGTGGTAGTTTATGATCCCATCTGCTGTGGTCAAAGTCAGAAACTATGGTACCTTGTTTCAGAGAGCTGCTAGCGAGTGACACCTGAAGTACCTGAGCCCTCTCCTCTTCCCCTGTGTGACCTGTTTCTTCTTGAAACGGGAGTCTGGACTAGAGGATGTCTAGCCTAAGGCTCTAAGTTCCACATACATATTTTCTTTTGGAAAAGAGAAATCAACTATTTACAGTTCCACTCTTGAGTACCTTTGTCACACTGTTAGATGCTGGAATCTTTTATACAAGTGACTTACATACGGGTTTTAGTGAGAAGATACTGCAATGCAGTTAGTCCTTGTCATGAGTAAATAAGAAACTGAAAAGAATATTATTTTTAAAAACAGTGTACATCTGGTTTAGATGTGCTTTCTATGTGTCAAAACAATTTCAATGTAGAAACATTGTGATTAATAAGAGCAATTTATAATGGTATGGAATAATAACATACACAATAGGACCTGGGGCTCAGAGGTATCACTTTGAGCTAAATATTGCTGCAGGCACAAATATGTGCAAGTAATGATGCTGTTATTCAGTCAAAAAGGCTAAAAGGGATTACCAGACAGGGTGTATTGATAGAAGAGTTAACAGGGAAACATGGAAGAAAACTGCTTCAGCAAAAGGGCATTAGATGATGGGAGGTGAGGTAGAAAGCTTTCTAAGCAGCTTTTACGGGATGTGTCTATATAGGGATCATCTACTCACACTGAGTCATTGCAGATGATATTTTCTTTAAGATTTTTTATCTTTAGAATTTCAAAACACCATCCTATTCTCTCTGAATCTTTACTATAGAAGATGAGACTACTATGAGGAACTGTGACCTATCACAGATTGGATGCTATTGACTGAAATATGTTCATAAACTTCGAAAAGTGAAAAATATCTTGTCAAGACATCTGCCTAAGTCTTTCCTGTTAGAAGAAGCCACATATTTTAGGACTCAAGGACACATTTCAGACAATGGGATAAGGTCTTCCAAAACTAACCAATGCACTTCATGCAAATATGTGTTTTCCTGTGACACAATCCTTGCAGCAGATCCATAAAAAAAGAGTTCAAGGTAACAGCCTGACTGTCAGGTTGGGTACAGGTGTATACCTCATCAGCTGAGCTGAAAATGACAGTAACTTTCATGGCAGGAAAGAGAACCAAGGGGGAAATCAGTGTGGGCTTAAGAATGTCTATTTTGTTTTTCAGGTCTTTGATTTCATGTTAGCTTATGCACCTGAGATAAACCAAAAGATTTAATTTTTTCTCCCTAAATAGTGCTGAAGAATTTGTCTCTTAATTGCAAATCTTGTGAGCTTTTGTTGGTCTCTTTCTTCGCCTGAGAACTGCTATATTGACATCAATACACCTCTGTAAAATGTTCCAGCTTCTGTGAAACACTGAAGATTTAATGAAAATATATGTACCTGTACATCTTCCAATGAGTTCTGATGAGAACCACATAAAACATTTCTGAACCACTAATACCACTAAGTTTCTCTGAGCTAGATAACCTTCCCCCCCTTTTTTTTTACATTCATGTTCATAAGATTTGACATTAACTGTGTTTTCTGTCACAGTGAGACTTTAAATGACGCATTTTAGCCTAGCTTTTGCTCCTTAAATTCAGGCTTTCTATTTTCCCTATATTGGTATGTAGAATCTCTGTTTGCCTGGAGCTTTTCTTTTCAGTGTAGTGTCCTGATTTTTCTTTCTTTTTTTCCTTCATAGTTTTGACATCTTGGCTGCTGAGTTTGCCTTGCTTCTTGTAGTAAGACAGAAATTAATTAATCTACTTTTCTAACTGCACAATCAAAATAAATGATGTCGACAAATTAGAAGACACAGAAATGACATGTACATTTTAAATGCCTAGATCATGTCCTACAATAATTTTTTCATATAAATTGCATGCCTAATTAATTGCTTTAAAATGTCCACATATTTTTGTTCAAATACATCTTTGCTTGTGAGTCATGAAAAGGAAAGACAAATTAAATTGCCCTCCCACATATGAAAATGTTGCCTTTAGTGTAGCCTAACTGTGCTTGGTCATCCGCTTTTTTCCCAGTCATGGTGATAAATTTGGATGGAATCCTTACACTCTGAATTGCCACTGGGAATCCAACAGATTTAATTTTTTCCTGAGTTACTGGCATGTGAGGTTTTGTTGTTCAATTAACTTGAACACGTGTGACTGATAAATAAATATCTTTTGGCTTTGAAGAAAAATTGTCTCAACAAGATGGAAAGAATTAAATAAACTGGCTAAACCAAGGAAACGAGGGAATTTTTTTTGCACTTCTATTTGCATCTTTGAGTAACTCGGTGGTTTGAATTATTCATTTGTAGCTAAATGCACAACTGTATCATATACAAATATCCCTGAACCAAGATTAGACATCAATCTATTCCAATAAACAAAGATTAATTTATAAAGATGACTATGAAGAAATGGCCTTCCTTTTTAGTTAAAAGAAAAAAATCTGCAGGTCAACTAGTCTTTGCTTTTATTTCCTAAAAGGAGTGCACTGAAGCTGGAAACAAAGCTACAATATATTTTGGAATTATTAATTTTCTTGTAACACAAGCCTGTCTTTTTTTTCCTGTTGGCTGTGTGTGGAGATTTTTCCCTATTGGCTGTGTGTGGAGATTTTGTGTGTTTTGTTTTTCCTTTGGTGTGATTTTCTTTTTTTTTTTAAATTTATATAATCTTAAGGAACAGAAGGCTAGCAGTGCTCCCTCCAGTTGTTATAAAAAGATAATCCGTAAACCTTCCATTCCTGGATTTACTTTGAGGTGTGGGTGTGAAAGCTCTGTGTCTTGGGTTTGGGAAGAAGAAGAATATATATGGAGACGCCATGCCTAAAGTTGCCTTGTCTTTCTCAATAATGTGTGGAACTGTAGAGCATTGTGTTTACTTAGCTCAGAACAGGAAACACAACCTGTACTCTTCATTGAGGAGCAAGTTTTAAAAATATTATTTTTTTTTAGATTAAATTGACATACAGAACATAGAAAAGATCTTGAGATTTTAAAGTGATTTCTTTCCCATGCCCTTGATATTCTTTTTCCATACCACTACTCATGTATCACTAAACAGGAAAAGATCAGCTTGCAGATTTTTGCTAAAACAACAGAAGCTTCTTTTGCAGCTTGACTGGCTCCTTCCATATCTATTGCTTCTGCAGCTGCTGCTGAAAAAGCAGCTGCTCCCTTCACATGCTCTGATGCTGAGGCTGCACCTTGAGCCTTGCTGGCGGCTCAGGTGGTCGCAGAGCTCCTTGGCACGTCAGAAGCGAGCTCATGGCCGTGGCCCTTCTGAAGGGGCTGCATGCAAGGTCACCAGAGACCTGTGTGAGACACAGGGCTTCTGGGGACAGTGGACTGGCAGGTTTTGGGCGCAGAAATGTGTCCTGCAGCATGCAGTCCCTTACCTATGAAGTCTTGCATTCCCAAAAATCAAAGCCCAATTTAACTATTTAAGGAAAAGGTTATTCTGGCTCATGTTTGAGCCAATTGACATCAACCAGTCTGTGCATAAGAATGAATGAAGGTTAGAGAAAGCAGCTGCCAACAAACCTCAGCCCCACAACAGCAGGCCAAGAGTGTGAGATGCATAGTTTTTACCCAAGCTAGAATAAAGTCAGGACACATGGATGCCGCAAGAAGAGTAGCTTGACAGAATTAAACCCAGATGTCTGTGATCAGACATTATCAGGAAGGAATGTGGGCACCTCATGAAGTACTAGTCAGTGTTGATTGATGCGTACTGCCCAAACCAGGTCTTCAAATGCTACAGCAAATTCATATTAGATTTGGAAAACTATAATAAATATGTCCATTAGCTTTCCTGCAAAAAGTGATAGTGACCTGGCCTGAGTATAAACAGTGTGGAAGAGCTTCCTGGTATGTTGAATGAATTTGAGACATATATTCTATGTCCTCAAGTTTTTTAGGGTTTGAAACTCTGAGGAAAAATTTTCCAAAACACATATTTCAAATGCTTAATGTGTTGATAAACAAAATACATATTTAAAAGAAAATTCATGAAATGAAAGTATGGATAAAAGTTTAATGAGAATAAAGTTTTCTTGATAATAGATCATCAAATTAATTTTAGATTATACCATGAGGCCCCTTTTCTAATTTGGTTTCATCCAGAAGACATCTAGTTCATGTATTTGGACTGAGATTTCAAGAAAAGTGTTGTAAATGGGAACAACCTGAAGTCACTTCCCAAAAATATCCCTGACTTGAATTAAGATGTTAGCATTATTAGTTGTTATTTATCATTGCTATCAATGTCTAGTTCATTCATTGCCAGCTAATACTAGAAACAAGTAAATCCCACACTGGGAGTGCACTTCAGAGACCTGTTACGGAATCTGCTTGAATGACTAGCTGCTAGGTAATAGTAATTCCCCCTCACACTCCACATCCCCATTTCCCTTTAACCCTGATATTAGATAGAGTTTAAACTTTCCAATGTGATGTGAAAGAAGACTGCTTTTTACCTTTGAGGTTATAATGACAAATGCAAGAGAAGATAACAATTTCTTTGGCTTAATCATGCATATCCTAAACCATAAAATTAGGTGTATGTTAACTAATGTAAGCAAGGTTATTTAACATCCACCTTTTCTAGGAACTTAAGGAGCCAGTCTCGGAAAATGTCTGTTGCTTTCCCGTCATGGAAAGGCACAGTGACCTGGTATCAAAGCATAGCACGGTGCCCCAAATCTCCCTGGGGTCACTCGGGTCAGACACACGCAGACACCA
>JACDOX010000017.1:8392998-8420949 GCA_014549065.1 Cardinalis cardinalis | reverse complement strand
GCCTGCTGCAAGGTCTGCATTTAATGGGGAGGAGGGGTTGTTGGGGTTGGGTTTTTTTGGGATTTTTTTGTTTTGTTGGTTTTGGTTTTTGTTGTGGGGGTGTTGCTGTTATTGTGAATTCTCTCTGGCTTTCGCTCAGTTTATTCAGATGCATTTAAGTGATCAGGATCAGTTTTATTAGGTGGTTTATATGAAATGTTGCACATTGCTCATCTAATATCTTTTGAAGAACATTTCTAAGACTGTGCAAGTTTACTGGATCAGTCTTCTTAACTTGTATTTTTTCTGCCTTCATGGCAGTGTGAGGTGATGTAAAGAGCATTAGTGATAGAGCTGAACTGACTCTGGAGCTGTGGTTTGCCCTGGATATTTGATTAGGATTTAGTGATAYGTCAATGTAGCTATCATAGCATAACATCTGCTTAGAGTATTTTGAGAGCAGGTACTTGCCAGCCCCATTCTTACCTGGAGAGCAGCTAAAGCTGTACCACAGCACTTTGAGATTAAAACACTGTTAACTGTTCTGTCATCATGCTCTCAGCTATTGGTGGAATGGATAAATCTCTTTGGGCAGCATTTTCTTGCATCTTGTTCAAGTCATCAGTGTAAAATAGGTCTGAATTTTGCAGCGATCTTTGTTCATAGCTAACATTACTTTCCACTTTGGAGTTACCATCTCTTTAAATGTATTGTTCAGGAATATTGAAGCTGCCAGTTGCTCCCAGAAACACTGAAAATGTAATAAAAGGCAACAGGAAAACAACATGAGCAAACACTTAATCAAGTCCAGAAACAACCTGTGTCCTTGTGTTGTTACTTTGTGTGAGCCTGCAAAACCACACAAGTAGGAGTGTGATCTGAAGGTCAGCAAGCCCAGTGAATTTTCCAAATGTTAAATAATTAAAGAAACACCTGTGCCCCAGCCAAATAACTTCATGCTGATCTGCAGTGAAAATGTTATGCTTAATAACCCTAAAATTGTGTCCTTTCTTATGCCCGGTGGAGGCTGCAAGAAGAGCAGCAGTATATAAAGCATGGGAGACATTGCTTCAAGATGTCTTAAAGGGTCTCTTGAGATTGATTTAGATGTGTCCCAGCGTGTGTTTCCTAGTTTCTGCAATTATGTTTAGCACACTTCAGATGGGACTAAATGGGATTTAAGACTGCCAATGATTTATGAAGACTTAAATTCTACTCCTGAACTCTTGATGTTCTTAAGCCAACAGAGGTTTTAAAGGATATCACAGGTCATATATCCTTTCCTAAGGAGGAAGAAAAAAAAATGCATATTTCTTGATTTTGGTCATCTAATATGTGCCCTTATTTTGCACTAAAGAGAGTGCTATTGAGAAAACAGCTGAGTGTTATAGGCTCATATCAGGAGGGAAGAAAACTGGTGTCAAATTTTAGAGTTTCATGGGGTCATGAAATTTTTCTAACCAGAAGGAAGGAAATAAAAGGAAGGAAGGTTTCAGTGTTAACATTATAGCATTGTGAAGAATCTGTAGAAAATTTGAGGGAAATCCTGCTTTAGTGAAGTAAGGTTCCAGTGGGAGTGGAAAAGCAAGAAAAACAAGATAAATGGGAGGGCAGGACTGGTAAGCTGGATGGATATTTTTCTGTCTCTAAATTTTACATATACACTTCTTTTAAATCTTCCTTGCTGACTGCCAAGCTCCTGACTCCTTGGATGCGCCACCAAGCACATGAAGGCATAAAAGTACAAGATGTGGTGACAGTCCTTTATTCATAGTCATTTCATCTCAAAGTATACTTACCTGTGCATGTTATAGGCATAGAGATTTATTTTGCTGTTACTGACTACATTCCAAGTTTCAAAGCAGATTTGTCAAAATTGGCAAAAGATTCTTCTGATTTCACACTTGTGGAGTTTTGCCCAGGACTCATAATAGCATTCCTTTCCCCAGTCCCCAGTGTGTCCTTTCTGTTGCTAAGTTCAGAAAACATCATTAACTATCTGAATAACTGTAAATGGCTAAATCATATAGAGTGGGTATTTCAGAGGAAGTCACTGAATGACTGATATGTTCTAATCAAATGTTTTCACTTACTCTGTGGCTGTTCTTGACAGTAACTGAAAACCACAGTGATTTAAAGCTTGCTAACTGGATTTTATTAAATGACTAAAGACCATAAGCCATGAGTAGTAAGTGATAGCCAGCTATTCTTATGGCTGAACCTGCTTGTCACTGGCTTTGCCAAATCCTCCAGTATGTTGTTCTTCCAGTGTTCTGTTTCTCTAAAGAAGGTGAGGAAGACTGAGCATTGGAATCTGAAAACCTGGCCCCTTTTACCAGTTCTAAAAAATCTAAAATAGTTCAAAATCTGTATCTTTACTAACTACTGCTGCCTGAATTCTAACTTGTCCATGTTTTGGAGTCATCATCAATTTATATATACTCACACAACATATTTTTTACTCTCATAGTATTTAGATCCTCACTGAATTAGGCCCTACAAGCTGGAACATCAGCATTTATAAATAAAGCAGGTGATTATGTTTTATGAACATTTTAAACAAGTTCTCTATATTTATTAAAGAAATCTTCAAAAGTGATTTTTATACCAGAAAATTAAATGCTGTCACAGTTATGGTGCTTTGGAAATTGTTTGCTTTACCAAGATTTATTTGCAGAACAAAATGTTGATATCTCCTATTTTGGCATACTTGGGAAGATATTTTTTCTATTTTCAAGTGGAACTTTGAGTTCTTTTTATTGGATTACAATGGTAAATTAACAAAGATTAAATTTTAAAAAAAGACAATCTAGTTGAATACAAGTGGATTTGTTTTAGAATCTTCTCTCATGAGAATATCAGTATTACAGATTATGTTCTCAAGTGGACTGAACACAGATTGTAGGATATTTAAATTCTTTCTAAAATAGAGGGATTTTTTTCCCCATATGGTCATGCTAAGTTGTTAAAAGAGGTGAGACACTCTGTGTGAATGTTGGCTTCTYAATGGAAATCACTGCACACCACCACCCCTATTTAATAATAACCAGTGTAACCCAAATATTGGTTTCTTTATACCCATTGAAGGAGTATTTCAGGTTTTTACACAGTGAATTCATGCATTTGACYTCTGTTCTATGATGTTCTGACATGGACCTTGGATCCTGAGGTCTTGAAAGTTTTATTCAGGGTGTATTTCCTCTGTGACGTTCTTGCTGCTTGGAGGACAGGCGTTTATGGCACACAGAGATTTATGGCACACAGAGATTTTGGTCTATTTTTACATTCATGTGGGAAGTAAAGGGCACTGGTAATAGGGAAAAAAAGGAAAGGAAAAATTACTGATGAGGGAAATATCAGAAAAAGAGACATTTTCAAGTCCTGAGGCCGGAGGTTATTATTTCAGTATCAGACGTTAGTAAGCACATTTTTAAAATTAGGTCCAAATGTCTGTTTAAGAAAGTGACTGTTAAAGAATGATAGATAATCAACTGTTGATGTGTCTTGATGCTCTGGGCTGAGATGCTGTGTGCTGATGCATGCAAGCAAAGTTTAGATGCTGCCATGTTTTTGAACCAAAAACATGTCAACACAATGGCAAAACATGGCAGCACAGAAAATGTGGTTTACCCTGCAAAAAACTTTATTCTGCAGTGTACTGAGTTATAAAGCTTGATTTTCCAGTGTACTCAAAGCTGTAAGGTGAACCATTTTAAAAATAAATTTGTAAAGATGCCTGTATTTTCAATTCTATTACTGGTTTGTAAAACTTAGGATAGGTAATTAAAAATCCATGTAATAAAATAATTCAACATGCTGTTTTCATTTTTCAAGTATTTTTGAGACATATTTGATAATTTCTCTTTCAAGAATAGCATGTTTATAAAAATTTGCTTTTCAGCTACTTTAATTGAGGTTAATAGTTAAAAATCTTGATAGATGCCAATATAGCCTGCATTTCCTCTTAGGGAGAGTTTCTTACTGTGTCTTTGCTTTTATCTATTAATGTGAAAAAGAATACTGTGGTAATAGTACACATTTTGTACTCTTACAATAGTGATAAGCGAGGGGGCTTTTTATCCAACCAAATAAATTGATAAATACAGCTGATTCAGACTGTTTACATAATCTTTCCAATGTCAACAGTCATTTAAATTATCCTAACTTTCTACTGCATCTCCAAAATCCAATTACAAGCTAATAATAATTGTCAGTTTTACTCTAAACCTTTAATGATAGGTCACAAGGGATGTTGTACCAGAAGGATTAAATCATTGTAGACTGTTACTATGCCCAGCCTTAAATTACTAACCTCTTATCTCATGGTAACAGAGCTACTATATGTTTTGTCACCATTTTTGCTAAATAGAATAAATGTCACCAAAATTAATTTCATCTTTCTTAAATTAGCTTCTTAGTATGATTTCTCACTTCAGTCAAAATTTATTTCTTGAAGAATTTAATTTCCTGCTTAATCTATTTTATTTGAGAAAGAGGAGGAAGAACTTTCAGGAACAAATGCATTTTAAATCATTCTGTGGCTAATTTTGAAATTTACTCTTCATTAATAACTGCTGACACTTGCAGGGTGGAATTTTTTAAGTCACTGTGTACTTAAAATCAAACTGGTTCTGCTTAGTTCATCCTGGCTGTATTTGAGGCACTAAAAGTTAAAAGGGGGTGAATCTTGCCTGTAAGGAGAGGTACTGCTTAATCATGTGCATAGCAGATTTCCCATGTGATGGATGCTTCAAGGGAATGTTGAAATTAGATGGTATAGTTTAGTTGCATTTATTTGGTTTTAATCATTTAAGGATCCATACAAGTGAAGGAAAATAGACTTAATATACGGAGTAATGTAGATGGGAGAAATACTACCTCAAAAAAAGGCATTGAGAGTTGGCATTGTCATACAACACAGTGACAGCAATTTCTGTCTGAGTTACTGGCATCCTTAAATAATATTTCCAATGGAATATGTATTTTAAAATAATTTTAAAGTGCAGCTAGTGGCTTTATCTTACATTTCCCATTCTTTTGGTATTGATGAGCTCAGTCAAAAACTCTGAAGAGTTACAATCTCATAGTTCTTTCAAAGAAAAGAAATCAGAGAGATGGAGCAATTGAAAAGGGGAGGATTCAAAAAATAAACCTGAAGTGACAGGCTCTGTCTGAAATTATCACAGCTGGTGATATGAAGCAAAATGGGGAGGAGGAGGAAGGATTCTTAATGCTCATAAATAAAATCTGTTGTAAAATATTGACATCTAGAGGGACTGTATTGGCTGAAATAGTAAAAATCTATTAAATGGCTATGATTACCTTTTGGAAACATGTTTCTCTTTAGGAATATATAGCATAAAGAACAGAGGTGACTAGAAAAAAAAAAGAAGTAAATTCCTCTGTCAGCTGCACATGATTACCAAGGCTTTGTAAACTCAATTAGGAGAGAAGAATTTATCCAAAATCTGATTAAACATTAGTGCCAGCAGGGCAGAAAATTAAACAGAGCATACACATTAATAATCTATTAAATGTTCTATCAACTTTGAACAGCTGTAGCAGTTGTAATCAGACTTTTCTTTGTGGCATCCTACACATTTGTATGGGACTGGGAAGTCACTGCTAGATTATTACAGTGGGCAGAAAGTCAGATTTGTCTGCCACTCTTCTGACCGTGGAGGGAATCTGTATACAGGAAAATACTGAGTTTGTGTTTAACAGGAACTGTCATCTCCACTTTTATTTGAAGTGATGATATTTACCTGTATCATAGCACCGCATGTGTACCATGCTGTTTGTAAGATGGCTGAAGAGCAACCTCAGAGAAGAGCAATGGAAAGTCATTATTCATGTCTACAACCTCCTTGGGAGTGGAARAGGAGGGCCAAACACTGATCTGTTCTCTGTGGCCTGAAGTGACAGGACCTGAGGGAGTGGCCTGAAGTTGTGTCAGGGGAGGTGTAGGTTGGATACCAGGAAAAGGTTGCTCACCCAGAGGGTGGCTGGGCACTGGAACAGCTCCCCAGGGCAGAGGTCACAGCAYCGGGGCTGACAGAGCTCAAKAAGCTTTTGGACAATGCTCTCAGGCACAGGGTGTGACTCCTAAGGATTGTGATGTGCAGGGCCAAGAGYTGGACTCAGTGATCCTTGGGAGTCCCTTCTAAGTCAGCTTGCTCTGTGATTCTGTGATAYGCAGAAATATGGCTATTTTTGCTACCTCAGCATTTCTGAAARAGAAAGTGTACCAGTCAGGCTGGTAAAAGGGTGAGCTGCTCTTTCATGGAAGATATGTGATAGCCACTAGCCAAAATAAATGGAAACAGAAATATGAATAGTCTCCGGAGGAACAGAAATAGTTGTAGCTTCTCATGTTAAAGTAGGAAACCAAATGATAGTTTCAATGCTTTTGAGAAAGCATTATAGAGACTAYAGGCACTGTGTTCATATTGGTAACCAGACCTGTGCATGACAGGGAACTGGACCTAGAATAAAAGATGAAGCTGGTGAAGAGTAAAGGGYCTCAATGATCATGTGCATCCCAAAGCATAACATGAGGATATGTAGARTGCTCTCCCTGCCTCCGACCAGCTGCCCATGTGCCCCAGTATTCTCTAAGTGTGTCCAGAAGCAAATCTCTGGAGAAGAACTGAGCAGGCTCCTTTGACATGCCCCATTAGTGCTCTTTCCAACATTTGACTTTTTTCAGTTTAGTTTGTTCACTACTGTGTGACAGATCTCCAGTCTCCCTTGGAGTTCATGYAAGCTTCTATGCCCAGTAGCCTCTGGCAAGGAATTTCACAGGTCTACTACTCTGTGTAAARAGCCACATCTTTCTGTTTGTTTTGAAGTTCTTTGCAACTGTTTTCTCTTGATGAATCCCAGCTCTTAAACTGGAAAAGCCAGTTGAAACTAAATCTCTCTTAGTCYCTTCTAAAGAATCTGCTATTCTGTAGGTCGTCAGTGATTTGAAGCCTAAACTTACTATGTGCAGATTTCTGTATGATGATCATTAAGCAAAACTGATCATGTGTGTGTCTGGGTTTCTGAAGAACTTAGTACATGTGTCCTTGAACAATTTTTATATTACATAACCCTATATATATAATTTGGGGTAAAAGAGATTTAATTTCTTTCATCTTTTGTTTGCTTTTTCCTGTTCTAGACTGTATTTACATAGAGGGCTGTGGTTGCAGGGTACCATCTTCAGAATGAATAACTGATCTGGATCAATCTCTGCAATCACTGGTACTGCATGTGGTAAAAGAAAGGCCTGTTTTGTTAGTCACTGTTAGATCCTCCTTCTCCTGCCYTTAAACAAACAAATGAAGAAAACAACGACCACTAGCAGATTTGGAAAATGGAAAGAGGTTTTTCCTTTTGTAAATTATCTTTCTTTGCTTTGCTTTGGTTTTGGTGGGTTTTTGGTTGGTGTTTATTTCTTATTTATTTGGTGGGAGTTTTTTCTTACAGATTTTGGAGGAGATTTTGTTTAGGATTTTTTTTTCCTACTAGAGATGTTGTTTAAGTATTTTCTTGGAGTTTGTGGTCTGGTTTCTTTTCCTATAATTTAATTGTTTTTTCTTTGTTTTTGCTTAATAGAAATTTAAGAAGACATTATAACTATGTAGAAACTGAATTCTTTACCATTTATGAACTACGGAATTTTGTGGAGTAAAAATCTAGCTACAATAATAAATGGGAATGGAAGAGCAGGTTGAAGTTCTGACTTTAAATTATGCCTGAGAGCCCCGGTATTACAAATCTTTGCAAACAATTAATGATAACTAATAATATGTTTCTTGCATGTTCTAAAACACACTCCAAAGAGCAATTTTCCAGAACACATTTCTGGTCTATCTTAATGATATATTTAGTTTTGTTAGAACATGTTTAGTGTGCTCTCACAGTTGTAAATAGTCATAATAATTTGGGCAGTTCCAAATTCTAATTATGAAAAAATTTATTTAGGGTTAAATTCAGTTTAAAATAATTTTTATAAGATTGAAGCACATATTTATAACTAGAAAATATTCTGGGTTGATTTATGTGGCATCATTTCTAAGAACAGTTTTCACAGTGACCACAAGTAATCCTTACTACATTAGTAATTTATCTTTTGTACTGTTTTAGTCTTTTGGGCTGTTTTTCTGTTCATCCTTATACAGGCTAGATTATAAAGGAAATGGTTGTTCTGTGCTGGCTTTAAAAACCCGAGTGCAAGTATTTCTTTTTCTCATCTTTTCACTTAGCAGGAGTACAATTTACTACACAATGGCACAATCCCAAATGTCTGTGCTGTGCAATGAACTCAAATTAGGATTAAAGATTGTCAATTTTATTCTGAAAAGCAATGCTAGGATAATATTGGCCATCTACCAAAGCTGTACAGGCTTGAAAAGTTTTGCTGAATGTGCACAGAACTCCATTCAAGCATGGGCAGTTCACACTGGCAAAGGTCAGCTCTCGTTCTCGTTCCGTAAGGCCTCTAATTTTTCATCATTAGTGTCTTCCAAGATTGCTGTGGGGGTTTTGCAGGAGATAAGGGGTGAACACCAGTCTGTAGTGTTATAGCACAAGGACTGGTAGATATTTAGAGCTAAGCGTCAGGGAATACCTGGATGTTGAGGAGGGTGTGGCAAATGCTGAAAAAAATGGAGCGTTACTTTCTTGGCTAAAGAAAACTGGCCTTTTCATAAAGTAATGTAAATAAAGTGCATCCATATGATCRTATATCTACATTTCTCTTTAGTTTTCTGCATGAATATATGAGACACGTGGATATATGAGACATGGCAGTTATTCAGTTTGTGGGTAGGAAAGAAGGGAACATAATTGTGAGGTGAAAAGGAAATTAAAGTATGTGGTGGAACTAAGGAAACAGAACCAAACCCATGCACTCCAGTGAATGTTACATTGCATAATGCTGCATAATACTCATTGTAGTCAACAGCAATAACYGACTCCTTACTGCAAGCTTGCTGTTTTCCTCCTCACCAGTTTAAAAGAGTGTTATGCTGTGTTGAGATGCCTTCCTACTTTCAGGCGAGAGTTATTTCATATCACATTGCTGTTGTGTTCTCTTGAAGTTCTTGAACTTTTTGTGGCAAGGTTGCAATGGAAACCTTTATTCGTTATCTTTTATAGAAACGACTATGCAAATATATATATATCTTTCTAGTGAAGAGACAGCCTATGACAACAGATGGGATTTTTCTATATCTGGGCAAACCACCTCCTTCAACACTAGAAGCTAAATCTGTGGTGTGATGGTCAACACAGGAACATCTGCCCTGGTTCACAGTGTTACAAATTACGGGCAAAGTCAGAAGGTTAAACTGGGTCATGGCTAAGCTGGAAGAGGTCAGTTCAGCTCACTGTGGAAGATTTTGCCAATTCAGTCAGCTGACTTTGTAGTGAAGCAGATGATGGGTCTTGCACAGGCTGTTCCACTAGCTCAGATGTAATGGCAGTGACCCTTACCAAAGGATGTCAAAAGCAGTTAGAAACTGAAATGGGGATTAGCATCCTAAATAGGCACAGGCTTTTCTCTTGTGGCCATTTGTCATGCTTGCAGGATTGATGGCTTCAGTGAGAACACAACACTGTAAAAGTCAATATTGTCCTGGATGTGGAACATCATCAAATGATCTACTTCTGTATGTTTATTCTTTCCAGTGCCCTGTGTGCAGGGATAGCAGTGAGTATTTGGTTTTAACAATAGGCAGAATCTGAATTACTGGAGGAAAGTGCTTGTAGGGGATGTCTCAGTTAAGCCAYTCACCAAAGTTCACTAACAATAGCTCACTGAAATCTTGACTTCCCAACATCATTGACTCTATACATGGTGCTGAGTATATCCAAATCTGCTTAAGTTCTGAAAGCAGTTTAGCAGCAGTAAAATGGAACAGCACCAAAGCTAAAAGCATTTTTCAACTGACAAACTGACTAGTTTAGGTGCATGTCAAAACTGCTGCTGATTCTCYGATAGTGTAATAGCCTGGCCCTCCCTTACAGTCTGTTGCAAGATTTAGCTGTGCTTTCATTTCTCGTATTCCATTGGCTATCATGTCTATTGTTGTTTCCTTTTATTTGATGCTTGTGGCTTCTCCAGGAAAAAAGAAATCTGAAAATAGATACAGTAACATTTCTAGAGTCTGCATATGTGCCATTAATCAGAATATATTTCCTTCTGACCCTGAGAACATTCAGGGTTATCCTGAGGCTTTGTGACTTTAGGTGATTTCTCTCTCT
The DNA here is from genome assembly GCA_014549065.1 of Cardinalis cardinalis. Classification (NCBI taxonomy): domain Eukaryota; kingdom Metazoa; phylum Chordata; class Aves; order Passeriformes; family Cardinalidae; genus Cardinalis; species Cardinalis cardinalis. The sequence goes on along the minus strand of JACDOX010000017.1, from coordinate 8,410,716 downwards.
CTTAAAATGCTTCCATCTTCTTTCCAGACATAATGAAGGAAACATGATATCCATGGTATATTCTTCCTTTGAATGAAGGTCAATAGGCTATGGACAAATCTTTGCTTCCTCCTCTGCTTGTTGTTTCCAGTAGCAAAGTAATCTGCTAACCTGAAAGGCAGAAGAACATGATGCATCCCCACCCTAGCAAGGAATAAAGAGAAACCTCTGTGCACCAGCCATTCTCTTCATGTGCTAATTAAAATGATTTCAACTGCTGCTAAATCATTTCAACAAGAACCAGAGAAGTAGAATCATGGACTTAAGTTTTGAAAGGGCCTGTACCTTGTTTAAGTGGCTCCCCAGTCCTCACCTATATCCAGTGTGTTTCAGCCCACCTGTAATGCTGTCCAGGGCCAGATCAATTATGCTTAGCAAAGATGTGGATATTTACTTTGTGATAAATGAGAAACCACATAGCAATACATGTATCTTTCTTACTGTGCTGAAAGTTTTCATTTGGCTTGCAAAATTTTGAATAGACCTTTTAAYAGGCTTGGGGTGGGTTGGGTGTGTATGGCTTCCCTGCACAGAGTAATTAAACACAATATTGGCTGGCTGCTGAATTTGAAGAGGCTTAGATAACATGACAATGTCTTTTCAGTTCCTACATAGAAGAGATTTACTATGGATATGTTATAAACCTGTGATTTATAAACCTCATTGACTTCATTAGTCCCCAGGGCCTTTATTCTTGTTAGCCTGGAAATGCCTGTTTAAATTTAATTTTTTCCTTTTTTTTTTTAATTTAAATTATGACCTCATTAGAGTGAAAACATGGCTCCAGATTCTTGCCTTGTGTAAATCAGCCAAGTCTTGCAACAAACCCCAGCTGAAGACCCAGGCTGTAAATTGAAAACCTGTCCTTTTGAYTTGCCTTTTCCAATCCCAAAGACTGGCCCTAGTGTTAGAAACATCCTCATACTCACATAAAAGGGCATTTCAGTAACTTCTTGTGTGTCTTCTTCCAGTTCAGACTGTAGTCTCTCAGTGTGCCTAAGATTTAGGCAAACACATGAGATGTAGTGCAGTAAATTTCTTCAAAAGAGGAGTTGGGGCAGGATGTTTAAAAAGATGTGCAACAGTGGTAAAGGGTAGGATTGCAAAAATTGTGAGTGCCAAATAAGATTAGGTTTCAGTCTGTCATGTTTTTTCAGTGGTAAGAGAAGCTTCATTTTTGTCGTTTTCTTAAGTACTGTAGTTAATATGAAGAACATTTCATAAAATTTCTTTAAGGTAAAACAGATAAATGGCTTCACTAAAGTTGTCAAATTTCACTTAATGAGTATTTTTTTAATGCTCCATTATTCAAATTCAAAACCATCTTGAGGTTATTCTTGGATTATGGCACAAGTTGTTGGGGCTTTTCTCTTCATAACAGGTTTCCTTTTCTTCCTCTATTTTAAGGTATTGAAAAACTCTTCTACAAAATCTTTTGCACTAAGTCCCAAACAGTTTTATTTATAGTTGCCAGAAGTAAGTTCCTAATGTTATGTTAATTAGAAACATGTGGTGAAAAAAAGGCAACTTTTAAGCTGACACTATTTTTGAGTTAAAATCTGGCATCCTCTTTCTACTGACAAGCCTGACAACTGCAGCAGCAATCACCTCATCAAATCTCTCCGTTGTGTCTTTCCTGGTTTTTGGCATTCTTCCTGTCTAAATTTTTATCAGATGAGTGCTTTTTTCTTGGCAAGTATTTTGAATACCTTCTTGTTGCTTTATCTCTGCACTATCACCCCTTGCCCTTAATGTCATTTCTCACATGTGAGACTGTGGCAGAATTCGAAACAAATTAGTTAGGAACAGAGATTCAAAGACCAGCTTTTCCTCTTGGCTCACTAGTCTCTTCTCCCCTCACTTTTTAAATACCAGCACATCACAGATACCACAGGAACGCTCAGTTTTTGGGACATTTTTGATGCTTTAAATCCTCAATGCTGCATCTACCTTTTTTCYGCTATCATGCGTCCCGTATTGCTCTTGAAAGGTTTTCAGCTGGTGATATCTGGATTTTTATCCTGAGTTTTGGAACGTGTTAGAGTAAAAATCTATAATTATAAATGCTTTAGACAACAGCCAAACCATCCAAGTAATTTGTTTCTTAAAATAAATACACAAATATTGAGTGATATTTTCAAGCAGAATTCATATGAATGAGGACCAGATTTCCTTTCCAGAAAAGAAGACTAGGGAAAATGTAGGCCTTCTCCAGAAGGTGAGACTGGTTACCCAAGTTATGGAGAAATTAATATAGTATCTCTCACTGAGAGCACTGTAAGTTGCCAAATGCTCAGCAAATAAAACCCCTCTTCAGGGTGCCATGAACAGCAATAAACTTCAAATGGTTTTGAATTTGAGTAATGGCACATTAAGGAAACATATTAATTAAGGTAAGTTTGGCCATTTTACTGGAGCATGTTTTCCAGTTTCTTTAGTCAATGAAGAGCAGTGTAAGCTGTTGGACACACAGTGTTTTTTGATGCTAGCTGCTTCTTTTCCTTGCCTAATGGGAGTTAAGCCTTCTGAATATCCAGCACAGTTGTACTGCTAAGTTCTTCTGAGAACTTCAGCTGTAAATCCCAGTTTATGTGACTAATGTAGTGGGCTCATTTTCCAACAACACCAACCCCTTGTGAAGGCAGTAGAAGTAGCTAAGTATGCAGGAGATAGATATATACTCATACTCCCTCTCTCTCTAGATACAGATATATATATATATATATATACACATATATATATATATATAAAGAGAGAGAGAGATACACAAACACACACATACTCTTGGGGCAGGTGTTGTTAAAGTGTCTAAGCACCAGGCTCTAAGGGCAATATGAGCGTTATTCAAGCTTTTAAGAGCAGATAACAATGCATAAAACATTAAACATGTGCATAAGTAACTGGAAGTCTCAAGCTGTCTATATTTTCACTGGTGAAGTTACCTAAGCACTTGATGTTCTGCTGCTGTATGTGTCAGCAGAAGCTGCCATTCTGAATGTCCTGAGGCTTTGATGGCTGAGTCCTTCCTTAGCTTCTTGTGGTTTGCAAATCCAAGTCTTTTGAGAATTTGYGTGCCTCTGAGTGGGCAGCACAGAGCTCAGTGAAGGTTGTGGCAGTCACCGACACGTTCACTCCAAAACACCGGACAGAAGGGGAACAGCATGCTAGTCACAGGGTTGGATCTGAATGTATGCCATCAAACAGGCTTTCCTCTAACACTCCAGTGCTATCTGGCATTTATTTTAGTCCTCCTTTCTCACCCCATGATCTCTGTTGGGAATCCTGTTAGCTCTCCATTGCACTGGGGGTCACCATGCTCAGYGATGTGCCCGCTTGTCCTGATTCCAGGCCCCACTCCAGCTGGGCAAATATGTGCCCCATGGGGAGCCAAGGGAGTTGAGCTTGTCCCTCCAGAGTCTGTGCAGCTTCTTGCCCAGCTGTTTGAAGAAGTGGAACAGAAAGTTGTTTCTTCCCAGTAGAGAGGGATRTGTGTGGACCAGTGTTGCAGCATATTGTAGAACACAGGTCCAGCTCCCTTCTTTTCAATCTCATTACAGGAATCTTCTGCTGTTAATATAAAAAAAGCACAGTGTTTCTCTTGTTACCAGTCTARTATCTTCCTCAGTTGAGGCCTATGTGCACTTTTTTTCCCCCCTAAAGCACCTAAGTTAGTTAAAAATGGGATTTAGGGACTCCTGTAAATTTAATTATAAAACACTTTCAATTCATTTGAAGATATCATCATGTGAACATTCATAAGCTTTTCTTTGACACTCATGATTTAACATGCAGTTGTTTTCATTAAGTCATGTTGCTGCACAGTGATCAGCAATTAAAAAGGGAATCCTGCTACATAGTGTAAAGCCTTCCTGTAACTGCACCCCAAAGGGTGGTTCAGTCACCACTTTGCATCATGGTCCCATGCGATTACTTAACATGCAGAAGTGGTTTTAATGCTTTGTGTACAACCAAGGCTTTAACTGGTCTGTCCCATGGAAATGAAGATGAATGACAACTCTGCAGTCTGCTACCAAATGTTCGTGCTAATTTTCTAGTCTTACGTAGAAGAAGGCAAAGATCATGATGTAAATGGACAGTCAGCCCTCTTCTGGATGCTTGACACTGTCATTTTGAGACTCACTTTTGACATTACTTAAAGTAGCATGTATCRATGTGGAGAAGAGAAAGTTAAAATCTTATGTGTTAATAGAAGAAAGTATTGGGAATTAAGATGCTGATTTATTAAAATATCTTGTGGAATAGTAAACCAAATCTCTTATATCCATTGTTCAAACAGAATGCTTAATACAAGGACTTAAGGCCAAATRCATTTCTTCTCCAGTATAATGTAACGCTGATTTGTAGAATCAGAGCACGGAAAAAAATATTATAACAATAATGTTGTTGGAAGAATGTTAAGCACATCTTTATGAAAAACCAACATCACAGGAGCAGTCTCATTGCTGRTATTGTTCTCTCCTTGCACTGCAGCATGTGCAACATCCAGGTCACTGCCAGTGCAAGGCAGACAAGCTTAAGCTGCGATGAGTGATACTGAAGGGGGGGCAGGGGAAGGGGGGCTGTGCCTGTGGATCTGGATTKTCTCAAACTCAGACCCCAAGCAGAGATCCAGTACTGGCAAATACGGTGGGAGTCTGCAGGGAAACTCTGCAGCTTAAGTCTGCAGGGAATGGGAAAGAGTAGTTCCAGATAGGCCACCTTGACAAAGGTATTAGGTGTAGCAGGACATGCTGGTGTTCTGAACACACTGACAGTTATGAGCTTTTTAAGCAAATGTTTCTCATTTCTTTTTTCTCTTTGTTAGTTAAGTTGGATTGGGTGGCTGGTGCTGAAACAATTTAATCCTTGTCTACAAAGCAATTTATTGCAAGTTATTGCATCCTATTGAAATTGATTGCTTTATTGTTGTTGGCGTGTTCTGTGCTTTTTCTTTTAGAAATTTCATTTTGCAAATGTAGTAATAATATTTTACATGTGTAGAGTGCCTTTCATCACAAAATACTTCACAAACTAGACAGAGTTTTTGCAGTTAGTTGTTTGAAAGTGACTTGGGCTGGTATCAGGAGACACAGCTATCTTTGCCCATACAGTCCAGTCACGCTGAAGGTTTTTCTTACTGTACACTTTCTTGTAACCTATATTGTCACCTGGGTAATAAATAGCCAACTTCCATTCCTGGCTCAGATGCATTTACTTCTGTGACTCAAAACCTGAAGTGCTCTCTGGGTAGGAAAACAGTTTCAGTTACACTGGCTGTCACACTGTTGGCCTGATTTTCACCAAAAAAAAAAAAAAGACTAGAAAGGTATTGAGACCTAAAAAATAATATGTTTTTAACTCTTATTATTTTCTTTTTGTACATTTTTTAGGCATGTATGATCTTAAAAAGTGTTATTAATCCAGATCCTGTGGTTATTTGGCAAACTGCTGCRAGATTTAAAATTTGCATTAGTCTTTTTTATTTTTTTGTGTACTATGGCCTAAAGCTAAGATGCTGTATTAATAAAACTGACCAGCTAGAGGTAAGGGCAACAGATTCTGTGCTCTGTGGTAAGCTGGCCTTAAACTTGAGCAAATCCTTGAAAATTCTGTGGCATTCAGTGAAAGAACTGAATTAATTTAAACTGAACTGCACACAACCTTTTAAAAACTAAATCTGGTACATATATGGATAATACTGCTCTTAAATATTCAGTCTCTTTTACTTACTTTAATGCAGCGGATTTTTCGCTGTCTCCACATAATTTCCGTGTAAAAGGAAAGGCTAATCTACTGGTTCAGACAAAAGGCTTAAGCTCAGATGATCTCTGTTCTGTTTCCTTTTTATCATGTTCTCGCATTTTTTCCTCCATCTCTAAAAGGGAGATGACAGCACTTCACTGCCTCGTGATTGTGGAAGGATAAATACATTGWTTGTGAGATGTTAAAAATGATGGAGCCAAGTATGTAACTAGGCCAATTTATATGTATACATTCTTTCAAATTAGGAGTTGGGATATTCTGTCTTGGAGAAGTGTGGAGGAACAGTTTAAATATCTTGCTTAAGGTATTTAGTAGTGAAATGGTTAACAAAATATATATACAGGCAATGTTTAGGGTTTAGAGTTAACACCCTATTGAGATGATTGAAAATAGTTCACATCTTGCTGAACTGTCATTTTGAGCTGTCTGCCAATTTAAGAACATATTGCTGCCTCAGTTAACATATGGTTCGAGTTGATACAGTTTTCTGTGCAACCATGAGAGCTAGACACATCATTATATGAAAATGAAAACAAATGGCAGAGTCCTGAGCTTGCTGCTTTAGGCCCCCCCAGTGTAAGCACGAGTTCAAAGCCACCTAGTCTTCCCATTTGGAGATTCCTGCAGCATGAGAGAGCCYGGGTGTGATGGTGAGCCACAATAACCTGCTCCTGTGCCACAGGGCTGTGGCATGCAGCCTGCAAGGGACATTCCCAGGACAGAGGCTTTACAGTGTGAACACAATGGCTGTGGTCCCCTGGGCTGCTGTACCTAATTTGTCAAGATTTAATTAGAATCTGGGATTGGTGAGCCTCCTTTTGGGATTTCTACTCCTTTACTGTGTCATTGGTGTTTCAGATATGTTATASTGGGAATTTTAAAGGACTGAACCCCAAGGTCTGGCTGCATCTTAACTGTGTTCTGCTATACGTTAATGCTAACGGACCAAAGAATAAAGTTTCTAAGGAAACACTTTGTTTAGTGAGCACCATGAGGTAGCTTTCAGTATCTGCAGAAGTAAGGTTGAAAAATTTTCTGCTGAATTTATAATGGCTCTGCTATAAAACACCTGTGATATTTTGCATACTAACTCTTTTTTTTTTATGTGATTGAAACTCCATAGTTGTGCTATGACTTGCTTTGCTTTTCTTAGTTCAAGTTACAGTTTTAGCACTGCATCTGTTTTCTACTTAGACTAGGTAAATTTTGCATTATTTTCAGCTCACTTGTTATCCACATATTTTCATTGGTGAAGTTCCCGGTATGTCTCCTATCATAATAGAAAAATAATTTACTCCAAACAAATTATATTTAAATTATTTTGAAGGTATGACTAAAGCCGAAAAAACCAAAATAAAAAGTTGAAGCTGAGATTTCATCTTTTCTTGTGCTGTGGGGCAGATGCAGACCAGAGCAACTCAGGTTATGTGCACAGCATAAAGCTATCCAGATTTGGATAAATGGGCTTCTTTCCTTGTACATATGGCTTTGAAACTGGCTTATTTCCCAACATTCTTTTTGACTCAACTTTCAGATTCAAAAGAATCCAGATATCTGACCAAAACTCATTTAATTTTCTCCTGCCTATTAAAAGTAAGTATTTGTGCAAAATGAAACCACAAATCAGCTCAGGTTTTCTTGTGAGATTGATGAACCGTAATGAATCTTTCGATGAACTCAGTCTAAATTTCAAGCATGTAATAAAATACAAAATCATATCCAAAAGTCGCTTTGAGTATATCCCTGTATATCTCATAATTTTCTTATTTCTTCTTTTTTTTTTGGGGTCACTTATTTTGGGGCACTTACAAGCCAGCCAACTGACAGAAATGCTGCTTAGCAATCCCACCTGCAGATTGTCTATAAAAGCACTGCTATACAACTTGCAGAGACAAGCCCCAAATGGCTGATTTTTGGTGATAAGGTAATGGCAGGGCAGCATTTAATTCTTTGGAGCTGCTGGAGGGTGTAGGCCAAAATCTATCGCTGCTGCACAGCTCAGGTTTGTCCAATGCATCGTTGCCTCCTGTGTGTTCCTTGGATGTCATGAGAGGCTCCTGCTTCTCCCAGACAGTGTCCTGCTTGTGGTGAGATCCAGCTTGCTGGGGCAGGCAGGTTGGGCATGGCATCAGCCTTACAGTGGGAGGATTACACTAAGCAGGATGTTCACTCCAGTGTTCTTTTCACCCAGGTTGATATTTAACAATAAGCTGATAACTGATTTTAGAAGCAAATTATCTCCTTTCTTTTATGCGTAATCCACATTTTAAAATGGCAGCATAGTGACCGTGGCTGTTAAGTAGAGATGATTACATGCTGACTGATGTATTAGACCTGTGTGAAGATTTCTGTGTTTCTTACAGGGTGCTACTATGTTTATATTCTTGTTTGCAACAGGGAACCTGTTGGATTTGTCTTATGAGATCTTAATTTTTGGAATTTCGATTGCTCATAAGCTCAATGACTCTATTGCTGTACCACTGTGCCTTTACCTAGCCGAGTGACACTACTTTGTAATTTATAGGTAGTGAGAGGAAAGGAACCAGGATGCATTTCATTGATCTTTCCATGTTGTAAATGTAAAATTCATGTGCATTTTTGTTTGCTTTATGGCTGTTCTCTTTCCTTTTCCTTATTTAATATGCACTTCATACTGTGCCAAGGGGGTCAGGAGGGCAAATCAAGGAGCCAGATGGCTTCCCTCTACCCTAAGGAAACATACCAATATTTAGCTGGCCATTTTCCCAAATAAAGGCAAGACTGGAATCCACAATAAATGGGAGAGTTGGTTAAAGCTGCATCCTTTTCTTAGATTCACGGCTACAACCTCCTTGAGGCATGAGCTTTTTATACTTCACTGCTGCTTTCTAGCTTTCTCCAAGTAACTGCATCTTAGAAGATAGTAGAGGGGGGTACAGCTCATTTTATTTATGGCCTTTGCACAGTAACAAGTTTCAGTTATTATAATCTGACTGAAATAAGAAACCATAATCCATGGATGAAAAGACAGTGGACAAACTCAGTTAAATCCCTAGTACCCTGAGGACGTATATTTTGTCCATTTCTGGTTTTTTATGTTCCCTTTTTTCTGCTGTTATTCCCAACTTTAACTTTTGAAAAGCCAAGCAGTTTAAGTGGCYGGGCCTGGGGAGCTTATTTGTATGCAGCACAAATTTCAGGATCTGTTCCCAAGCCTGTGCAGAGTGAAAAATGGCCTGCATTTTCTTGATAGCCCATGTGGTTGTAAAGAATAAATGGCTAATGAATTACAGATGAACATTGACGCAAATTAATCTTCCTGATGTCCCTGGGTTATATGGCAGCCATTTAAAAGTTTAATCAATACACTAAAGTTGAAAACATGCAGGCACTGCAGTTGTTTGGATGTAATAAACATCAGAGGGAAACGGGAGGCTTGTACCCAGTCCATGTATCATAATGACAGGTATTTATGTTTAATGGACTAAATATTTTTTATTGGAAGAGAGCAAATGTCAGCTTAACTTTGTAAGCCCCGCATTCAACTTTCCTTTGAGGTTGGTGAGAGACGGCTGACATGTCATTGAAAATGAAATGTAAAAAAACCAATTGAGACAAAGCGAGGATAAGGAGCTGTTTTGCCGACGAGATGTTGCTTTAATGCTCTGCAACTATTCATTAAATAAAATGTAAACTCTACCATTTCAAACGTTGCAGTAAAATGCTTTACTAGGGCAGACTTTTAATGGTTATTAGGGAAAACAAGAGCCAACTGCTGCCAAATATTCTTTTCTGGGAAACATTTTATTTGAAAAGTCTTTTCCTGAGTTACAGTTTCAGAAGATTTATAATTATGGAACAGTCATCTCCCCCTCCCCCTTTCTTTTTTGAGACAAAGAAAAACAGAAAAATAACTTTCAGTATAACCATTTGATAGTCTTTTTTTTTCCCCTTTGAACAGAGTAATAGCTTTATATAAGCTTCCCAGAGACTTGGATATTAATTGCACTTGAAATCAATAAATTTTAGAGCCATGTGTGTCCAGAACTTAACCATCCTTGCTATAAATGGAGAAGGAGGCTATGCAAGACTGCCACRCTCACCAGGCCTACACAGTTGCATGGCTATGGGAAAGACCACATGAAGTTATTTTCTTTATGTCAAGAAAAATGTTGTCATATCATTTGGTTTTATGAGAAGACAGATTTCTTCCCTGTTAAACAAAAAATTCAAATACATGGGAGAAAAAAGAAAAACATCCTGTACCCACTTTCTGTAATCTCTTTTAGTGCCCAATTTTTTGGCTGATCTTACCTGGATGGACCCTTGATGGTTTAAAGTGGTCTCATAAAGCTTCTGGTAATGTGTACTGTGAAACCACATCAGAAAAGGAGGATGGTTGAAATCCTGTGGGTCACTGTTTGCTTTCTTGGTGATTGGCTGAACTGGTTCTCTTGACTTCATCAACTGTCTAAAATATTTCAAAAATTTAAATAACTGCTCTTAACAGTGTAGTGAGTCATCTGGTGAAAGTTTGTTGAGTGCCCTCCTATTTTAAGATCTCCAAGCCTTTACCAAAGGCTATTTAAGCCAAGTGCAACTATAGACAAGTGCGTTGGAGGAGAGCAGAAATCTTATATTATTTCACAGGCAGTGAACATGCTTCTGGTTAGATAGAAATGGTAGGCAGACCTTTTAAAATTGTTATTTTAACAAATTCATCTCAACATATTTTTATGTTGCATCAGGTTCTASTCAGTTAAGGTGGCTACTAATATTGAATTGTGAATTAATCTGTATCTGCCTCAATAACGTTGTAGATTTATGGTGTCATGTTTATAAGGTATCATACACTGCTTCATGATGACAAAATAATTGTTGAAGAGCATCTGAAAATGTTGCTCATCTATTCGCTGGATAACAAGCTATTTCCATTTTTGAGCAAGCCCAAAAATAAGTAAGTGTTTACACCATGAAAAGTAAAAGACTGAAATGTGCACATTGGTCAGACAGTCTGTGAAGGCTGCAGAACTGTGTGGCACAAGACTGAAACCACACAAAAATGGCCTTTTTTAATTTCCTTCTKCTGCTACCCTGTCAAATGTCCCAAATACTGTAGCTTCTTAATCTCAAGGACCTGTATAGCCTAATCTGATGATGCTCCAGACACTCTACTTTGTCCTGACTCTATATCCTGCACTAGGGAGTGGGTTACCCTTTCCATGGCATGGCCACTGCCCACTATGGCTAGAATTTGCCTGGAATGCAGTGCAAGGCAGCTGAGCCACGACTTCCTGGGTTTTGGCCATTAGAAATGCTCTACTGGGTAGTCCTGAGCTGTCTTCACTGTGACTGGGGAAGAGAAAGGTTGGAACCTTGCTGCCTCAATAAAGTTCTGCTGAATTAAGTTACAGTTTGGTTCAGCTTAAAAAATTGTCTTTTGTTTCATAAAGCTCAAAGGCAGCTTTCCAAAACTGCTCAAGAGCAGTAAGCTTTAGTGGCAGGTGAAGTAAAACAGCAGGTATCTCCAGCAAAGCATTAACAAGATTGCACCAGACAGAGGTGGTGCTAGTAGAAAATTGGAAGTAAAGAGTGGGTGACATTAGATTGATTCTCTCTGTCAGATGGAAAAATCTCTTTTCAATAACTATTCACAACAAAATATTAAGTTCTCTGTAAAATGGTACATTGGGGAGTGCAAGCCACAACTATCCAACACACTACTCCAACAACAGAAAATTTAATAAGTTATTCCCTTGATCAAACTATTATACTTTRACTAAATTAGTCTGAGTCAGATTTTTACAAGAAGCTTGAACTTCAGACAAAGAAATCCCTTTTGCTGGGGTTTCTGAATATTTAAGTTYTGTAGAGAGGCTGCTGCTATTATAGGCTTAATGGATAAAATAGACATAAAAAGTAAAAATATCTGCTATAAAATATTTCTTTTAAAGCAAAAAATGTGACAACTCCAAGACTTCATGTATAAAGTGAGCTTCAATTTCATTGAGAGAAAATATCTAAGGATTTATCAATTGACAGGATTATTAGTGATTAAATGTGGCTTTTTGAGAGCACTTTTGTTTCAGTTCAAAGCCATATATATACTTATGTATAGCAACCTCACACCACTGTCTTGAAGATTTACCAGTCCAGACACACAAATCTWCCTGCTCACCCCTTGCCTTAATAAGTAACAATGAAAAAATTTAATGGTGTTTTATCTGTCCATCACAAAAAATTACTTCTGACTGCTGTCTGGGTGATGTTTTCCAAGGCTGATGCTTACCAAGCATTTAAGTACATATTGTGTTTCAGCTTTTTCCTACATAGTACCAGTGCAACAAAGATGCACAATATGTCTGTCACATATTCAAAATATTTAAATAGTGTTGTAAAACTAATCATCTAAAATTAGCTTAATCGAAGTGAAAAAGGAGATAGGAAACCATGATTTGGTGAAGTACTTTTTCTTTACCATGTTCCTTTTAAATTYCTCAGGAATACAAATGTGATGTTAAAGGGTGAAAACAGTTTGAGAATAATGCCAGTCGCAGCCTTCTTAAACTGGGAGCCACAGTCCTGACAGCTATTAAAAAAATAAAGTAACTTTTGGATTTGATTTTGTATAATGAGCACATGACAAAAAGGTTTACTTCTACGTTATCCTGCAGGTGTAACTGCTGTCTGTCAATTTATCCCGTATTTTATTTTGATGATGAGAGAACACTAGGGAGAATAAAAAATTCTCTTCATCAAAAACCTTAACAGGAAAAAAAATGTCTCAAGACAATTTCATGTATTGGTGGTTATTTGTGATGGTTAAAAGAATTATCTGAAAACAAAGAAGTCTTTCACAATGAATCTAAACACAAAAGCTTTAATAACATTTACATCTGTGTATCATCCATGTCTCCAAATGCAAGTCATGAATAACACATAAACTAGAGTATATAGGGAACAGAAGTGCTAGCACATCATTTAAAATCCAACACACCCCATCGTCAGTGGAATCAAATACACAGCAGGAATGGTTCCAGTTGATAGACACACAATGAAGTCATTGAAAATGAAAACATATTAATTATGTTCCTAAAGGTTAAGAGAGGAATGGCTGAATTCTCTAGTCCTGGGCTAATATTAGTGCCCAAAATCCATGCAGGAAAGTCGTAATGTTTCAAAAATTGTGGAAATTATTTTTTAGTCACATTTATTTGTATCTCACCCATGATTGACTCTACAGAGTGGGGGTAACAGGGGGAAGAGCAGGAAGTACAAGACAAAGACAAAACTGGGGAGAATTATCAACAAAAAAAAGGTGTTCTTGGTCCAAACAAGCCACTTGCACTACATGAGCTAATTGTRAGAATAGACCATTTCTAAACTGCAGCTGTTATGTGCTTAAGCAAACCCTGCTGGGAGAACAGCTTTGTAGAAYGCCTCTCCTTACACAGACACATGGAGTGTCCTTTAACAGAGGAATTCAAAGTGCAGTGTGTAAGGGAAATCTTTTCTGCTTCCGAATTTTCCTGAGCTTATTACGGGATGTAAGCCTAGCTTGTCACTCTGACATAGGCTTCCCTTAAGTGTTCTCTATTTTCATTATCTTTTTGCCTATGTTAAATCACAACAACCTAGGGTGAAGACTGTGTGTGGGTATGTTGGSAAATGAGTAAGGGGGGCTGAGGGGAAATGCTCAGGTTGTGTGATATAAAATGATARGTGTCAAAAAACCCCACAAAATACCTAGCTTGGTCACGGTCTTTTTCTTTGTATAATGTTTTTTGGTTGTCACTAGGGAGTAGTAAGATCACTCATTTCATAGTTAATTTTAGATGTATTCTTTCTTTCCTCTTTTCCCCACCCTCCCTCAAATCCTTATCCAGTCGTCTTCAAAACAAAGCTATTGCACCTGGGTTCCCAACTACATTAACTCCATTGTGCTGGTGTGCTGAGCACTTCTCTCCTTAACATCTTTATGCTAAAACCCAAATCCTCCCAACAGCAAGGGGTTAATTGTCTGTTTTCAATATACTTTAAAACTCTCAGCTCTTGGGAATGAYGTTTCCATGAGGATTGAATGTAATTACAAAATAATATAGGCACTCTGTCTTATTTTCAGGGAATGATACTTAAGTCCTTGCTAGTTTTGCTGCATGTGTTTATATTGGGGCTCTTCTTTCAGTGTACTTGATGCAAGGTATTTGCAAATTTGAGCCTTTGGGCTTTAAATGTTGTGCTGCTTCTTCTGTTCCTTATTCACTACAGATTAGGTATAATTGATGACCTGCATTTACAGACATGGGTGGTATACAGATGTAAATGTTATTATAGCTTTTATATTTTATGTTCTTTCTGAAAGATCATTTTGTCTTTGAATAATACTCCTGTTCAGATTTTGGGGGGTTTATCTCTAAAAGAGAATATGAAATGGATATTGCACATCGTATATTTCTTAAAAGTAATTTGGAATTTTAGGGTATGGGATTGGTGGTGACTGATACACTGCCTGGATGAGATATATCCCTTTGAAAATAACAGCGCCAGTACATGCCTGCATCTGTCTAACCTCATAATTCACTTTCACATTGGGTTATGGATGTCTGCATTCAGTGAGTCTATCTTCCCTTTAGGTATTATTTCAGCCCTTTGAGATAATAAGGAAAGTTTAATTGCGTTGTTAATTGATTTTTTGCACAACATTATTACCTTGATTGATTGCAGAGTTGATGAAAATGTTAGACACAGGCAGTGTAAAGTATCAGCCCAGTAAGGAGTGGGAGCCTTGTGGAGAATAGATAACCTTGATGTTAAGAGCTATATCCTTCAGATATGTCTTCCCTTGACATATTGATGGCCCTTGAAAAGGGAAAAGCTGATTGTATGCAGAATGCAATCATTAAACCCACTTCAGCTGGCTGTTGATTAATTTGTTTTTTCCTGAAGGATCTAGTTAAAGAGAAGGCCTCACTAGTATCAACAGCAGCCATTTTCCAGGCTTCAGATTATACTTAACCCTCTCCTAGAAGAAAGAAAAATGAGGCTGTCTTGGTATAGACAGGCAGATTGTCTGCAAACATTCAGTCCTACTGCAATTTGGGGATTATAACACTCACTTTACCCCGTTAACTACTGCTTCCTCTGTGACCTCTCCTCCCCTGCCTTCAGTATTCAGCTTTGCCACAGCTAGCAGAAAGCCACGTTTGATGTTTTCTGAGTAAGGCCAGTGTCTGTTCTCAGCAGAGATGCCAACAGGGATGTCAAGCTTGTTTTGCCCAAAGACTGAAGTACTTCAGTAGCATATCGCTGCTTCCCAGGAGCCTCTCTGAAAGGACCACAGGGTTCACTGCACACACGTAAGTGGTTAAGCTTTCCTTATCCCTGAAAAGATCTTTCTTGTATAATTTTTTGTTATTACTTCTGAGATCTTTGAGGTCTTCTGTAGGGCAGTTTGTGCTGTTCAGCGGTGCCCCAGGCTTAACAGCAGCACTCGTGTGCCCTGTTGTTGAATAYGTTTAACCAAACAGTGGCTGTGTGTGACCGGCTTTCCTGCTGTGAATTCATGTGATGGTCTAATCCCACACTACCTGCTACCTTCAGAGGACTTTCTGTTTTAATAGCACCCACTCTGAGAGCAAAGGTGAAGAGTATTGCCTAAATGGCCTTCCTGTGGCAGAAGGGGCTTCCTTGGCTGCAAAGCATTCTCGGGACTGAGAGACAGCTTCTGTCTTAAGCCTTTCTTTTCTTTGGACCAGCAAATGACTCAACACATCCAAAATATATAGGCAGCAATTGAATGCCTCTGAGTGTGTTGGAGATTTTATTCTTCCATTAACCGTGTAAAGCATATTTGGTAAAGTAACAGGTTATTCCTTTCTGTTTAGCTTGGTAGTCTCAAAGACAGTCACTCCTTTTTTTGTCTTCTGAGTGATAACAGTGATCTCTGCTGCTTGATCACTTTCTAGCCACATGTGTTTTACTAGGTCCATCATGAACATTTTGCCAGTGAGCTCCTTTTTCATATGGGGACATGTAAACTTGTGACATAGTCAAGTCTGACAAATTTGAACCAGCCAAATAAGTGAGTAATATTTCAAGCTGTCAAAGCGGGTGAATACTGATTAACTGACACACTCCAAAAGCTCTCACCAATAGCCACGCTCTGGTGGAAAATGTTTACTAAGCAGAATGCTTGTTAGAAMGTCTTTAGTGCTTTAACTAAACTTGAATGACTCTGACCCTAATGGAGGGGTTTTGATGTGCCTCTCAAGTCCCCRATATTTTATCTTTAGCAAAAGCTTCCATAGAGACTAAAATTGCACCTGTAAATGATGTTCTACTGGCCACTGTGATTTAACCTTCATTCCCCTCCCATTAGCATATTTTATAAGGAGGCTGAGGAAAGGGGAAAGGAGTTAAGGATAGAAAACGATGAYAATATTTTGGCTTTCGGTACTGGAGGCAGGTTGGGAATAGAMTATGGCCAGTAACTATTTAGCAATAGCAGATGGTGCTATATGTCATATAGAAGAGAACAAAATTCTACTAAGAGGCAAGCTCAGACTTAGTCCAGAGAACTACATATTTTCTGAATACTTTGTGTTTGGATCCAGATGCACTTTTGATTACACTTGATGCCAAATGGTAATAGTGACAGAAGAGAGAAGGGAGCTCACCCGTTGTTGTGGGCTCTGGATGCRTCTTACAAAGTGCCAGATGCCTTCAACTTCTGCTGGAAACCAAGGGAATACAGGACCTTGTATTGTACCTGCTTCTTCAAAACCATCTATTTTTGTATTAGGAAAAATCATAGTAATATTATCATTAGCAATTCCTTAAATGGGGTTTTTTTGTTGTTGTTGTTTCTGAGGAAGGGCTTGTGGAAAGGAGCAAGTAATGGYAGACAAAGAAGGTTCCCTTAACTGTATCATAATGTGACAGCAGCACTTTTAATTATGCTCTTTAATTTTATTTGAGAGACTTTCTTTCCCAGCTTTAAAAATAAAAAGCAACTTGTCTTTATTTCAGATGACTCTCTTGAGAAATTTCAAACCAGTTGAGCCAGACTGAATTTTCTATGGCTTTTTTTTTTTCCCCTAATGTGAACTCCTGCAGCAGGAACACATTTGAGATCCAAAAGCAAGTTTTACTCATGAGATGAGCCAAATTTATGTCTAAACTCTCCAGAAGGGCCCTGCTGCTCAAATTTTTTTCACAGAAGAATTTGTAATTTTATTGGAATGCTTGCAGACTTTCCGAACAATTATTCCAAAAGTTTGCTTTCTGCTCCATAAATCATGGTACATTTGTTTAATTCCATCACAGTTACTAAAAGAACTTACTTCCCTCTTTTTTCTTCTTGCATTTTACTGCTAATGCAATCTGTGCATGGTTAAGGTTTGTGAAGTATGATTTAATTATAGTCACTTTTTGTTTTCTTRATGACCTTGTCGTTCTTTATGGTTTAGTTCCATTGCTGAGTAGTGTAAGTTCTATTTTTAGAATGTAGCCCAAAGAACAGAGCAGCCAGCAGAAAGGCCATTTTTGCATATGTTGGCCAAATTAACTGAAAATCTCCTAAATTATATGGTGAGTGTACACCGAACAGCTGGACTTTCGTACAGGGTCGGGAAGGGATTTTAGAACCTCCTTTTCCTCATTCTGAATATGTAAAAAGCGTCTCCTACATCACTTCGGTGGTCGCACCGTTGCATTAACGAAAGAGAAAGGTGGTTCAGGCAGCGCTGGCATTTACGCCGTGAATACGAGAGAATAACAAATGCCTCCGCCTCTCCCTCGACAGCATTTCCAGCCTTTTGTTCGGAGCGCTGCCCCGCCACCAGCGCACACCCTGGTGCCCCCGAGCTGAGCCCGGCAGAAGCCGGGCTGCTGGGGGAGAGGCTGCGAGCAGCGCTGGTACCAGTGCGGGCTGCTGGG